>LPNX010247168.1:299663-320087 GCA_001517045.1 Pseudotsuga menziesii
AGTAGAAGCTAACATCCACAATATTTCCCAGAAACGAAGAGAGAAAAGCTAAATCAACAAACATATTCACTCAAAAACCAATCAATAATAATTATATCAAATACGCAACACTACTTCCTTGTGGCTGTTTCTATTAGCCTAAAGGTCATGAAATGTTGAGACGTTGAGACTTTACTGTAAGGATCAATTCTCATAACCAATCTCATATGCAACACTACTTCCTTGTGGCCGTTCCTATTAGCCTAAAGATCATGACATGAAGATCATGACATCAAATGTTGATACTTTGCTGTAAGGATCAATTCTCATGACCAAACAATCTCTGATCTGGAAACAACAGACAATGCTCACTTATTGTTGCCTTAAATAATATAAAAAGCATGCTATGCTGAGACTTCCATGTCAAAATGGGTTAATCATCATAACCAAATCTTTAATAACACACAAATATCATGATATGTTAGAACTATCTATTAAATCTGGCTATTATCATTTGAATTGAATCTGTCATTACAAAAAAAAGGCAATCTAAACAACTTATATCTTATATTTATAACCCAACAATTTATCTCTAAAGAATTCCAACAAACCTTCAATTTATTTTCTTCATATGAAGCCAACTTGAAACTGCAATAAAATGGATAAAGAATTCCAACAAACCTTCTATTTTCTTCATATGAAACCAACTTGAAACTGCAATAAAATTGTAACAGATAACTCTATAACATCTCTTTACTCGTGCTCTGGTATTTTGCAAGGTCCTTACGGATTCCTCAATTTATGCAACACACCAACCCAGCCCGATCGACGTAAATTCAGCCCATATTATTGACACGACAAGCACAAACAATCTTACCAAGTCACATGCGCCTACATAAGTGAACTGACAACCAAATGAATATACTGATAGCTGTCCCTCAATCCTATTCGATATATAAGAATATCTGTCGAACAACTTTTTCCAGACTTAGTTCCTGGCAACACCCTCTGCAATTCACCAACCTTCATTACTCAAAGCATTTACAAATTCAGCTACCACTTCAAACGCGTGATCCCAATTGTTACCCTCAAGCGACTTCCTACATTCTCCACGAATAGAATGCAATGGGCTAACAATAAACAGCAATGGAAAGCAATATGCCTTTGAATAACAGCAAATCCCCATAGAGGCAAGGCATTATTTGCCAAACTACAGTTCAGAGCAGAAATAGTTCATCCATACAGTTCAGAGCAGAAATACAGTTCAAGTTTAGAGCAGAATTAGTTCATTCATTTAGCTAATTTTTGAATGGTTAGAAGCGATTATAGCAAAAATAGTTCATCCATTTAGCTAATTTTTGAATGGTTAGAAGCGATTATAGCAAAAATAGTTCATCCATTTAGCTAATTTTTGAATAGTTAGAAGAGATTATAGCAATAATAGCAATTAAACATACCTTCGGACAAGAGCAAGCGCTCCACACTTGCATGCAACAACACAGTTAGCTTCCGAGGATTGGCATAGACCAGGAGGTTAGCGGCAGTATGCCTATATCCATGTTTATCGAAAATAGTCCCTCCCTCCTTGGTTCCATAGATATGGTCATATGTGAAGCCATTGTAAGGCGAAACGCCCACTTCAAGAAGTGCTTCCTTGACAGCAATTTGCCAAGGCTTGATCTCAGGTCTATGGGCAACCATTTTCTCAACCCAGGAAAAAGATCGATTCACAAGCTCTCCATCCCATCCATTTCTCCTCACGTCCTGGGGGCTAGCGCGGCTGTAAAACCCCGCGTTAATAGAGCTCCCACCTCCAAGAACTCTTCCTCTCGAATTCACAACGCCATCCTCAGAAACAAACAACTGAGAAGGCGAGGAAGGAGAAACGTCCGCCAAATTGATGTGAAAATTCTCAACCCTTGTGATATTTATGTTGTTATATGGCGATCCCCCTCGTTCAAGAAGCAGCAAACTGAAGTTTTGCGAGAGCGTTGCTGCCAAGGGGCACCCGGCTGTCCCTCCTCCCACCACGATATAATCATAGAATTCCTTGGGAGCAGCATCAGTGGCTTCCTTCATAAATTCATACTTGCCTGCTGCATCACCTGCACTCATCACAAAGCCATGGATCTATTTCATGTACTGCAAAAAGCTTCCAACATATATAATATATATATATAGATTTGTGCCAATGATTATGGCTGCAACATACCTTTTAGAGAATTGCAGCTGCTGCATATCACAAGATAAAATAAAGCCACAATCCTTGCAGAAACTCCGCTCTTCGAGGCCATCTCAGTTCTCGAATCTCCACCCCCGGCCACCTTATTTGCTCAGACTAAAACGCAGTTGCGTCTTTATAAACTTCATGGCTGAGGCACTAGTGCCGATTCCCTGGATGCACGCAGGAATTTAAGATCACCGCTGCATTGAAAATTACTGTAGCTGGTTCGCTGCGCCTCATAAATTAGTCCACATGGACAGCCTGTCTTGTTAAAACCACTAATCATAATTTTGTTTATATTTCCTAACTGTCTGTCATTACATAGACAGTTATGATATTGTAACTATATATGTACCTCTATGTACATTGCTAATGAATGGAATCGAGTATGCCTTTTCTGCCCATGTTTCTATTCATGGTTTCCTAATTCCTTTTTGGCTTCACTTATGTTTCTACATTCTTTTTATTATGTATCTAACATTGGTATCAGAGCACCATAAGATCATTGGCCTTGATTAGGGGAGTTCGTGTGAACATTCAGAACGTATGATGACCTTCAGACCTGCAAATGGAAGAAAACTTAACTGACCAACATTTCAGGAAAAAAAAAATAGTAAGTCAAGGAGAATAATGATTGCTGCGTAGAATTCATGGATTGTGCCACCAGATCTTTGCTGTTAAAAGGAAGCCCACTCTTATTAATGTGAAGAAAAAATTTCCGATCGCTGCAAACCATTAAGAATATTGACATAAAGATTGAAGAGTAAGAATCTTTATATGCTATTTTGCATTAGTATATATTTTAATGGAAGTGAGCACATAATGAAAGTGAAACAAATGATAAGTAATGGGATGACATATGCACATGTCGTAAGAAAGGGGAATTTGAATTTTCATGTTGTGATAAGGGTTTTATATTCTGTTATATTTTGTCAAGATTGTAAGAAAGGAGAAGAACGTTGCCAAGATCATAAGAATAGTAGCACAGGTTATCAAGACAATATATAAAAAATCCTACGAACTCAACAAACTCAGTTTCATAGAAGATAATTTCGATCAAGTTTTCGAAAGAATTATAATAAATAGATTATGCACTATGAATTATAATAAATAGATTATGCACTATGGTTGGCGATCAATTATTTGGCAACTTATATTTGTTGTGATGCATGGAATGATGAAGATTCAGAAAGCTGCATATTCTTGTATTTACATGAACATGCGACCAGTGTGAGATGTAAAAATTGAGGACTACAGATTTCAGAGATTTACATACACACCATCCAAAATTTTAAATTCAGCTCATGCATTCTGAACTTGTGACTGTTCAGAATTTACTTTATTGAAACCAGATTGAAGATATTGCAGATAGATTGAAGATATTGCAGATAGTTTGAAGATTGCAGCCACTGACATTTGAATATGCACACAAATTAAAACAAATTTTTCAACATTCAGAATTAAAAAAAACAATTCAACACCTTTTCTGAACTTGTGCCTGTTCAGATTTTTATCCTTGCATTCTGTGTTTTTGCAAGTTTTTTGGTACTTACTATTGTTTCTTTAGTGACTATTAAATATTGTTGAATTGAAAAATGATTGTAATTGGGTGCATTTTTGGTTCAATCCAACACCCATAAGGAAGAAAATCTAAATAGAGAAGTGTTGAGTTATAAGAAACCCTCAACATCTAAATGGCCAGAATGGAAGAACTCTTCCATCTACTACAGTCATCGCTCAACGCGACTCCAGGATCTACAATTTCTGTGAACAAGAAAATATTTAACAAAGTTATTACATGTTTGCAAAACATGCACAGAAAAATCGACATGTTCAAAACACAAAACAAGTTATTATCTGATGCACTGAGTCTTCTCCGAGAGCAACATGTTGATCATGAAAAAGAGGACAGCGAGCATTTTTAAAATATGAAAGAAATTAGTGAATTCAATGGAAAATTGATTCTTGCAGACACTAAGGTAAGAAATGAAAACCCTAGTATAAATGAAAAAAATCTGAAAACTGAAGATAAAAACATTGCAAAGACAAAGGAATGTGGAGTTGCGACCAAGTTTGTAAGGCCGTGGGAAGAATTGTTGTTTAAAAGAAATAAATATGGTTTAGGATATGAAAACTGTGATAATCTTTTCCATATTTCAGATTATAGAAAACCAGTTAGCTTTGTGAGTGGAGGATTTCTGGTTGATGCCAATCAAAAGGAAGAATTTGGAGACAGTAATCAGGTACATAATGATATTGCAGTTCATAACTTGAACAAAGGATCTTTTAAGTGCCACCATTGCCATAGAGTTGGCCATGTTGAGTCTTATTGTTTTGATCTTCACCCTTGTAGCCTTTGTGGGAAGAAAAATCATCTTTCCGACCGCTGTCAGAAAAACAAGAATCTTCAGCGGAAACAAATAAGTTTTGAGTGGTTAGGTACTTGGCGTTGGTGTTTGGAAGCCAAGTTGTTGAAAAGATCTTATCAGCAAGTTTATAGTCATGTACAACCCAGTTTGCAGGGTGCAGTTTCTACAGTTGATGGTTCTTTATGTTTTGTTGATTTGAGGGAAAGACCAAGGCCCATTTGATATTTGTTTTTAAGGTGAGATTGTTCCTGACATGGGGAAAATGAATGTCAGAAACAAGAGACGCAAATGAATGTCAGAAACAAGAGACGCAAACAAGAGACCTATAGTTTGCGAGGTCAACAAAAGTCTTTTGAACTTCTAGATTGACATGGTTGGTGGTATTCCTAAAACCACTTGATTGCTTTGGTTGGTTAGTGGTCATCCTAAAACCACAGATTTAGCAAAAGCCTTCATCTTCTGCTAATTTGTGTCAGAGACTTTGGTTTTTTACTCTCTGAATTTACTTGACATTGTTGATCGTCAAGTAATGGCAGTTTTTTCCGGCAAGGACAAACTTATGATTAAGGGGGGATGTTAAAACCACTAATCATAATTTTGTTTATATTTCCTATCTGTCTGTCAGTTAAATAGACATTTATGGTATTGTAACTATATATGTACCTCTATGTACATTGCTAATGAATGGAATCGAGTATGCCTTTTCTGCCCATGTTTCTATTCATGGTTTCCTAATTCCTTCTTGGCTTCACTTATGTTTCTACATTCTTTTTATTATGCATCTAACATGTCTTCCTCTTGGGCGAGAGCTAACGATAGAGCTGTAGAGTCTTAAATGACTCTGTCAGCTCATGCATCTCTATGCCCCATCCATAGCATCATCCATGCCCCATCCATAGCATCATCCATGCTCCGGCACCTGCGATCCATAGCATCATCCATGCTCCGGCACCTGCTATCGGGAAACGTCCTTTCACGCGTCCTTTTTCGATGACCTACATTCTCGGCTGGGCGACGTACCTCATCGACCGGAACCTGCAGGCGCCGATCCGCCCAGATCGGATGATCACGCCATACCTTGCAAGCGCAGACTTGAATCGTTGTCAGTCAAATCACGGGTGCGTATGGAGTCCAGCTAAGAACATTCTGTGTAACTACTGACGTTTCAGAATTGCAGCCCTGTATATGACGAGATCGATTTGGTCATTTGGACGAAACCCTAGCAGAGGAAGAAGATTGCGCTTTCAGCGAGGATTTTGTAAGCGGTGTCATAAAAAGCCTGGAGGAAGCGATCAGCGCCGCATGTTCCACTTTTTATGCTCCCATCTCGGGGGATAATTCACCGGCCCCTGATGTTTCTAGTCACCAGATTCTAGTTTCGGATTCAGATACTAATCTGCCTTACCTCCTAGAGTCTTCAAACGACTTGCTCGGCATTCCCTCGAGCCCTGTTCTTGACTCTAAAGACGAGTTCTGTCAATTTCCTAAAGAAACCCTAACGGCCGAGGGTTTGTACGAGAATCCGGATCTCAAATGCCAGGGTGAAAATTGGGACTTTGAAGGCGAGTTTGAAAAGTATCAACAGTTTGCTTTGTATGCAGATGCCTGGGATGCCAGCCAGCTGCAGGATTATATTAACAGAGATTTTATGAGCCAAGAAATGTTTTTTTAAGGGGATTTTTCTGCGACATCGACATTGGAAACCGCGGGTTGCATGTAATTAGCGCGATCGCTTCCAACATTTGAAAGCCGAAAAAAATCCATTCTTTGAATCGGTTGGTAAAGTTTTCATCAGAATTTCCAGAGTTGTATGATATATTGATGGCAAAAGAGAATATAACGCCCCCCTTCACTTGAATGTTTGAGGCTTGCCAATTGCATCCTTCCCATGGCAGACAACATTACATTTATCAATATGTCTACATGCATTATATGTTATAACAGCATCATCAGAATTTCCAGAGTTGTATGATATATTGATGGCAAAAGAGAATATAACGCCCCCCTTCACTTCAATATAAAGTTGCTTGTCAATGTCACTTGAGGTTGGTCTTCGTACAGGAGGAATTGGTGTTAAGTTAAAGGCTCGTGCGCCCATATAACATACTTTGTTATAGTTGGCGGCATCAGAAAACCAACCTTTCTCAACATTCAATTACTCTTTTTGTTGAAGCGGGCTGAGCTAACTCAGCCATAGGTTCTGCCGGAAATCCAATGAATCAATGATTTCAGTGACGGCCTTCCTTTGTTTCTTGAACCTGTTTCGTTTTTATTTAACCGGTCCCGTGTGGTGAACCATTAATAGCTATGCCCGGTCTAAATAGCTATCCCTGTCGATTCATAGCTATGCGGGGTATCGGTTGGATGGATAAATAGATGGATAGATCAATATATAGATAGATCCACAGATACAGAGATAGATCTATCTCGAGAGAAATGTCAAAATTGAAGAATAGATTTTATATATGAGCGTATGCAATTTGTAAATAGAAATTCGATGTTGGTCCAATTTTCAGATTGGTGGGATGGATGCCCGGGCATTGATCTACGTGCTTAGATAGCTCAACCATCCATTGAGCTCCTCATCATGAGATTTGAATCAAAAACCTCATAAAGACCAAACCCCACAGAGTTGAGACCAATTGGTCCAGCCATGCTGGTCATAAATTATATAGGTAATTATGGTAAAGAATGCACGGGAAAGGGATATAACCTTTTCGAACTCTATGTAAGGTTAGTCCAACTAGATAGAATGTGTTCTAATGATCGGCGCCAAACCCAACATGCTTTTTTGGCACTTTAAACCCGCGGTGGAGCTAGATAAGAGGAAAAATAGTGAGATATATACTCGCCTCCAGCATCAGTCTTCAGGATGAAAATAGACTGATCAAACCGCTTTTCAAGCTTTGCTCGAAACATTTTGAAACAGGCGGATGAATAAAAGAGTAGATCCGGGTAAACCGACTGTAATCATCAATCAACGTAAAAGAATTGCCCAGATAAAGATGGCACGGGGGCAGGTCCAGACACATAAGAATGCACAAGTTCTAAAAGTAAGGAGTCAATTTTATGGAGTGAGCTAGCTATGGAGCAATCCTCCCTCCATCGGACGGAGGAGGAGCAAAGTCAACGTTAACTTTGCTCCTCCTCCATCCGATGAGGGAGGATTGCTCCATAGCTAGCTTACTCCCAATTTTATTACTGCTGGAAAGGGGGAGCTCTATATGTTTCCCATATTGACATGACAGCTATGACAAATCTTTATGAGAATAATGAACATAACTTGGGAGTTCTTTCTGTCTCCCAAGACTATCTATGACATAAAATCAAGCATGACCAAGCCAAAAAAACGGCTTTAAAAAATCTCTCATTTTTTGGATTATCCTTAGCTGCTATAGTCATTGCCTTCATCGTATCATCGTCAAAAGCATACAGTCCCCCATGCTCCCTGCCTTTATTATAAGTTTCCCCGAAGTCCTTCACCACAAATGCATCAGGAGTGAATTCAAATTAGCACTGTAAATCCTTAGTAAATTGACTAACGGATATTACTGGGTCACTTTTTTAACGAGGTAATGAAATTGGAATTTTTTTAGTGGTGATGATAGATAGAAGTGCCGACATGAGGCTGAGGCTGAACCATCACCTGTAGACACCTTGTAATTTCCTTTAATGGAACTAGGCTCTGAAACTGCTCAGGGCTATTGGCCGAGTTTCTTTTCTTGCATTTCTTTTCTTGACCTAGTGCACTAAATAATTTTATAAAAATAATTCAAAAATTATTAAAGAAATGAGTTTACTTGGTTAAGTGACTTTATTTGTGATATTTATTGAAATTTTAAATCATGATTATTAATAAATTAAAATTTAATTAGTTATCAAATTAATATACTAAATATGTAATCAATTATAAAATAAATTATATTTCAATAAAGTAATGAATTATTTTATAAATATGATTTTGGAGAAGAAATCCATAAATTTTGGATATGGCTGAAATAAAATGTTAATTTTGATATTCATAATTATGACTACCAAAATCAAAACTGTTGGAAATATTAATCACTAGCGACTCTCACCTGTGTCAAGTCTGTCAGGCAAGATCTTGTCGGTGTGGCTAACAAGAGGGAAGAGTCCATGATTCGGCAATGTAAACTAGGCGAATTTATTTGTGAAGCTAAGTTGTTAGGTAGATAGTTATTACTCTCTTTAATGGAGAGTCAGTCTATTCATGTAGAAGCAATTTTTAGGTTGCTATAAATAGAAGAAGAAGATTGTAAATTAAGTTAGTCACTAGACATAAAAGAGAGATAGAGGAACTCCACGGTGAGAGAGAAAGAGAAGTTGAAGCTCAAGCTTCTCTGTATGTGATTCACTTGAAGAGCCGAAGCTCTGTAAAAGGATCAGTGGGGCTCATTCACTCGAAGAGCCGAAAGCATCAGTGGGTGAGCCCACAAGTTTGGATAGACAAGTTTGTAATACCTTTGTTATTTCCGCATAGTTATATATAAGAAATAGTTTATGGTTGAATGCATGTTTATTTGGTTGCACAATATTTCGAGATTTACTTGTGTAAATTTGTCTTTCCACTCAAGTCTTCCTACATATTTGGGTATATGTTTTTATAAGTTCTTTGGATTTGTTAATGTGTCCATTTTTACTTCATCTTACTCATAGGTGAAAAGCATCAGCCAACTTAGAAGTGACAAGTGGTTGAGGTAAAATTAGTGGGTAGAAACGACAAGTAAGTCGAAGTAAATGAGTCGAGTTGAAAGTCCGACCAAAATTTATAAACTTGTCTAGTGGGGACTTAGACAAGTTTTACCCAACAAGTAAAGAAAGAGAAAAAGAGGTCGGCTAATTTTTAATATTAACTGAGCGGTAAACTCAAGTTTAGTCGGCTCGGTTTTGGCTAACTGGTATCAGAGCAAGGTTTAGGAAACAAATCTTGTCTTAAAAAATTATTTTTCTAAAGAAAGTTGATTAAAAATTAAAAATGGCTTCCACTTCTGGTTCATTGCAAACTCCAATTTTAATAGGAAAGAATTATGAATATTGGTCTCTAACAATGAAGGCTTTGTTCAGAGGTCAAGATGTATGGAAGATAGTCTAGCATGGTTATGCAGAACTAGCAGACATGACATCATATAACAATATCACACAGGCTGAGAAAGATGTCTTGAGGGAACTGAGGAAGAAAGATGGAAAGGCTATGTTCTACATACATCAAGCTATGCAGGAAAGCATGCTCCCAAGAGTAGTAGAAAAAACTAATGCTAAGCAAGCATGGGATACATTGGAGACCGCTGAAGCGGACTAAAACTCTAAAACCCACATGAATTCCGGAAATTAACCATAGTAAAATTGAATATTGATTGATGATTTAATTACAATGATGAGAAAACCTTTTATAGGTAAAAAATACACCGTTTCACTGAAAGGGTGTGATCCTATGTTTTAATTAATACTACATTAATATTAAAATAATTGCTCATAATATTAGATACATAACATGGGGATTTTTTAAAACAAAATTTACAAAATGTTTCAGAGCTTAGACATGCTCTGTTTATGACAGATTTCACTGTGTAGAACTTGTCATTTCAACATAACTACATAGATACTGGAAAGTATCCTTTGCCAATGGTTTCGTAAAAATGTCTGCAAGTTGATCTTTAGACCTGCAAAATTCCAAACAAATTTCTTTGTTGTTCACCAACTCTCTTATGAAATGAAATCATGTGTCGATGTGCTTGGTTATCTTGTGAAACACATGAATCTTTTATAATGCTATGGCTAAGTTGTCGCAGAAGATGGTTGTCGGTTCTTGATGGTTCTGAGACAATTCTTTTAACACTCTCCTCATCCAGACAATTTGACATGTAGCACTTGTCTCTGCAACATACTCTGCTTCAGTTAAAGACAAAGTTACTATGGGTTGTTTCTTTGAAGCCCATGAAACAACACCTGTACCAAAATGAAATGTGTACCCAGATGTGCTCTTCCTGTCATCTATGTTGCCTCCATTGTCACTGTCAGTGTAACCAATGAGTTTAAAATTTTCTGAGGTTGAATACATAACACCAAGTTCTTTGTGCCACTTACATACATCGGAATTATTTTACCTACTTGCCAATGTGAGTCTTTTGGTGACTCCATGAACCTTGAGATCAGACTTACTCCATACATGATGTCTGGTCTTGTCGCTGTCAAATACATAAGGATGCCAACAAGCCTTTTGAATAGCGTAGGATCTACAGTCGATCCTTCATCATCCTTGCTCAATTTTAAACTTGTTATTACTGGTGTTGGGGCTGTCTTTCAATTAGACATGTTAAACCTTTTTAAAACTTCACTTGCATACTTTGTTTGTGATATAAAAATACCACTTTCAGACTGCTGAACTTCAATTCCCAGAAAAAACTTCATGAGCCCCAGATTAGACATTTCAAATTCACTTTCCATGACTGCTTTAAAATCTGTTATGCCAAAATCACCAGTAAATATTAAATCATATACATACAAGCATACAATTAACATATTACCTTGCTCAACCACTTTGGTGTACAATGTCTGTTCACTTTCACTTCTATGAAATCCATTTTCAATGAGATAGGAATCAATCTGACTGTACCAAGCTCTATGAGCTTGCTTCAAACCATAGAGTGCCTTTTTCATCCTGTACACTTTATGCTCTTGACCTAGAACTTCATATCCTTGTGGCTTTTCCACATATACTTCCTCATCTAGATAGCCATTTAAAAATACCGACTTAACATCCATTTTATGTGCAGGCCATTTGTTTTGTGCAGCAGTGGCCGAAACTGTTCTGATTGTATCCATGCGTGCAACAGGTGCAAACGTTTCATTGAAGTCTATGTCGGGTTGCTGTGTGAACCGTCTTACTACCATTCTTGCTTTGTGCTTCTGCACATTCCCATTGGCATCTTGCTTTGTCTTGTAAATCCATTTGACACTGATTACATCTTTTTCTTTTGGTACATCAACTAGTTCCCATGTCTGGTTCTTCTCAATGCATTCTTTTTCTTCATCCATGGCTTGTGCCCATACTTCTTCTTCAACAACTTCTTCAAATGTTAGTGGATCATATATAGGAGAAAATAATGCAAAGAGAGAGAATGAATTTGGTGTACTAGCTTCATATATCTCATGCAGACTTCTTGTCTTTGCCAATTCTGTCGATGTCGACCTTGACGAATTGCTTGATGGAGTCTGTTGTCCTCTTGGTGTACTTATCGGTGTAGCTTGAGATGCTACTTGTGTCGATGGTCCTTGTGTTGAACCATGTCGTGGTGTCATGGGAGTCGACAGTGCTGCAACCGGTTGACTTACATGTGGTGTTTGAACCCCTTCCTCTTCCATATCATCATTGTCGACATTTGACGCAATCTTTATGTCGACAATTCCATCCCATGATTCATTCCTGACAAATTGAACATCTCGACTGATTATCACTTTCCTTATGATAGGATCATACAACTTGTATGCTTTTGTGTCTTCTAAATAGCCGACAAAAATACATTTGTGTCCCTTTGTATCTAGCTTCCTTCTCAGCTCATCTGGAACATGAGCATATGCAACACAACCAAAAACTTTTAAATGTCAAACACTATGATTCATATCTATCCATGCCTCTTGGGGAATTTTGTTCTTCACACTCTTTGTTGGACACTGTTTCATAATGTATACTGCAGTTGTGACTGCTTCACCCCAATGTTCATTTGGCAAATGCTTGGCTGCCAACATGTTGTGTGCCATCTCCATGATGGTTATGTTCTTTCTTTCGGCAATACCGTTCTATTGAGGTGTATACCGTGCAGTGAATTGTTTTTGTATGCCATGGGTCTTGCAAAAATTCAGAAATTCATTTGAAACATATTCACCTCCTCTATCGGTCCTTAAGATCTTGATGTGGTGTCCACTCTGGTTCTCCACGAGTGCCTTGAACTGCTGAAAATAACCAAATGCATCAGATTTATGTTTCAAAAAATATACCCATGTTTTTCTTGAGTAGTCATGAATAAAAGTTAGAAAATACTTGCAGCCACCAATGGATGATGTCTGCATTGGACCACAAATATCAGAGTGCACAATTTCAAGTGGTTTGTGTGCTTTATATGACTTTCCGAATGGAAAAGTCTCTCTATGGTGCTTGCCAAAAATCCAGCCTTCAAAAACCCTCTTTGGTCTATCGATCAATGGTAATCCTTTCACCATATTCTTTGTGTGTAGTAGCTTCAGCCCACCAAAATTTAGATGTCCAAATCTGAAATGCCACAACCAGGATTCATCCTTAACTTTTGTCTGAAATGCAGCTTGCAAATTAGCGCTGCCATTTTCTTTCTTGTCGAGGAGGTCAACCGTTTCTTTACTTTTTACCTTGAATGCAGCTCATGTGTTTGTCTTCCATTTCATCTCGGGAACTATCCTCAATGGAAACAAGCGATTGCTTGTCATTGGCACTTTTTCTATCAGCTGGTCATTTGAACGCTTTTCTTTAATCACACAGTGATCATCTTCCATGCAAACTCTATAGCCTTTTTGTATCAGCTGTCCAATGCTTAACAAATTATGTTTCAGATCTTCAACATGATAGACATTAGGGATATACTTACTCTCCCCCTATTTGGTTAGAATATCAATAGTGCCTTTTCCTAAGATAGTAACTTGGACATTGTTTCCAAGTGTAACATCAGTTTGAATAGAATTGTCTAGAATGGAAAACAAATTTAAATTACCAGTCATGTGGTTGTTGCATCCTGAATCTAAGTACCATATGTCATGTGGAATTTCTTGAACAATGTCGCATTTAAGTGGAGATGTCGATGCCATTAACATTGCACTTGTCGAAATGCTAGTGTTGGACGACTCATTTGGACTTTGCCTTCCTTGGTTATATTGCTTCTTCCTGCATTCATATGCATAATGACCAAATTTATTACAGTAATGACATTGGATTTTTTATTTATCAAACCTCTGGCCACTTGGATGACTTGGGTTCTAATTATCTCCTCTCCCACCGACATTTGCAGGACTTCTGCCTCGTCCTCCTCTTGAAGAACTTCTTCCTCTTCCTTTGAAGTTGTTTCTCCCCCTGCCTCTACCACGACTTATGGATGACTGTGCTATAAATGCACCTTCCAATGATGTTTGTGTTCTGCTGAGTCTGTGTTCATGATTGATGAGTGAGGCTTGCAGTTCATCAATGGTAAATGTCGACATGTATGTGTGTTCTTCCAAGGTCACAACCAAGTTTTCAAATCTTAGGGGAAGACTTCTGAGGAATTTTTCAACCACTCTTTGGTATTCTATGGCTTCTCCATGAGATTTCAGTTGGTTTATCAAACCAACAAATCTGGTGTAGAATGTGTCTACAGTCTCTAAATATTTCATGGATAGAGATTCAAAATCTCTTCTCAAAATTTGAATCTTGGATGTCCTTACCTTATCCAAACCTTGATAGGTGGTTGAAGCGGACTAAAACTCTAAAACCTACATGAATTCTGGAAATTAACCACAGTAAAATTGAATATTGATTGATGATTTAATTACAATGATGAGAAAAACTTTTATAGGTTAAAAATACACCATTTCACTGAAAGGGTGTGATCCTATGTTTTAATTAATACTACATTAATATTAAAATAATTGCTCATAATATTAGATACATAACATTGCTGTCGTCTTTTAGAATGCTTTGTCCTCAAAGCAAGGGTAATTACGGGTATTGCTGACGAAACTGTTCTGTCTCCCATGATGCGTCTTCATCTGGAAAATTCTTCCACTTAATGAGATATTCCTTGAGTGTTCTAGAATGGAGTTTTCTTTCTCGGATTGCAATGATTGCCTCAGGTTCCCAAATGACCCTTCCTTATTCATCTAACATAGGAAGTATTGTTTGTACTATTTGATGTTTACCCAACATTTTTTTGAGACATGATACATGGAAGACATTGTGGATACGACTTTTATCAGGCAACTGTAATTTATAGGCCACTTGACTAATCTTCTGGATAATCTGGTACGGTCCATAGAACTTTGGGGCCAACTTGTGTTTCCCTCCACTTTTAAGGGATACTTGTTTATAGGGTTGGAGTCTTACGAATACCCAATCTCCTACCTCAAATTCTCTTTCGGTTCTAGGTTGATCTACTTGTTGCCTCATGCGATTTTGTGACATGATTAAGTTATCATTTAGTAATTCAATTGTTTTTTGGAATTTCTCTAGTTGGTTCCTTACTTCTGGAACATTACTATCGTTCATAACTAACTCCTTCCAATTTGGAGGTTCATACCCATATAACGCTTGGAAAGGGGTCGTTTTTGTAGAGGTGTGGTATGTTGAATTGTACCACCATTCTGCTAAGTGTAACCATTGAGACCAATGGTTTTGTTTATCTATTACGAAACAACGTAGATATGCTTCTAAGCATTTATTTATGACTTCAGTCTGACCATCTGTTTGGGGGTGGTAAGATGAGCTCATATTGAGTGATGTACCCATTTGTTTAAAGAATTCCCTCCAAAATTTTCCATAAATTTTGCATCTCTGTCGCTGACGATGACTTTTGGGAAGCCATGCAATTTGTAGACATTTTTGCAAAATACTTCTGCAATTTGTTTTTCCGTGTCTGTTTTTTTAATTACCATGAAGTGAGCAAATTTGGTTAATCGATCGACCACTACAAGGATCTTGTCCTTTCCTTTTGACGGAGGTAACCCATCGATGAAATCCATTGATATCTCTTCCAATTTCTGGTTTGGAATGTGTAGGGGTTGGAGTAACGCTGGGGTTAAAACATTTTCACTTTTGTTTCTCTGGCAATTGTCGCATTCTGCCACATATTGCTGGATATCTTTCTGCATTCCCTTCTAGAAAAATGACCTTCTTGCATTATAATAAGATTTGAAGAATCCTACATGTCCGACGGCTGGTGAATCATGGGATTTTTTTATTGCTTTAACCTTGAATTTAGAGTTTGAGTTCAAATAAATCCTCCGCTTATACCATAGAATATCGTTTTTCCATTCAAACTTGGGGTCACGGTTGGAGTTGTTAATTATAGTGCTTGTTTCTGGGTCCTTGGCATATTCACTTCGTATTTCATTCAGCCATTCTGGAATTGAAACTGAGATGGAGTAAGAGGTAATATCCTCATCTTTTCTAGACAGTGCATCTGTGACTACATTTTCCTTCCCTTTTTTGTGTATTATTTCCATGTCAAAAGCAGCAATTTTTTCTATCCACTTCTGTTGTTATGTGGACAACGTTTTCTGTTGGAGTAGGTATTGAAGACTATTATGGTCTGTGCGGATCATGAATTTGCTCCCTAAGAGGTATTGTCGCCACTTTACCAATGCGTGCATAATTGCCAGCATTTCTTTATCATATGTAGACTTCAATTGTTCTTGCTTGTTTAATTTCCTGCTCTCAAAAGCTATCGGGCGTTCATCTTGCATTAGTACTGCTCCCAACCCATAAATTGAAGCATCACATTCTATCACGAATGGTTTTGAGAAGTCTGGGGTAGCTAATACAGGTGTGGAGGACATAATTCCTTTTAAGGCTTCAAAACATTTTTCCGCTTCTTCATTCCAATGGAATGCATTCTTTTTTAGAAGGTTGGATAAGAGTGTGGTTCTATGCGCATAATTCCTAATGAATCTTCTGTAGTATCCTGTTAGCCCAAGGAATCCTCTTAACTTGGAGATGTTAGTAGGGTTGGTCCATTCTGTGATGGATTTGATTTTTTCTGGATCAACCTTGACCCCTTCTTTAGATATTACGTGTCCAAGATAGCTCACTTCTTCTTTACCGAACGTGCATTTGGACATCTTGGCGTAGAACTGATTTTATTTTAAAATAGAGAGCACTTGTTCTAGGTGTGTGAGATGATCCTTCCATGTCTTACTGTATATAAGGATGTCATTGAAAAACACTAATACAGACTTCCTTAGGAATGACTGGAATAGGTTATTCATGGTTGCTTGAAATGTTGCTAGGGCGTTAGTTAGCCCAAAAGGCATTACCTTAAATTCGTAATGTCCCTCATGGGTTCGGAAAGCTGTCTTCGCCACATCTTCTAGCCTTACTCTGATTTGGTAATATCCTGACCTTAAGTCTAATTTTGAAAAGTACCTTGCACCATGCAGTTCATCCAACATTTCATCGATAAATGGAATGGGGAATTTGTCTTTAATAGTTATTTTGTTTAGTCCTTTGTAATCGATGCATAGCCTAAATGATCCATCCTTCTTTCGTACCAGTACTACTGGTGCAGCATAAGGACTTCGACTTTCTGTAATCACTCCACATTTCAATAAATCATGGATTAATCTTTCAATCTTCGTCTTATGGTGGTGTGGATACCTATAGGGTTTAACATTGACAGGGCTGGATCCTGACTTGATTTCGATGACATGCTCGATCTTCCTTTTTGGTGGTAACTCCATGGGGAGGTCTTTGAATAATTTTTTGTATTTTTGGATTAATCCTTGGATCTCTGGATGATCTTGTTTAACTACTTCTGAAGTTAATAATTCCATCTCCTGGCATTGTACAACATATGTTGGTGCTCCTTTTCGAATTAGCTTCTCCATTTTGTGGGATGACACAATTTGCGTGCGAGGGGGTTGGAACCCATATAATTTGTATCTTTCTCCTTGCCATTTAAACTTTATAAAGTGTTCTTGGTGGTTTGCTGATTAGGTACCTAGTGTTTGCAACCACTGAATTCCTAATATTGCATCAACTCCCACTAAGGGCACTGCATAAAATTCTGACTCAAGGTTATAGTCTTGTATTTGTAGCTTAACTTTGTGGCATTTCCCTACTTTTTCGATCTTCTTTACATCTGCTACCATTAATTTCATGTTGGGTACTAGATATATGAAAAGGTTAAGCCTCTTTGCAACACTTACGTCAATGAAATTATGGGTGCTTCCTGTGTCGAATAGGACTACAACATTGTTATTTTTTATATACCCTTTTAATTTTAATGTTTGTGGTTGGTGTATTCCTGTTATGGCTGCAATTGATATTTTGGGAGTTTCTTCATCTTCTGAATCTAACAAGGGATTTTCAATGTCACGAGTTTCTTCTATGTCGGATTCATCACTATCTGACTTGTCTTCTTCTTCTTCTGCTTCACATTGATATAAGTTCTTGGTGGTCTCTTTTTTTAAACATCTCTGTCTTGGGTCCCACTTCTCTCTGCAATACTTATCTCTGTCTTGGGTCCCACTTCTCTCCGCAATACTTACACTTTCCTTCTTTCATCCGCTGGGATTCTAAGGTGGTTTTGTTGTCATTCCTCAGATGTGGTGGCTGGTATTTGGTGTCGGTTTTCATATTTGGAATAGACCTTCACTACTACATTTTGACCAAAAATTCGACGGCCGTCATGTCGGATTTTCGACACTTTTCTGTCGCATGTACGACACTTTGATTTTTTTTTTAAGCGTCAGAAACTTGTCGTCGGTTAGCCGACACTTAAATAACCGTCGCTTAAGCGACACCTATGTAACCATCGCCTAAATGTAAAGTGTCGCTTAAGCGACAGAATATTTTCGACGATAGGAAAACAAAATTTTAAAAAAGCCTTCATAACCGTCGCTTAAGCGACGAATATCAACGTAATGCGTCGGATATGCGACACCGACAACCGTCGGATAAGCGACGGAGATCCAAAAAAGGCGTCGAAAAAGCGATGGTTAGCTAATATTTTTAAAAAAAAATACTACATAAAAGCTTGAAAAACCGTCGGACAAGCGACGGATATAACCATTAACCGTCGCTTAAGCGACAAGTAGAACCGTCGCTTAAGCGACGCTTGTTAAAAAAATTTAAAAAAAAAATTAAAATTCATTGACCAGGGTTTTGACATTTCCATTTGAGCCATTATTTGATTGTAACAATAAATGTATCGAATGAATCTGTAACCTTTACCTGCTTCCATCAACCAATAAATAGTTACAATCCAGTTAATCTCCATGGCTCTCTGCTCATTCAATTTGAGACATTAAAAAATTAAAAGTTGTCAGTCAAGCTTAACATGGGGATATGAATGAAATATGACCAAAGGTTGACAATGCCATGGGTAATAAGAGAATCTGCATGTCTCTGATAAATGTGGGATAAGTAATGTAAGCCAAAGGCAGATTGATGTGTCAGACCTGCAATGAATTCATAATCTCAGGCTCTTTTCCATCACTTCGCTCAAGTGCTTCCTGTGCTTGAAGCTCCATAGATTCACGCATCAGTTGACTTAAGAAAGTCACATCATCAAACATGACACCAAGCCCCCTTAAAAGCTTGGAACCCAACTGCAAACTTGTCTGCCAGTAATGCACATATGCAATAAAAATAAGCTCTTTAATCTCAACTGTATATGTTGTTGACTTAGCTGAAACTAAGTAACAAATGAATTACAGAACAGAAGAAATGAGAGCACACTGGTACATAAAAGCTAATACCTCTGCATTCTCCAAAATGACATCTGTTGCACCTGCCTTTTTTAGTTCTAAAAGATGTCCAAGATCCTGTGCTCTTGCATAGATTGGAACCTGTGGAAAAGAGATTCATGAGTTTTTACATGGCATTCAAACCTATGGTTATCAGAACATTTTTTCCCTTGCTTCAGCAAGAAGTTTCCATTCTTGGAATTTACAGCTTGCACTACTTAGTATTACATTAAAGCGTTCTTTCTGTGGATGAATTCTTTGTTCAATTGAAGGTGCAATTGGATCAAGAATCGCTAAGTAATTCCGGCTCTATTTTGGGCAAGGTTGGCAAGCACTATTTGACTACAGGGCCATATTACCGAAGGGAAAGCAAGTCGGAGCCTTTCAATTGAATCAACAGTTATTTTCTTTCCGGTGTACATGACCATTACAGCTTTTGGTAGAGTAATACCAGCTATCTGCAATACAATTGGTCGTGATCCATCCCCATAAAGAACTGGAAAGCCAAGATTTCGAGCAGTCTGACAGACACAAAGAAGAAAGTCCCGTTGAGTGGCTCAGTTAAGAGTAAACATTATTGATATTCATAGAGACTGCAATTTGTCTGTTCCTTGTTGTCTGTACTTTGCAGAATTTCTATAAGAAAAAGAAAAACATAAAGAAACATGTGCATGAACAAATAAAAGAATCTTAACTTCAAAGCATTCTACAAACCTTTATAACTGTAGGATCCAAGTCAAATGCAACATAAGGCATGCCAGCCAGATCTCCATCTAAAGCAGCCACTAAAGGAGTTGACAAAAAATTGGCAAGAACCTGGGACAAAACTATTTAATTGCAAAAAGCATAAAAAAATATGATAGAGATCTCGACATCTAATCTAAAGCAATTTCAATGATGGTAACAAAACTAATATTTGACCCATCTAGCCAAATCCAAGTATGACAACTGGTTCACTAACATCGTAATTCCTTGGTTCTGTAATTTTCTGTAGCATGAAAAATGTTATTTCACTAACACATTTCTTGAATAAACCCCACCCACTCTTAGTAAAATGAAATGCTCAAACTAGAGAATTAACAAAGCATTAGAGTGTAGACTGGCACATACTTGACCACAACTATGATGAGAAGCCTGTTCAACTCAAGGGGCAGGACTCCAAGCCTGTGAAGAAAAATATTGTCATGGCTCCAAACTTTATAGCATTACATACAACATTAAAAGATTGCAATTATGGCTCCTGCATGCAAGACATTGTTGACTATTTAATAAATATTAGATTACTCACCTATTTTCCAGAGAAAACACCACAAAAGCAAATTCTCCACCTTGTGAAAGAAGGAATCCTATCCGTACACTTTCTTGTAA
>LPNX010247184.1:13171-23999 GCA_001517045.1 Pseudotsuga menziesii
ATTTTCATTTTTAATTTTATTAATAATTTGGATACTATTTATTTCTATCAAATTAAATTTGGTTTGTTTGGGGATTTCATTCCCAAAGAATTTTAGATTTTATTTTCTTTCTACTCTATTTAAATTTCTAAACATTTTAGATGGTCTTTATAATTCATCAAAATTAAATTTGTTCTATTTAAAAAGCTTGCATTCCCAATTAAAAAGGCTTTTGAAAAACCTACACTTTCTTTGGACTTAAAACCTCGGCTTTAAAGAACAGATGAAAAACTTAGCTTTGATGCTGTAAACCCCAGTGCAAATTTGGTATGGATTACTAGTATAGGCGTCTCTTATGTGTTTTGATGTTATGGCATCAAAGGACTCAAGTTCTCATTTATGAGAACCTAGTAGCAACCTTGTTAAAAAAATGTGAGAGATTAGCTTTTTCGGGTTAGCTGTAGTGTTATTTGCATCACTAGTTTTATTTTTTGGCTTTTAAGTTGGGTGGTTTGCAATTTTTTCCCGGCACACATGGTATGGGATCTCTACTGCATCAAGGTAGATTTCGTATGTTTGGTGGACCTCACACTACACCCCTAGGTTGAGTGAACCTTTTGAGACCCTCATGTCTCACAAAAAATATAATCAAGATGTCAGAATATCAATAGTATGCAGTCCGATCGGGTTTCTTGTATTGACGCCATTTCTCCTTGATATGACCATATGTCTATTTTTCCCTGAGTGTGAGGTGAATAATGTTTCGGTGTGGATCCAGGGTTTTATGTAGTGGGATGTTGATGGTGAACATTCAGGGTTTCATTCTTCTATAGGTACTCCTTTTGGATTGGAGGAAGACAGTCATTTGCCATCGTCTGGTTTGAAATCGGTAACATATGATGATACACATATTGGGAAAACTGCATCAGATAAGGGCCCTAGGGTTATAGAGCTCGAATTTTAATTTGGTATAAGGTAAGCATTGTTCCATCCTAATAGTTATGGATTTTTCTCCCCAAAACCCATCTGGTTGCACAAAAAATAAGGTATATGTGTGTTTAATAGGCTTAAATCTAAATTCCATCAAATATTTAAGGAATTTAAGGTAAAATTAGGCGTTGACATCTTTGCTCTTGAAAAATACGTTAACCTAGATCATGTGGAAAACATGTTTCTTAGGGAACTTGTTTGGAGACTTGAATGAATTCTGATGGAGAGCCTAGAAACGATCGAATGGGTTTCTAAGCATTGGCAGAGGAGCTAGATTATAGTCCCAATTTATTATGAGGGAGAAGTGGAGAAGTTTCAAAAACCATTTCGAGGGGATATGGTCCGCGAATTCTAGTTATAGCTAACTTGAATCACTTCATTTTGATATCATACATAAAATTTATGCCCAAAATAATGCCACTACTTGTCAAAAATCTCCATTGTTAAAAATCAACATTCTAGAATAATTCTTACCACATTTAACATGTCAATCCAAAGTAATTTAAACATATTTTTATATTGAAGATAGCTTTATGAATCTAGTTTCATATCCTACTAGAAGCATGTTATGCTGACATTTGATGAAAGGGTTGTGCCAAAAATACTCACCATTGATGAAAGCATGAAATTCTAAAGAGCTCTATAATTTGGACTGTACCTAGCATAATAGTTTTATTTTGAGGGGGAAAAGGAGAAAATTCAAAAGAATTTTGAGGGTATATTGTCCTCAAATTCTAGTTCTCTACTAAATACGAATCACTTCATTTTGATGTCATACATAAAAATTATGCCAAAAATAACGACCACTTGTTCCAAAATCTCCACTATTAAAAATCAACAGTCTAGAATATCTCTTAGCAGATTTGGCATATCAATTTAAAGTACTTTAAAAGTATGTTGAGATTGAAGAAAATCTATGAATCTAATTTCATATCCCAATAGAAGCATGCAATTCTAACCTTTGATGAAAGGGTTGTGCCAAAAATAGTCACCATTGATCAAAGCATAAAATTGTAAAAAGCTTTGTAATGTAGAATGTATCCTATCATCTTTGACATAGAAATTCAACACACTTTCAAAACCTATTTTTACCTGATATATTGCTAGTAACTTACTTCATTCTTCCTTTTAAATCACTTCAGTGTCATATCTTACTAAAAGGTTATGATCAAAACACTTTTTGGTAGACTAGGTTGGTTACCACTCCAACATGTTTGAAAGAAACCACTTAATGAATTACTACTCCAACATGTTTGAAAAAAACCACTTAATGAATTACTACTCCAACATGTTTGAAAAAAACCACCTAATAAGGTAGCACTCTGTTGAGGCCTAGAAAATCGCAGGCAACAACAGCAAGGGATTCTCCCTAGTCAACGTTCCCAACTATCCCGTGACTGTTTGGTGTAGGGAATCCGTCCGGTTTGCAGTCCGGCTACCGTAGGTCAAGTAACAAGAATAAAAAGGGTTTACCGGTTGCGGCCCGATCCACCGTATATATTTTTGTATTTTTGACTTAAAGTATGATATGCAAGTGCCTATTTAACATGCAGACATGATCAAGAATGCAAGGAGTATTCACAATGTGATGCGCAGGTTCTTACCTCTCGTCTTAACTTCCTCACATCTAAATCACACACCATTAGAAAATAAATACTAACTAGGCTATCTCTAGAGAGCTAGATATTAATTCATGAGTAATGCAATACTATTCATATGTTACGGCAAATCATAGATAGTTGTTCCTAGAACCAAACATACAAACATGAATAAAGTATACATGACAAGACAGCTCATCAACAGTTAAAACTTCCATTACTCATAGTGGAAAACATCACAGAATATACTAGAGAACATTCAAGTAAGAACATAGGTTCAGAAAGTTAGAACGCTCTCACAGTTAATGAAACACAGTCGAAGATGAAATAGTTCCCCTTCAGCATTGTTCATTTATTACATTGAAACATTCCACATAGCACCTTCTCCAACAGGCAAAATTTGTAATTTCTTATTGTAAAAGGAAATAGTTCCTCTTACAAACAATAGTTCATAAGTTTTTCCAGGGAAAATCCCCCTGTAAATTCTAACTTTCCTATATTTAAACCAAAACAACTAACTGCTTGGGCTGTCCCAACCGTGTGACCTTTGGGTTCCTCAAACCGTTTAATATCCCCATTTTGTGTTTTCTGCGAGTACTCATGATTTACTTCATGTGTTACGTTTTAGAGTACTCAACAAAGCAGGATCTGCTTGGTAACTGATAGATCTTTCCAGGCCTGGGATTTTGCCGCCATTGATTCTGCCTTGTCTTTCGTTTGTCCTCCTTGAGATCCCGTCGGTTTCGGTACGAACTCTACCTGACACTGCCCAGCTCCCTCTCCGCTGCTTGTCTCCCAGCTACACTTTCGTGCAGTGGTAATCTGAAAAAATCTCTTGGGTCCGTCTGCAATTAAACGACATTTATTATTAGTTAGGATTGCATCTTTTAAATCAAACTACATCAACAAACTGACTAGTCATCACAAAATCCCCAGCAATGCACTCTCGTCGTGAAAATATTAATAAGCATCAAAATCACTGCTGCCCATACAGGGGTTTAAAATTCACAAAAAAGACGAGAAGAGCGAAACTTATCGACGGCTTAAAACACTAAAACATCGGCCGGGTAGTCTCACCCGCAACCGCATCAGTGGATCTCAAACAGGTAATGGGATCCGCGAGACCGTTAAGTCTATCGGAATCGGAAGAGCTAAACTCAAATTCTAGGCGGAAGAGTTCCCAGTCGGCGAGCGGAAAGACATCAACGTTGGACACTTAGTGCGTTGCACAGCCACAAGGGCGGAGTAGGAAATACTACGGCCTCCGATCCAAAAGAAAAAGCGACGAAGAACCGACAAAGCATCGGTGGGAGGAGCAGTTGTATGGTGGATACCTAGTTCGTTTGGGAGCTGCAAGGGTAGAAGATAAACAGACTACAGCCTCCGATAATATAAACAAGTCAAACAAAATGACGCGACAACAAAGAAGTTAAGATCATCCTGCAGAATAATCATTGTTTGATTTCCGCAACGGAGGCTCCCTAAGGAAACATGCTTCTGATAAGTTGTTTAAATGACCTCCGAAACAGTGGTTAGCATGAGAAGCAGGCTTCCGAAAAGAGAAAGCAGCTCAAAGGGAAGCAAACCAGACTCTAAATTTTGCAACCCACAGCAATTTCGAACATAAGCAACTTCCCGAAAGGCGGGAAGAGAGTAATCCTTGAAAAGCCCAAAATTAAAGCAAAACAAAAAGACTTCATAGATCCAAATGACTCTAGGCAATGCTAAAATTAACAAAGGGGTCCAAAATTTGAAAAATTGGGGAAACAGTTGCAGCTGCAACATACTGCAACATGTTTGAAAGAAACCCCTTGATAAATTACTTTCAGATGTGTTTTATAAGCATGGTTTGTAATCATTCTTTGAATGTAAGAAGAAATTCCTCACATTTATTTTTGGTTCCATAGTCTCACCGTATATTGTGGAACACGTGCTAGTATTTTTTGTAGTTTGCTAAAGACCAATAAGGTCAAACTTAGTTGTATTCATTTAGGGGCTATGATTATTAAAGGATTTCTATGAGATTCTATGGAAAGGGAAAATCCACCAATGAATTTAAAAGTGCAAGATAATAAACTCCAGAATCCTGAACAAGATCAATTCTTTATTTTGGAGTAGAGGATCATGGGAACTTGTTGTAGAATTGGAGAATATAGATATGGAGGACGTAAGACCAAGGGGATTCTTTATGTGGGCTATAGGTAAGGAAATTGATTGAAAAAATTTGGTGTCTATCAATGGTTTGAACATTTTCAAGTCAAATATGCAGTACTTCATTTAGCTCAATCCAAAGATAGCAAGGAGAGTTTGAGTAATTTCCAATGAAGATGAAGTTTATAATTGTTGTCGAGGGATTATATTAGTAATGAACATTTTATGAAGATCATTATGACAACATTGGAAGAGACTCTAAGCATGAGTTTTAATCAATAGAGTTTGTGAGCATCATGTTTCTCAATACTTTAGCAGCAAAAATATAAGATCATAGAAGATGTCGTTGCTTAGTTGTTGGAGAAATGTGAAAAATGATGCATTAACTAGAAAATTGCAATAAAGTTTCACCACCTATACATCCATTGAACTCAAGAAAGGAGATATTTTCCTCAAGGATCCAAACACATTGCTGAAGAATTTACAAATTATTGAGAATAAAATCCACCATCTCACTTAAACAATCATAAATAAATAAATCAATACTCTGATAGTGAAAAATATCCATCCGATATCCTAAGATATTGGATTGCTTCATAACCAACTTGTTGGTGAGAACCCCTATGCAATACAATTAATCTTTTTTGATGAAAACTCCTTTGGGGTGTTTAAAGATAGTACATAACCCAAATAACAAATTTATAGCAGTTTTTTACTAAGAAAAAAATCCAAAACATTACTATAAAACATTGCCATTTTATACTAAAGGTGATACCTTGTATTGCTATAAAATCCTACTTATTTCGTGATATTCTCATATTCATTATACTAATTATTCATTGTCTTAAATGTTGACATTTTTATAGATTGTTGAAAAAAGTTCAAAATTTACAAATGCCTTCAACATTGTCTACACTTCTTTTACGATCAAAGATTAACAATACCTTTAACATTGCCTACACTTCTTTTAAATAAATAAAAATACAATTTCGATGCTAATGGATGCAAGTTGTCTATGCACTGGTATGATATTTTGTGGAAGGTTCCTATTTCTTACTGCTGTCATAACATGTAATCTATAATGATATACTATTTCATGCATGCCTAAAGGTAAAATCCAACATATGATAAGTGGTTTGTATTATCATCTACTATTACTGTTGTATATGCATGCTTCAACTTAATGTAAAGTACAGGAAACCTCACCTTATTGTTGCATTTAATACATATGCCAAGTCTGCTGGTAACACTCATTCACTTCAACCTTTGTAAGTTGGTCAGTCACTGCAAAAGTGGTCAAATTGGTATTAAAGATAAAATCTTGTTAAACTTTATAACATTGCTATGAACATTTGGATGATACTTATATGTTTTAACACATGTCACTCATAATACTACTATCTTGACGAACTTTAGTTGCTTACATTGTTGTACTTATGATAAATTCTTATATTTGAATTAGATTAGCCTATGTGTTTATTGTTGGGATGATATACTGCTTCATTAATAACTACTATGACATTATTTTACAAACACTTGTAGTACATCCCTTCTCATTCTCATGGTTTGACTGCAATAAGGCACTCGTCTCTAATAACCTCGAAAGAGGTGTTCTTGATGTTTAGTGTCTTTTCGAGAGTTGAACTAGGGATATTCCCTAGGAGGCTTTGACTTTTGAAGTAGTTGGGGACAAGTGACTAAGGTGCCACTTTATAGGCTTACGGGTGGCTTAACCTTCCATTTAAACCGGTAACACATCCATTGAAATAAAGAAAAGAGATATTTTCCCCAAGGATCCAAACTCATTGCTGAAGAATTTACAAAGAATTGGCAAGAAAAACCACAATCTCACTTAAAAAATATAAATAAATAAATCAATACTCTTATAGTGAAAAATATCCATCAGACATTCTAAGATAGTGGATTGCTTCAGACATTCGATAATAACCTTCCATCCCCATAAATTATCTTACATCCCTAGCATTTTTTTGTAGTAGGCCATTCCAGTATGGATTTTATTTTTCTAGGCCCACTACTTCTCCCTCCTATGATATAGTATGACCAAAATACAACAGTTGTTTTTTGTAAAATGAGCATTTACTGATCTTGGCATAAAGTTAATTTTATCCCAAGATCTACAAAGTGATTTGGAGATGCTCTTCGTGCTCTTTTTCATATTTGGATATACCAAAATATCATCTAGGAACACTGTAATGAACCTGCCCAAACATTATTTAAACACACCTAAAGAAATGTATGATGCTCTTTCCAGAATGTATGAAGGAAGGAACATCAACAGAAAGATGAATCTGAGAGCTCAACTGAAGGTCACCAAGATGAGTAAAGGAGAGTCTATTCAAGATTACATCACAAGGGTTTCTCAATTCGGAGAACAACTAAGTGCCATTGGAGACACCCTCGATGAGGATGAACTAGTTATGACTGTTCTCAATGGTCTCACTAGACCTTGGGACTCATTCATACAAACTTTGAATGCTAGAAAAGAAAGTATGAATTTTGACCGAGTATGGGAAGACTTCATTCAAGAAGAAGCTAGAGTAGCCAACAGAGAAGCTCTGCTTAGAGAATGATGGCCAGGCTCTAGCCACCCATACTAAAGAAAGGAAGCAACCAAACTTCTAGAAGAGTAATTAGAAACCTTCCAAGAATAAATTTCAGAAGAAGAAGAAGGATTACTCAAAGTACCAATGCTACAACTATCTTATGATGGGACACCTAGCCAGAGAGTGTCCATCACCAAAGAAGAAGAAGAAGAACAAGAGACATCATGCTCATCTAGCTGAAGATGAGGATGAAGAAGAAATACCTCGAAAGAGATTAGAAAGAGAAGAAGATGTAGATGAATATGTACTATTCTCTGCACTCTCTGGGTCTGTAACACCTAGAGAAGACACATGGCTTATTGATAGCGGTGCCTCGAAGCATATGACATGAAAGAAGCAACTCTGTCAAAACTTGAAGAGAAGAACTCTCCCTAGAAAGCATCATTGGGAGATGACTATCAATATCCCATCAAAGGTATTGGTGAATCAAGCTACAAGCTTGACTCTGGGCTTCTTATTAAGAAATAGTCTAGTGTTGCTCTCATTACAACTGAAGCAGAGTACATTGTAGCTCACTCCGCTTGTTGTGAAGCGATATGGATTCAGAAGCTGATGTCAGGATTGTTTAACATGGTGTTGGACACCACAATAATTCTCTATGACAACTAGACTTGTATAAAGATGACAGAGGATATGGTGTTCCATGACAAATTGAAGCACATAGAAATCCAATATTTTTATATAAGGAATATGGTACAAAAGGTAGCTATAAAGCTCCACTATGTGAGTACCAATAATAAAGTTGTCGATGTACTAACCAAGCCTCTATCTCGAGTGAAGTTTGAATATTTCCATGAAAATCTTGGTGTAGTTCGAAAAGACTTTCCTCGCAAGGAGGAACAATGATGGGACTACAAATGATGAAGATATGGACCTTTTTGGAAAAGGAGGAACAAGTCGAAGATATGGACTCTCCTCAGAAAGGAATAAGAGGTCGAACACATGAACCCTTCTCGGAAAAAGCGGGAGCAAGCTGATAATATGTATGCTCCCAGTAAAGGGGGAGTGATCTTGAGACTGACATCGATGATGGATTCCAGTTATCCTCTCTTGAGGATGGCAGGTATAACACTCTATGCATGAGAGTGATCCTTACTAGTTAAGGATGGCCCTACAGACAATACTCGTGTATGGAGAGTATGCCAACATTCATATGTAGATGCGATATAATAACATTGACTTGGGAGTTGTCCTAACCTGCGTGTTATGGATGCTCTACGTTGGTTCGACATTTTGAATGCAGTCGAGATCTGCTCTGTAGACAATACTCTTACATGGTAGAGTATACCTACACATGAGTGTAGATTCCATTAAATAACACTTGCTTGGGAGTGGTCCTAACCTATGTGGTATGGATGTTATACATTGATCTGACATTTTGAATGGTGTCGAGAACAATACTCTTACACGGTAGAGTATACCTACACACGAGTGTAGATACCGTAGTATAACACTCACTTGGGAGTGCTCTTAACCTCAATGGTATGGATGGTCTACGATGAGTCCTCACGGACGACAAAGCCTACGCTGGGTGCTGTCGAGATCTACATTTAGTTGTAGACGGTTCAAATGATCGATTTCATGGATCATGCTGATGGAGGATTGCATCGTCCTTGGACTTATTTCCTAAGGTGATTGATATTGATCATCCCGCAAATAGATCATGTGTACTGCAGGTAGCGTGGCTGTAGAGGATCAAGAAGGATCGAAGTGATGCTGCAAAAGGATCGAAAAGATTGAAGTGCTGCTGCAAAAGGATTGAAAGGATCGAAGTGCTGCTGCAAAAGGACTGAAAGGATTGAAGTGCTACTACAAGGGATCGAGAAGATCAAAATTTTGCTGCAGAAGATCGAAATTTTGCTGCAAAGGATCAAGAACATCGAAGTGCTACTGGAAAGGATCAAGAAGATCGAAGTGCTACCGCAAAGGATCAAAGCACTGCAAAGGATCTAAAGATCGAAGTGTTTCTACGAAGGATCTAAAGGTCGAAACGTTGCTGCAAAAGGATCAAGTGATTGTGTGATGCCGAAGATGAAGACATTGAAGAGTAAATGTTCCAATTACTAATTGTGAAAACTTCCTATGACATATAGATGTATTACCTCGATGTATTGCTGAAGATATTGTCTCTCAGTGCTCCTATTGTCTATGATGATGTGGTCATTAGAATAACCTTCTCGTTAAGGGGGAGTGTTGAATATTGTAACTTCAAAGGATATTCTAATAGTATTTTACTGATGTAACCCAAGGGGGGTGTTATTATTCCTCCGATGGGGTGGTACTATTTTATTTGGTCATCATAGAGTCATGAGGTAAATCATCCATTGTAAGTCGGGTCAATAACACCATAATTAATAATATAATATATTGTTTTGAGTCTTCCCAGGTGAAGTCGGCCCAGATATTTTAGTGGGGCCGACTTGATTAGTGTGAAAGTCAGTTGGCTCATTGTGTATAAATGGAAGAGCTGTGGTTCTTATTAGGGAACACAGACTCTCACTTGTCTAGTGCATAGGACAAAGAGAGAGACAGAAGAACAAGAGGAGGACAAATGTTTTTGGGGTTATATCTTACACATCTTATACAGAGGAAGTTTTGTTGGGTTTTCTTCCCCTTGAGGGTTTCCCAAGATAAATACTGTGTCTATCTTGTGATTGTATTTTTATCTGTGATTCTGGATATGATCCTACTATGATTTTTGAATTGAACACTAATGAATCTAGTCTAACATATGAAATCTTAATAGTATATGCCCATGAGTGACCATACCTCATGCCAAGGATGGGTGTGGATCGGTATGACACCTTACAGATTTGCACTAAAAGATGAGTTTGGCTGGTAAATAAAGCTCTCCCAAAGGGCAACAGAATAGGATGATAGAATATGTTGTTGCTTAGTTGTTGGAGAAATGTGAAACATGATGCATTAGCTAGAAAATTGCAATAAAGTTTCACCACCTATACATCCATTGAACTCAAGAAAGCAAATATTTTCCTCAAGGATGCAAAAGCATTGCTAAAGAATTTACAAAGTATTGGCAAGAAAATCCACCATCTCACTTAAAAAATACAAATAAATAAATCAATACTCTTATAGTGAAAAATCTCCATTCGATATTCTAAGAAATTGGATTGCTTCAAAACCAACTTGTTGGTGAGCAACGCTCTGCAGCAAAATTAATATTTTTTTGATGAAAAATCCTTTGGGGTGCTTAAAGATAGTACATAACCCGAAAACAAATTTATAGCAGTTTTTAACTAAGAATTTTTTTTTAAAAATCCAAAAAATTACTATAAAACATTGCCAATTTTACCATAGGTGATCGCTAGTATTTGCTATAAATTCCTTGTTTTTTCATGATATTCTTATATTCATTATACAAAATATTCCTTGTCTTAAATGCTGACATTTTTATAGATTGTTGAAAAATGTTCAAAATTTATGATAAAAATTTAAAAATGCCTTCAACATTGTCTACACTTCTTT
>LPNX010247186.1:2754-60386 GCA_001517045.1 Pseudotsuga menziesii
TTTTTTTTTTTTTAAAATGATAATGTTTTTTTTCAATGTGCTTTCAATGTGGTTCACGCGTCGGCTTGACCGACGGGCTACATCCACGGAATAATTTCAAGAGGGCCCACCCGAAGGGGCCTCACTCTCGACACACTTCATGCCATTTCTGGTTCCGATTATTGCCAATTCATGAGTAATTTGTTAATAATTCTTTGATGATTTTGATTCCTAGTTCCTAGATCATGTGCAAGAATTAATACAACCCTAGTCAATAGGTCTTACTTGGTCAACCTAAGAGAAATCAAGTAAGGTACGATGCTGGTCTTACAAAGTTCGAATAACCTTCATTTGTTTCATTCTTGCTTGATTCCAGACAGAAACGTGTTAGAGAATAGAGAAGACAAGAGAATCAGCATGAGTTTTTAGAAAACATGTATTATCGATTACATAAACACACAAAATAAGGGATTTGCAAGGCATACACAAATAATTGGGGAAGAAACGAGGATATAAACACAATAGACTATAAAGGAAGAAACAATAAGGAAATGCGAATAATGTGCCTTATTGATAAATGATTTTTTTTTTTTAAAACGCCTACAGACGTCGCTTAACCGACGCTTCTGTAGGCGTTTTTCTTTTTTAAAAACATTCATAAATGTCGCTTAACCGACGCTCCATATCCCTATCCGTCTCTTAATCGACGTTAATAAATGTCTCTTTTCCGACAAGTTAGTTTCTATCCGTCGCTTAATCGACATTTCTCAATGTCGCTTTTCCGACAGTCATAGTCCATATCCATCGCATTACCGACGGAATATACTGTCGCTTATACGACAGCCCCAGTTGAATCCGTCGCTTATCCGATGGAACTGCTGCCGCTTTATCGACGGAATATAGAGTTATTTCATTAAAAAATTTCAGTAATGTCGAAGAAATTCCGTCGCTTAACCGACACTGTAAAATTAAGCGACGGTTATCTATGTGTCGCTTAAGCGACGGTTACCTAGGTGTCGGATCACCAACGAAAAGTTTCCGATGGTTAAAAAAAAATCAAAGTGTCGTTCATGCGACAGAGAAGTGTCGAAAATCCGACATGATAGCCGTCGGATTTTTGGTCAAAATGTAGTAGTGGCTCAACTAAATCAGAAATATAGACAACTGTCGGATGAAGACTGGACCCATGTAGAGCAACTGAAGTCAATTGATAAGTGATAAAAGGTTCTTGAGGATGTGAGGAACACTCAAGAAACTGAGATGTTGCAGCCATGAACAGCAAACCATGAGTGGTAAGAACATCCCCAAGTGTTAGGAGCAAGTGTCCAGGCGGATGCAAAAAATCTTCCTCTTTACTAGTTATGTGAGGAGCATGTGATCAATGGTAGAGAAGCACTAGGACTGTTGAGAGTGAATGCTTGAGTTCCATAGTCTGATACAGCTTCTAAAATAGCTAATTAATCACATAATAAAATATCATCAACCTCATATGAGGAAACTAACACCAAATCCCCATTAGCAGTTTTGAAGAGAAAGTGCGGTACTTGATTTTTCACACCGGAATTGGTGAGAGCAGCTACAAGCATGACTGAAAACTCTTGGATTTTAAAATATGAACCAAATAATATCATATCAGAAAGTAAATCATATCTAAATAGGTTCAAAACAGATCCAAAACTGTGAAATGGAATCAAATCCCCAGCATCAGTTTTGTAGGAGACTTGCGGTACTTGTTTCTTCACACCGTTGATGAGAACAGCTACAAGCAGTACTGAAAGATTATGAATTTGATATATTAAACCAAGAAATATCATATCAGATCTAAATAAGATCATATCATATCCAATAAGGTTAATATCAGATTCAAATAAATGGTTAACTGAGACGGTGGATGCATAGCTTTCTTCTTCTTCAAAAATCTGAATTTTGGTGCATGCAATCCTGCAGGAATTTGCTGGAAAATGTAGATCATGGGGAGCGAATGGATCACTCTGGTAATCTGATATTTCTTCCAATATATCCAATTATCACATATTTTCACACCAGCAGCAACATTAGAGGGATAAAAATCAAATTTCTCTTCACTTTCGGAATCAATTACTGGTAAATTTTGCACAGAATTCAAAGGAAAATTACCGGTGAATGTTTGCATGGAAGTGCAGCAGTGTTTTTCTTCAATATAAATGATTCAAATGTATTCTTCTGTTTCATCAATATGAGAATATGAGATATTAGAGATCTCATGAACTTCTGGAGCATCAGAAGAAGGAGTCACTGCATGGAGACTGTCTTCATTTCGAATTGACTGTGTAAAAGCTTCTGCTTCTTCTTCATCTTGAACAACTTCATCAGAGAGAGTGGAGGCTGAGAATTTTGGATCAAGAGTGCTTATGGTGCTGGATATTCTCTCCAAAATGCTATTATGATCCTCATCAATCACTCCAAAGGTTCTGTCCAATCTTGTCCAGAGTTCCCTCGGGTCTTCAATAGATCTACTGAGGTAGCGCAACCTACGAGAAAGACCCGTTTCTATTGTTCCAAAAGCTCCATCACTTTTATTCAGCCAGTCAATCTCACTAAAACACTCTTTACCAAGTCCAATAGACACCCGACAGAGACCTTGTCTCATCATAGATGAAATCATCCTATTCTTCCATTCTGAATAGTTGAGGACAGGGTGAGAAGAGGAACTGATAAATCCATTCGAAGTTGTACCTGCAAAAAACACAAAAGGGGCACCGTAAGGTCGATAACCTGCACATTTCAGGTTTTCATCACACCCAGCATAGTTGATCGATATTGATCAACAATTCCTTTACTTGGGGTATTAAGTGGTAAACCTTCTGCTTCTGGTGCAGAGCTGGAAGGAGCAATTTTGCTAAAAAATGATCCAGTAGGAGATCTGAGGAGGAGAAGTGCCTTGTCTGTCGAGGCTCTGATACCATATCAAATTGAGCACATAGATCTGTGGACAAACACATAAATCAGATTATAGATCACACAATTTACTCAGTTATTGAAGAATGAAACATTCAAAAATGGCTTGCAACTGTAAATGCTTTTCATTAATCAAAGAGTAATCAAATAGATAATTACAATGAAGTACAATGGGTTTAATAGCCACAAGCAATTTGAATCCACATGAGGAAATTCGAATTGATTAGACTCTACTTGACTATAGGTAACTAAGACCTTGTCTAAATCACTATCGGAGGACTCAATAGTTAACTGACCTTGTCTAAACCATAACCAGAGTTCATCAGAGTTCTAAAACACAACTCAAGTGTTACATTCATTGTTGACTAAGGCTAACTGACTGTGGTAGGTAAGAAATGTGCCCCTCCTGAGTTTAGTCAAGTAAACCTAGTGCTAACTGAATGTAGAGGACTAGAACTGAATGTAACTGACTCCTAACTTAGCTTAACCAGTCATCAACTGAACTGAACTGACCTTGGTTGGTTTCGGCACTCCCAGTGGCTCCTAAATTGTAGGGATTGGTCTAGGAGGCTCCTAAACTGATGAAATCAAGTGCAATCAGTGGCAGTGAGCCTCAATTAGTGTTCCCCACACTTTAGTAACTGAAATATGTGCCCCAATTAGGCCAAATGGACCCAATGGCGTTAATGACTATAAATAGACTGGATGGACTCTCGATTTAGACATGACTCTCGATTTAGACATATGACCAAATTGGACAAGGGAGGATTAATAATCCTAACATAACCAACTTTGCATTAATAGATGAATGAAATATCTTACAACCTTTTTTCCTTAGTGTCGATGCACTCCTTCACAAGACTGACATCTCATCCTCGATAGCTCCAACTTGCTCCTCTATGCTCTCTAATGGATTAGGCCAGGATGTTAATTCAATAGCATAACTTTGCTCTTTTCTTCTCCCCTCAACCATGGAGTATGAGCTTGGATTTATAGGGCTCAAAGGGATAGGAATGGTTGAGAAATAGGTGGGTGAGGTGGCCATGATATCCCCAAAGCATGGATCTCGAGCTTAACTAACCCAAGTGAATAGGGATAAGGCTAGCCATGAAGCTTTTGTTCTAGAAGCTTCGTGAAACCTCCTTTTTCACTTTTTACCAAGGGCACCGCTTATACTCCCTTATGATAGAGTGGTGCAAGATGAGAACTGCACTAAAAACAAAGGTGAAAGGCAGTGGCACCGCCTGTCTTCCAAATGACTCAGGCGGTGATGTATAAGGTACCACTTATAAGCCTAAGGGTAAGAGTGGTGTTGGATCTTTACATGTAGGATCAGCATCTAGAGCATTGTTTTCACTTCAAGTTTGGGATTGAGGGAAAATAGAGGTGTTAGAGATCTTATCACATGCTGGTGATGGGATTTGAGTATAACAGAATTCCCCCCAAAGCATGAGGCTAGAGGGATACGATAGGCGAGAGCTTTGATAGAGCAAGTTATCACTTCGAGGTAAGAGACAACTTGATCGGAGAGTATCATCGAGTAGGCATCTGCAATACATCAATACTTTGATTCATGAGTATATATAACCTCAAACTTGGACATAGCTACCAGATATACAACGTAGATCTATGTCATAGAGATGCAAATTTGAGCATAGCCATGACCATACAAATGTGGATCCATGCTAGTACTTCATACAATATACTCCATCGCAACCTGGGGAGAAAGCTATGAGTGCTTAACAAATACCCAGGGTCTTCGTATCATCTTCCACAAAGTATGATTCTATCCATGTGATTACAATGTTCTGAAGTCGAACATGGTAGAAACCACTTGATTACTGACCAATGATGTGAACCGTTAACAAGTGCGAGAGAGATCAACATTGATGTCAATGATTCCCAAGGCACCCTAGTACAATCCACTGAGTGTGAATAAATGTTTTGATGTTGAACATCTAGTGGAATCATTTGATCAAAGGTCAATGATGTAAACCTATGTTGAGAGCGAGAGAATCTGTCATTGAGGCATACATATCTCAATATACTAAACTTGTTTCTAAGAATATTTCCCGGATGATGAGCTGATGTTGACAGGAATAGTCTTGTCGAAGGAGGGCCATGATGAATCCCACATCGACGACACAAAACTCGGAACAAAGTTTTGGAATGTTGTAGATAATGTAACCATAAGAATGACTCAAAGCACTGACACAAAGGTTGTTTTAACTGCAGGGGTAAACTTCTTTCTTCCTTTGAACATCGGGCAGCATGACAAAATACTTGGCTGTATGACTAGACCATACGGACACACAATACGATAGTGGACAATGCATTCTTTTGAAATACTCAAAGGAGTGACATGACTCATGAAAGTGGATCGACTTGTAAGTCAGTTGAATACCCAATTGACTGAATAATATGCAAACAAGTGCCATGCTCAAAGGTGACAAACAACTGCCATTTGATTTGCAAAATGATTCCCTTCCCTTAATTCGCCCATCATGATTGATGAGTGCCTCTTTTTTGTTTTTACGAGTTCAAAGAGGGTAACAAGCACTCGTTTTAGCTCATCCAAAGACAAGTCCATTCTCATACATTTCACGAACCTAAGAAAGGAGGGGTTTGTTCCCTGAACGGGTCTCTCAGTGTTTAGTTTAACGAGTCTAATGAAATCAAACTCGGTATCGTTCATGTTTAGAGATTCTGAACGAAGATGAAAGAGAACTCCAAAGGGTCCTTTTTCATATGATTTAGTCTCTAGGGCCCGAAAAAGTGTAAAATAATACCTGAGAGAAATCTTCGAGGAATGATTGGCTGGAGTGTACCTTTTTCGTAACTAGTTCCCCCTAGTCTGAAAAAAGGGGTAAACTATCACCAGGAAGACGACTCTTCAGGTCGTTTCACGAGCGTGAAGAAGACAACTTCACTCGACAATATTTTCACATTTCAAGAGTCTAAAAAGAGCTTAAAGAGGACTCTATTAAACTTTTTCATGTTTTTAATCCAGAGCATGAAAAAGTAATAAACTAAGCTCAAACCAGTTTTCATGTTTTAACCAGAGCACGAAAAATGAAAAGTAATCTCAACACCATCTTATTGTTTTTAACGAGCTCAAAGATCAGTTTGAAGAATGCTCAGGGTATCTGATTCATTTTTTAACGAGCTTGACACAGAATAAGAACTATGCTCAAAATGACATGTTTCATTTTTACACAAGCTTGAAACATAAAGTAATTATGCTTAAAACATGGTTTCATTTTTATGCAAGCTTGAAACCAAAAGCTAAACTATGCTTAAGGAAACCTACTTCATTTTTTAACGAGCCTGAAATAGAAAATGAACTATGCTCTACAACCTGCCCCTACCCAACATGATGTCCAGAGGTTGGTAGGTTTCCCCCAGCATGAAATCTAGCAACTTAACTCTAGCATGATGTCCATAAACTAGAGCCATGCCCCCCATTTTACCTATGATGGGAAGAAGCTAGCAAGAAGGTGAAAGAGCCACAAGAACATGCAGGACATTCAAGGAAGTCTGATGACTAGGAGTCACACGATAATCAGGTTTAACAAAGGAAAGCTGATCAACGGTCACAATCTTCCCATAATGGGGAAAATACATCACTCGAAATAGTGTGGACACTACAGCTTTCATGGTGTAAACATAAGCATGCCCAAGGAGCATATTAAAATCTAAAGGACCTTGGACTACCATAACATCGATACAGATAGTTTTTACTTCCAAAGTAATAGGCAACTGCGAAAGGATCCCTAAAGGTGCAGTAGGCCTGCGATTAAAATCCAGTATCTAATCGATGGTTGGCACAAGCTGAGGTGAACCTAAAGCTTGCCAAGTAGTTGAGGATAGAATACTACTAGAGGCCCCTTCGTCAACAATAGTGCGAAGTATCCGCCTAGCAGTAACATTCACAACTATCTGGAAAGGAACACTTGAATGAAGACGAGACTATGTTAGGTTACTCCAGTCAAAGGAAATAACCTCAGTACTTGGAGAGGGTTCTGTTGAAAGAGACAAAATTTCCTCTTATCGAGAACAATCATAACGAAGCATAAAAACTTCACCAGGTTTTAGTTCATTCTCTACTGGAAGAGAAGAACAAGACAAAGATTTGGTCAAAGTGACTACTTCAGTCTTAACACTCTCTGATGAAAGAGTGGGATCGGCTCGAGATGACATCAACTCAACCACTTGGACTTCACTCTTCAAAAGAAGAGTGGGATCAACCACATATAAATCTGAATTGACCACTTTAACTTCACTCTTGAAAGGAAGAGTGGGATTGACTACAGATGAAACCAAATTGACCACTTGGTCAACCAGTGGGGGTTCAAGAGACAACTTACGATAACCTATTGGAAGTTGTTGTTAAGGAACATTAATATCTTCCAACAACTTAGAAGCTTCATCCATGCTTGGACAAAGAAAAGTACGATGCATAGCCTTGCATATCAAACAAGGATACAAGACTTTACCCTTATGACCTTTTACCAATGGGTCACTAGTTGAGGGAGTATCATCAACATGATGATAATAGGTTGATGACGCAGATGATTTGGACCTTTTAGACCACTCTTCTTGTACAAGGGAGAGACCGAGACACTCCTTAAGAAGGTGGTCCCCCTTGCAAATCTTATAAGGGAACTTGTGTTTTTCGGGCATTCTCTTAAAACGAGCACCATCAAGAGTAGATGGTTGCTACTTTTTCTCTTTCTTATCCATCTTCTTCTTACCCTTCCCTTTATTCTTCTTCTTATCCACCTAACTAGTAACCGTAGAGCTTTGGTCAAGCGAAGAAGAAGAAAGGGATGAAGCCACAACCAACAAAGAAGGAGCAGGATTAGGTTGAGGTCAATCCTCTCTCAGAGGAGAGGTGACATTTGATACATTAGGTGTAACCAGAATTACCGGATTAAACAGCCAGACCAGTAATCCTATAGCTAACCCAGGAAGATTTAGAGTGGTAATAAAGGGAGGACCAATACCTTCACTTGGAGGGAATAAAAAAGGTACACCTTGGAAAGGAACCTCTTGAGTGGCAGTCCCAGATGAGGATGCCATCTCTAAACTCTCTAAAAAATTCCTAACTCCCACGCACAAGAAAGCACTACTCAAACTAAAAGCAACAAGAAAACATGTGAAAGGAGTGGATAAAAGCCAGGAACCTCACAGGACATGCCAAAAGGATAACTCAGATGGTTTTAGGATTCCTAAAAGGGTGTCCTGATATACGCTAGGTACGTGGGAGCTCAAATAGGTAGTAGTGATGTCTAATGCACAACCATTCACAAGGGGCCTCCCAATATACAATCGAGTACATGAAGTACCTTTCTATATACCTCAAGGGTACATGAAAGGCCGTTTGATATACCAACGGTACATGGAATAACCGTGTGAGTCCCGGGTTGTAGTGTAGACAAATTAACAACAACTCCTACATTTTACGACACTCGAACATGTCACTAACCTAGGACTCAAATTGCTAAAAGTTTTAACCTAGTACTACTGTTAATTTTATCTTGTGCGGTTAGCTGGAACCATGGAGTGAAAACTTGAAATTAAAGAAGATGCACACTGATCTATATGATAATGCAAGTTTTCCTCTTCAATGAAGTTTTACCTAAGAGAGGGAGAGAGATTTACTTTTCTTCCCAAAATGCACACCCAAATGCAAATGCAATTCTATCTTTTCAAACGAAAAGTAAAATATCAATGCACCACAAACAATCTCTAAAGCAATTAAAAAAGATATCTAGAGAACACCTAACATAAATAAACCAAAAATGTTTCCTATCTTTTCATGCTTGTAAAATATGCATAAAAACTTAATGGAAAGATGATTGCACTAACGGTTCCAAACAAAACTAACTCTAATGCATGCAAAGTCGAAAACAAATATTTCTTCTTAATGAAAGTAAGATCTATAATTTCAAACAATCATGCACAAAAAAAGAAGAAAATTGTTTAACACACTTGCGAATAAAGCAAAAGAGAGAAAAAACTGAAACTTCTCTTTGGAACAGACAAGGAAACGAAGAACCAATCTCTCCTACCAAGCACTGAAAAACTCAGCATGCAAAAGGGAACAAAAATCACCCAAGCAAAGAAAGACTCAAAACAACATGGATCACTCACACATTCCAAGTCCAAAACAAAACCAAAACCTACACATGAAAATGAAATCTATATTTCCAATTCCAATGAATAATATATACAGAAAAGAGCAAGAGGTTTCAAGCAAAGAAAAGAATGTAAAATCCAATGCAAGAAACATAAACTCTCTTTGAATGCAGAGGGAATATAACAATCAAAGCGACTGTAGAATATACAATTCATGGCCCCTCATATATACACTTCATTTTCATCAAAAAGTAAGCCAAAAAACACTCAGAAATCAAAAGACAATAACCAATTTTTGAAATGACAAAGGTGTGAAAAGACCTACCTAGCACCGCTTCCAGAGGGTCATTGACAGAGCGGTTCTGAGGAGGCACCGCTTCCTGCTAACTGCTTACAGGTGGTGGCACCACTTCTTTCTATCTACGCACAGGAGGTGGCACCACTTATTGCCCACTGCTCATCCGTTGTTCCTTGTAAATGTCCAGAACACCATAAGAGCGAAAAAATCAAGTTAAAATTTGACAAACTAGCATCAAAATTGATGAATCAATAGAAATAAAGAGCATAGAAAGTCAGGATGGCTCAGATATAAAGAGATCTGATGATTTCAAACCAAAACTTCACTAAGTCAGATGGTAGATCTGACTAAAAATATTGAAGACTGGATCTTGGATTTGGACAAGTGTTCGAAGAGTAAGGAAGATTAGATCAACTGAAGCTTGTAATCCCTAGTGGGGTCACCAGATTTGTTATCAGGAATATTGCACCTTTTGCGGACAGAAGTTGTTCCTCTGTTCTAAATGGTTCAAATCCAGAACAAATGAGTTACAACTAGGTTAGAATACTTTCCCTAGAAGCTATGGATGCCTGGAATAAGAACTCTGATGGAATACCTGCATAAACACATCAAACACACAACGACATCAAAGATACCAGAAAACTATCCATAGATCTATATCAGTGACTAAGGAATCTGATAATACACATGCGAGATTATAACACAATAGATATATGGGAAAGGAACCAACTTTGCATTAATAGATGAATGAAAGATATTACAACCTTTTTGCCTTAGTGTCGATGCACTCCTTCACAAGACTAACATCTCATCCCTGATAGCTCCAACTTACTCCTCTATGCTCTCTAATGGATTAGGCCAGGATGTTAATTTAGCAGCATAACTTTACTCTTTTATTCTCCCCTTAACCATGGAGTATGAGCTTAGATTTATAGGGCTCAAAGGGATAGGAATGGTTGAGAAATAGGTGGGTGAGGTGGCCATGAGATCCTCAAAGCATGGATCTCAATATTAACTGACCCAAGTGAATAGGTATAAGGCTAGCCACAAAGCTTTGTGAAACCTCCTTTTTTCACTTTTTACCAAGGGCATCGCTTATACTCCCTTATGACTGAGCGATGCAAGGTTAGAACCGCCCCAAAAACAAAGGTGAAAGGAGGTGGCACCACCTCTCTTCCAAATGACTTGGGCAGTGTTGTATAAGGTACTGCTTATAAGCCTAAGGGTAAGAGAGGTGCTGGAGTTTTGCATGTACGATCAACATCTAGAGCACTGCTTTCACTTCAAGTTTGGGATTGAGGGAAAACAGAGGTGTTAGAGATCTTATCACATGCTGGTGACAGGATTTGGGTATAACAATGTGCGAAAGGAAGAAAGCGGAAATCGGAGAATGATATCTGGAAAATCACATATCCAATATCCGATTTTCTTCTCAGATCAACGGTCACGGAGAGATTGAAGAAGATCAATGGTGCGGAACTAGTACTGCAGAACCAGAACTATGGAACCAGGAGTGTAGAAACTCTGATTTGTTGAAGAAAGAAAATTGCGGAAGAACCAAGTTGCAAAAAATGACAATTGCGGAAGAAGCCAAATGATGAAGATATGTTGCAGAAACTCATGACTACTCAGTGATTGGACTTATTGTCTATCATAAGGCATCGAACGATTTGACCAGTTATGGAAATGGACTGTCAGGCATACAAACGGGTAAAGGGTTTAAGGACATATATGTATAAAAGGATGTGCATGATGAATGGATGTGCATGCTCTCTGCAGGAAGAGAAGCTTGTGCGTGGATCGTCGTCAAAGTGGGGATTGCAGAATGACAGAGGACTCTGACCTCTTCTAAGAATATCCAGAACATAGACAATGAGGGGAACCAAGATGCATAAGTAAATCCATAAACGTAACAAAATAGAGTTGGTATGCATTGTTATATCTGTTTTTCTACATATTGTTTTGAACATGTTTTAAGTTTGAGAAACAAGGGTGGTAGGGTGGTTCTAGGAAAAACATGTTGTCTTCTCTGTACAAGTTGAAGCCTGTACAAGTGAAAGTTGGTGCCTTGACTCGGTTGTAGCTGGAGAATGTTATTTTAGTGGGTGCTAGAAAATCATGAGGGTTGGTGCTCTCTACAAGAAGGATTTTGTAAAACAGAGGTTGCAACCTCTTTTGAGTAGGTGCTCAAATAAAATTGAATATTTTTCTGTCTCTATCATGTGTGTGTGAATGATAATCTCATATCTTCTGTTATACTTGTTGCATTGTCATAACTATAAATCTATAATCAGTAATAAGGGCTTAAATATTGAAAAATGGTTTAAGTTTTCAAAATAAATGATTCACCCCCCTCTCAGTTATTTGAGTAATTTCAACATGGTATACATGGTTACTTTAATATTATGTATGATAAGGCTTTTGCATTATGAAAGCCATGGAAATACAAAATGCTTTTGGCTCTTAGAGGGAGTAAAATGTATTAGTAGACACTCTGTACAAATCATTTTTAGGCTTGTAAAAAACAAGTATTTGAATGTGATACAACATATGTTTGTAATTTTATTATCAAACAAAAAAAATTACAATTTTTTAAAAATAAATTTAAATTTAATTAAGTTTGTTAATTTTTACTAATAATTTTTATATAATTAATGTTTTTATCAATAATTTATATGTTTAATATTTAATATAAGTATTTATAACATATTAATACTTTTATTTTTGTTGTTAAGTATTTTTTTCTAAAAACAAAATATATCTATTATGATATGTCTTTCTCTTTCTATATATATGTGCTAGAAATAAACAAACTCACACACACATACATATAAGGGAAAGAAGTTAAATTTGTATTGATGAAGTAATTGAAGTGACTGCATTAGTCTTTGTAACCTTTGAACATAACACGTGTTTGTGTTAGTCTCGTGTAGTTGGGTTTGTAGCATCACCTTGGGAGTTTACCATTATTTTGAGTTTTACTTTTTCGACCGGTTATTCTTTTAGTCTTTATGGAAAACACACACATAATGATGGTGGTGGTTATTAACGTTCATTGATACCAATTTTCATTTTTTAGACCTTAAAAGGGAAGAAAATATTTATTTACTCGAAAATGTTTAAGATAAATATTTTTATATTACACTAGTTATGATGAGTGTGTGTGTGTGTGTGTGAATCTCTCTGTGTGAATCTAAACCCTAACCATAAATGTATATTTTAAAAAATGAATGTAATGTGGTTGGAGTCATAAATTAGTGCTTAAGGAATGAACATTTTAAAGCCGATTTTTTTAGTCATAGATTTAAAAAATGGTGCTACTAGCATCCTCACTTATCAATCCATGAGTTTATTTTAAGTTTTTGGTTGCAACAATACCAATTGTTAAGGCCATAGTTTCAAAAAAAATTCAATTTTAAGAGCACCTTGCCAAATAACAACTCCCCCTAAAAGAAGACTACTTGTAACACCAATTTTCTATCCGGGGGTTTATTTAAGATTTTGGTTGCAATGCTGCCAATTGTTTAAATGGCGAAATTTTAAGCCCAATAAAACATGGGCTCTACTAGTAGCATCACTTTTCAATTTGAGGGTTGATTTGAAGATTTTGGCTGCCACTATTCTAGTTGTTAAGGACATGCTTTCAAAAAACTTATAAGTTTTAACCCTACAAAATAAAAGAGTATTACTGCTTGTACCACTTTTCGATTCAGAGGTTGATTTCAAGGATTTTGTTAGAAATATTACAAATTTTTAAATCCATGGTTACAAAATGTTGTAACTTTAACTTCAGTTTAGAAAAAAATAAGTGTTGCTAGTTGGACCAATTTTCAATTCTTGAGTTACGTTTTCTATGCAAAAATATGGGTTCTAGGGCTATACTTACCTTTATGAGATCACAATTTTTGTGAGGTTGGTAAATATGTTAGTTAATCCATGCACCAAACATATGCACGTATCCACACATCTATACCATGCACCTAACCCTCACACACAACCACATAGCTAACTCATGCACCTAACCTATGTATATAAGTTACACATCTAACTAATTCACCTACCCACGCACTTATGCACCCAAGTAACACACCTAACATAAAATATGCACTTAACAAATATTGCATTTATCTATATACCTATCCCACATGTAACCAATGCAATTAATCCATGCAAGTGACTCATATATATACTACTTGTAAGAAATTCATTAAATTACATAAAATATGTCTCTAAGATGAGCAATGCACCTAACCCTTAAACTCAAATCCCATATAACACCTAATATCCTACACACTCATGCATATTTATGAGCAATACACATAATCAATGCATCTACCCATGCACCTAACCCACACATTGAGCTAAAGTTGTTAACCCATGCACATACCCACACATTGAGTTGAAGTTGTTAACCTGTGCACCTAACCCATGTAAGTTAAGTGGCACACACGTGTAACACACTCATGCACATAAATGACACATCTAACCTATGCACCTATACACACCCATACAGGTAATCAACACACTTAACATGGTCGATGCACCTATCAATGCATCTAAAGTATGAACCTAATGCTTGCATGTTACCCATGTAGATGACACGTGTGTATAAGCAACACACGTATGTAATATACCCATGCACATAAGTGTCACACCTAACATACGCAATGAAATTAAGCTATGCACCTACCCACGAATAACCCACACACCCATGTACATAAGCAACATATGTAACATGAGTAATGCACCTACATAACTAAGCCATACACTTGACCTTATGTTATTCAAATAATTTGAACACATCTAGTTTTTAAACCTTAACACCTAAACTCTAAATGTTAACCCCAAACCCTAAACCCTAACTTTTAAATCTGATGTTAAAGAGGCTTAAAAAGTATGCCAAGTAGACACTTAAATAATGCAAGATAATTGCTAAATTAACACTAAAACCATCTTACAAGGACACAAAACACCAAAAAAGAGGTAAATAAAAAACATCAAAAAAACATTAAAAGGACACAAATTAGATGCTAAAAAGAGGCATAATATTAAAAATTACTAAAAACAACCTAAAAACAACTTAGGCATTATGCTAAACCATTGAAAAAGGAATGTAAACCAATGCGAAAGGACGCATGACTAGACACAAATGAGACATGAGTTAAACACTAAGGGAACACAAAAGAAGTGAAAACGATACAAAAGTATATGCCCGAGATAAAAAACAATGGACATAAATAAGATGCAAACTAGACACAAGTGAGATGATAAGTCATAAAAAGGATGATAAAAAATATTAATGGGGTCTACCTTGGGTGGTTAAGGAAATGAGTCATTATCTTTCCTGCCCAGGTTATATTTTCTCATGTGTTGATTTGCCTCTACATGACATCTTTTCATGTGGATGGATCCCGAAGCAATTCACTCAAAACTTCGATGAAATAAAATCCCTATATTCACTACCATATAGCCAAAAGTTATCTCCATAAATCTACAAGTTAAATTAAGTTCATTAACAAAAACATTCAACATAATAAAAATATACAAAATAAAACACAAAAGTAAGACCTCATAAGTATACGATACATCCCATTCTCCCATTTACATTAAATGGGATATACACCCCATTTTGCAATTGGCATAAAATGGTATTAGAAAAAGGACATTAAAACCCTTTATGGTAGGAATGGCTCCACTACATGTTCATTCATTCAATGTTATCAATCAAAATATAAAACTTTTTAACTAACTAAAATATAACATATAATGTTATTATCAATGTCTCACTTTAACTGACTCAATGCTAATGTAATGTTATTATCAATGCCCCCATATTAACTAACTCAATGCTAATGTAATGTTATTATCAATGCCCCCACTTTAACTAACTCAATGTTATATGTAATGTTATTATCAATGCCCCACTTTAATTAACTCAATGCTAATGGAAATGTTATTATCAATGTCCCAGTTTAACTAACTCAATCCTATGTGTAATGTTATTATCAATGTCCCACTTTAAATAACTCAATGCTTTATGTAATGTTATTATCCATGTCTCACTTTCGCTAACCTTTGAATTGCATATTCTTATTGAAAAATTGGTGCACACAAATATGTTCTAAGTTAAATAATATTTACCTTTTTAGTTGGGTGGCTCACATTCATAAACAACAGGTTGTTGATATCATGCTAATCCATGGATCACATACAAAGTTCAACTTAGGATCGTACAAACCAAGTATCGTATAAATCATAGTTTGATCAACTATATGGCATCGTACAAGGGATTCTCTATGTTTGGTGACTACTTATATTTTCTCGACATTTGGATGTTATGGATGAATTATTTTAAGATACAGTTCTGCTGGGATGATGATTCAGTAAATGATAACTTACAGGTTTGGCATAAGAGAAAAGATCCTTATGGTTATCCTCCACTGTTCGTGATGTGGGAGGTACGAAAAGCCAGGAACCTCTCCCCCTATTCTCCAATCATTTACAGAAGCCTGAGGCTATTTAATTGAAGTACTTTCTTCTTTTTCAGAATGGAAAAAGAAATTTATGTTAAAAGACGAAGATGTACCTCCCTCCCTTCTCTATCACAGGAGATTCCGATGGGATTCTTCGATGGAGCAGCTTCGGATGGGTATTGTGGTGCTGGTCTTGTGATAAAGATTGATAATCATAGAACGACTAAAGGTTGGTTAAAGGCGGGTATAGGAACAAATACTCGTACGGAAGTAATTGGACTTTGGATCCTACTTACATGTGCCAAATTTTGGGGGTTGAATCATTTACAGGTTATGGGTGACTCCCAAGTTATCATCAATTGGGATTTGAGGGATGCACAAGTAAAATATCTGGAACTTAATCACTGGCTGGTAAACACCAAAAATTTGATGAAAGAATTCATGGAGTTAACTTCCATCCATGTTTACAGAGAACTAAATGTTGAAGCGGATTCCCTTTCAAAAGTCGCATTGGGTGAAATGGATGGCAGTATTCACTATTCTCTTTTCTATGATGACTCTGTTGTGAGAGAGGAACAACTGGTTCTCTTCTAATGGAGCAATTGAAAGGTGATAGTTATACGAGGAAGTTTGGTGATGTTGTATCTTCTTTTTGTAATGAGCTCATGTATTATGTGGGTCCTTCATAGATTAGTATGTATTTTGTTGTCTTTGCCATGATGGAAGTGACTCTCTGGATATAGCAAGATCAGATTTTGATTATGAAGATCTATCCTTGGATCTTTGTTCTGATTGTAAATTTGACACAACTTTTTTAACATAAATTTTTCCTTTATTCCTGAAAAAGGGATTCTCTACATTTGCACATCATCATACTCCAAGTGTTCATACATGAAAATGTAAATGATCAATGGATAGTGAGGAATTTGGGTGTACGTAGTTTGGTTGAAGAAAACCTATCAAAAATAGATAATTTAACTCTAACATGTATGGAAATCAGTGAACCTTCCATGGAATTTTAAAAAAAGTAGGTTCAGTGAAAGGAAAAATATCTTAAAAAATATATTTGACTCCCTCTACTAATTTATGAGTTCCTCTTAATGCTAAAATGAACAAATATTGAGCTACCCCAAGTTAAAAGTCTCATGCATTAGTGGTATTAGGATTCACCATACTTAAGGACAGATGTCATCTGCGTCTCTATACGAGTATTTACTTGTAAGTGATCTGCGTGACTATTTCCATGATTATGACATATTCACGCTCAACCAAGCTCACATCATGGGGGAAAGGATATCTGTTCACTCCTATTGGTTAACGGCGGATGATTTGGACCTTGATGGCGTATGGAAGGAAGAATGGTCTCGATTTATTGGTGGTTTATCTCATGGAGGCATTATACTTTCAGACAAGAAGGACAAGTTGATATGGATGCATAATATTGAGAACGTTGATGTCCCTCTCAGTATGGCCTATGAGCTTAATGTTTCATCAAACCTGTCGATATCTTCTAGATGGAATTATAAGCAGTTATGGTCCTAGTATATTCCTATCAAACTCAAATGTTTTTTATGGATTTGCTCGGAGAACTACATCAGCACATGGGACAATTTGACAAAGAAGGGATGGACTGGTCCAAATATATGTTGTTTATGCAAATTAGATTCTGAAACGATGGATCATATCTTTGTGTCATGTTCCTTTACTTGGATTATCCGTGACTTTCTCAAATGGAGATTTAAGTTGTTTCCCCCCTAGGATCCCCCCTACTCTTTTGGATAATCTGAACTGTTGGAATGAGATTGATCACGACCTGCTCTACCTGCCTTTATTATATGTCTAGAACATATGGTTATCCCGAAACTTATGTATATTTGAAAAAAGCGATCCGGTTATTGGTTCCTTATTCTACATAATTATTGATCAGGTTAAATCCTTTCTTGTGGCTAGCTCCAAAGAGAATCTTAGATATATTGGTACCGCTCCCATCATCATTTACCCTTCTAGTTTCTTCGATGGGGAGGCTGCATCAAATATTGGAGGTGCGGGATTCACTCTTTTTATCAATCACTCCCATTTCTTCCATATTAAAATGGGATGTGGGGCTAGCACAAATACAAGGGCTGAAATTCTATCCCTTTGGTCTCTATTGGTTTTTGTGGTGGCTATTGGTCTTCCTTCCCTTCATGTTTTTGGAGACTCATTAGTCATCATCAACTGGGCTAATTATGAGGCTTGTCTTTCGACACTAGATCTGGAACATTGGTGTGACCGAATATCTGATAGTAAATACTCCTTCCTTTCCTTAGACTTCCAACATGTCTATTGGGAGCACAATTCGAGTGTTGATTTCTTATCTAAGGAAGCACTATCTTTGGCGTCAGGCCTTCTCTCTTTCTCGGAATTTTTAGAAGGAGATTTTATTGGGGGAGGTTCCATTCAGCTCTTTTAAGGAGCCTTTTTTGTATTGTGTGGCCTACTCATCTTAGCTTTTGGTTAAGATTGAGTATTGACTTTCTCTCTGCCACCTAGTGTCCTTAGTATCATGGATATGTTGTTCCTTTGGACTCCCCAGGGGTTGACGCTTTGTCTCTCCTCTAGTGCTTCCTTGGATAAGCTTTTAGGGTTCTTTTTCACGCCCTTTGGATTAGTCTGGTGGGTCTTTCTTGATTGAGATTGAAGTGATCTTTTTGTATCATGTATGTTTAAGATAATATTGGCCTTTAGTGGATTCTTCTCATCCTACTTGTAATGCCTGATAACAGGTTTTTCTCATGCTAACACAGAGTCATCGTCTTACAACTACTGATTGATACTTGTATCAAGGTTTTGAATAAGTTACCTTTGATTCGTATGGAATATCAAGGAGCAACTCTTTTTCTTCTTGAAAAAAGAGTATGATCAACCACATCAAGGAATTTAGGATAATCTTTCCTCCTCTTAGTTAATATAGTAATGGAATAAATGTCATCCCACTCCTTCTCTTGTGACTCCTATGTTTATAAAATCAAGTAACTCTCAAGTAGAGGTGGTTGGTAAAAAAAGATTATTAGAATTGTGAACCATTTTAACACAAATCTGATAATAAATGTCATTGATATAGACCTGTGCATCTCCATGTAGAGAAATCATTAGTTCTCCCTAACGGATTACAAAAGTAATGACATATCGATGTTATGTCATCATGTAAACTAAATATAGAGAAATTATTCTCTATCATACTCTTAGAACATCGAGGATATATTATTTAGCACGTGCATTAGGTATCTTGTATAGTATAAGTGCCATGTTATGCTGATTTGTTTTGAAAGAAAACATACCTCAATAGTTTATTATTGGCCATAATTGATTCGAATCTTAGGAGGGTATATAGTCTAAGTTTGTATGTAAACGTCATAAAACAATATTCTTATTAAGTGTAAAAGGGAGCATGATGGACATGTAATTTATGGAGGCAAGCAATCAAAGTTTACATGGTCAACATGACGCCTTATAAAAAGATAGTAGGGAGAGAATTTAGATGGGGAAGAAGAGGTCCTAAAATTGGTCCCATTGCACTTAACATGATTCATATGAACATAATCATTCATCTCCAAATCTATCTTGTTTTTTCATGGTGCATTTCAGTTTTTTTATCAATGTTCTTTCTTTGAATTTCTTGGTAGATTTGCATGTTTTATCTCCTATTCTCTCGACATTCAAGCCTTTTGGATCTCATCCCCAAAGATCAATATCAATGGTATCAAATCAAATAACCATTCCATGGGAACGAGGGTTTGAAACATAGTTCAGGTTCAAATATTTGCAGCAATCTCCAACTTCCTTTTGGCACTCTCGGAATCCATTTGTTGGGCCATACATTGTAAGCATCATAGGTTATCCATATGAACTACATGGTTTTTGTACCCTCAGATATTCATTCACCATTGCAGGAGCATCATACATGGGTTTCACTACATCTATTGGTTTGCAACATTTTCCAAATTTTCACATGGTTTTCTATGTTACAAATAGGGTTCCATGATCTCTACAACAATGTCCCATGTTGCTCGACAAACCCTTGTCAATCATTTATGTCCCACTAGACTCAACACTCTCACATCAAGCATTATTTCATCTTCATGCAATCATGACACAGTTGAAAATAATTTTTCCATGCATATTGAAGCTTGGGTGACCTCATTCCATCCCTTTCTCAACATACCCATAGTTGTACGACCACAATAGAAGCACAAGGATTGATGAATTGGAGGTTGACCCACCTCTGCAAAATTTAGATGGATATTGTGACTTCTATAAAGAATTTAAGAGGGTTAAAAAAAAAACTCGAATGGGTATTTTCGCTTCGTGGTTTGAGAGATATCGTTAATTGAATCTATGCATGTGTTTGTCCCAAGAAGGCGACGTGCACCTTGAGTTTCAGCAGACATTTTCTCACTCCTTGGACAACTACAAAACAAGTTCTATATATTGACAAAAATATCTCTCCCATGGCTCAAATGGATTTTTGATGGAATTTGATATCATTAACCGTGGCCAAAATTATGAACAAATTTACAACCAGACATCAGTTGTGCCAAAAGTCATGAATTTTTCATGAGTTTTTTATTTTTGGATTTATTAAATCCCATTATAATTTTATTTTTACCAATATAATTTATTGGGCATGTAAAATTCCTCGACATTATAATTTGGGACCAAGAGAAATCTTGTCATAGCTAGCTCAGTTATGGGTCATCCACAAACCCAATGTTACATGTAAACTACACAAAACCCTTATTTTCATTAGTAATTGACAAATGTAAACATGTTAATATGATACATAAGGGGTCTTATTTTTTTTCTTGGTGAAATTATGGGCACCATCATTTTGTAAGTGGGGAGGATTGATCATAATCTTAGGGGGGGTATATAGTCTATATTTGGATGTATAAATCATAGAGTCATTTTTTTATTAAATGTAGAAGGGAACATGATGAGCATGTAATTTATGGATCCAAGCAATCAAAGTTGACATGGTCAAGAAGACACCTTGTAAAAATATAGTAGGGAGAGATTTTAGATGGGGAAGAAGAGGTCATAAAATTGGTCTTATTGCATGTAATAGTTCATATTAATAGAATCCTTCTTCTCCAAATCTCTCTTGTATTTTCATGGTGTATTTCATTTTTTTTTTCAATGTTCATTCTTTGAATTTCCTGGTAGATTTGCATGTTTTCTCTCCTCTTCTCTTGGCGTTCAAGCCTTATGGATCTCAACCCTCAAGATCTAAATCAATATAAATGTGCATTGTCGTTGGAAAAGTGTCATTTTGTCTCATAGACCAAAGTACCTATATCATGGAGCACATGTGAATTATTGTATTAAGAAAACCAATGCCCCTACGTAGTTGATATACTAAGGTATATTTATTGCAAAAAGCTTTGCTAACCATCATTTGTAAAAATTGTGCAAATTATAAAGAACTTTGAAAGCCACTTCTATTAGAAGTATGTTGTGCTATTTTTTTAGGATTTTCACTGTGTGTAGGTTTAGAAATGATCAACGTATTTCGGGTGGATTCTCCACCCATGTTCAAGATCCATATGAAGCTATCTTAGTATGTTTCTTAGTAGTACAATGATAAAATAAATAACATGTAACTTGAATAAAATAAATAATGTGTAACTTGAATACTCCACCCACCTTCAGGATCCTTATGAAGCTACCTTAGTATGTTTCTTAGTAGTACAATGATAAAATAAATAATGTTTAACTTGAATACTAATTGATTATTTTCTTCCAATAGTAATCTCCAAAAATATCTATAGTCGGAGAATAAATATATACCCAATACACATCAATTTTAGTAATGAAAAAGGGTTCTCAGAAAATCATATTGACACATTACTTTCAGTGATAAAAAGGAGATCTAATAAGATCATGCCATTCCCTTAAGTGCTTGAGCAACTACCAACGAGAAAAAGAAAAAGAGATAAATAAAAGATCTCATAAAATCATATTGACACATCACTTTCAGTGATAAAGAAGAGATCTCCTAAAATCATGCCATTATGTTATGTTAAGTGCTTGAGAAACTACCAACAAGAAGCATAATGATCTTTGGAATGTTTGGTTAATAATCCACCACAATTATGATACACAAATAAATGTGATGCATATGAATTTAACCCAAGATTGTGACATACAAATACATGTGGTACATATGAATTTAACCCAACCCACCTTGGGTTTAAACCTGGGTGAGTTGGCTTGGCATAGGTTAAGCCAACAATCATAATAACACCAATAATTGATGCTTCCATATTTAACGTTTGAACCTGACTCGTCGAATGACAGGTTGTTGTTACGGCATTAGTTCGTGAGAGCCTTTGGTTTGAATTTTTGGTAGTCTTGGCTAGTTAGATAAGTGTGCATGTGTTCAAAGTCTATTTTTACACATTAACCCTCACAAAGAATTTTTTCTTTTAAATGTTAGCTTAACACAAATGAAAAATACTTTTGAGTCAATTGGATTAAAGTTCAATTCCATGGAGTGCATTACCGATTAATAATCAATTAAAGATTGAGTTGTTTAAAGTTTTATTATATAAAAGGAATTTTATTATTAATTTTATTTCATTAATCCAATTGCATAATCAAAAGAAAATTGGTTGTATAGATTTTATTTTCAATGAAATTTAAAAGATTGGGAATCAAAAGAAAATGGGAAGTATAGATTTTATTTTTAATGAAATTTAAAAGATAGGTTTTTGAAATAAATGGAAAAAAATATGAACATAAAATGAATTTATAATTTATAGTGTTTAATTCAAAATTAGGATACCAAAAAATATTTTTTTATTAAGGTTGATAAGTAATGTAATTGTTAAATTAAAGTTGCTTAGGGTTTATAGATTACATAATGTATTGAAAAACAGTCATATTGAACCATGAAACAAATGTTGGCATTAAGTAGATTTGAGTTGAGCATTCTTTCATGTTGGTAGGGGAGTGGTTAGGCTTTAGACGTGTTAAATCTTAGATTGCTAATTTCTTGCAGGTGAAATTTGAATTAGGGTGGGCGAGGATGAGGATGAGGAAATTATCAAGTTATAAGGACCATTTCACACAATGGTAACATCAAAAAAAAATATAGATTTAAAAGAAAAATAATAATAGTATACTTTTTAAGGGGAAAACAAAAAAGGAAAAAGAATGAGGAGAATGATCATGTTTCACTAAGAGAAGTGTCTCATGTGACATGGATCCTCACCTAGCTATGGTTGAATTTTAGGAAATGGTTATAAGCTAAAGCTCACTCAATTGAACGGCATCAAATATGCCATAAAACTTAAGACGTGACATTTAAGCAAAAATCATATTCATTTGTGAAATAAAGCACACATAAGAAATACTAACCAAACAAACCAAGCATTTAAAGACAAACAAAATAAAAAAATTCCAAATAAAAATACGATTTTAACCTTTCATATAATGGAATTGGAGATTAATAGACTAGCAATTTCCCCTTTTGTTGTAAATGTATGCCATAGTGAAAGCAATTTAGTGGATGAAATCTCACCTAGAATTCAAAAGTACAAAAGTACTTATTTTTTAGCTTGATGCTTTACATTAACATGGAATATAATTCTAATGTGACAACTTCTATTCCCAACAAGGTTGAAATTTGAAATCATTTTAGTCATAATCAATTATGGTTTTAATAGGGTAAACACACGTTTTTTATTAATTGCTTGTTATTTTGTCCATTAAATTACTTGTTATTTTGTCCATTAAATTCTGACATTGACTCTCATTATGGTGTACTTACTTTTTTGGCTAGCTCCCAATATGTTTTACTAAAGTTTTTAGCTTTTCTTTGCCGTAGCATGATCCATAATGACTTTTTGGCTTTTAACTATCTTAGTATGATAGGGAAAACATTTTTTTATGCGACAATTTTTTGTTTTGTTTTTGTGAACACTATATATGGTAATTTTTTTGGTGTTATGAACACCATATACGGTAACTTTTTGTGACTTTTTGTGTTCTAAACACCAAATATGGTACAAGGTGTCATGGAATGCACCTCATATATGGTAATTATTTTGTGTTATGAAACCAAATATGTTATCATTGTGTCAAGAAGGAGTTAATTTGCAAAAATGATCTCCAAACATGACGAGAAATCAAATTTATCCTTAACTTGGTATTCCATTGTTTTTAATAACAAAACTTCTTATTTCTTTTTTTTAATAAAGAGGAATTATTTTGAGTACTTTTTCCTCACGGGACATCACATTTATATGTTTACAATGATATGGTACTAAACCACCCAATAATTAACCATGTTTAAACAAAAACTATAGAAAATGGGCATTTAATAGTTATCTTTACATAATAGTATAGTAGTGAATTATCAAATACATTTGATGTAAACCAAGTCATTTTTCACAATTAATTATACAAAGTATTAAAAATATTTTTGAACTTGGTTAAGAATATCCAGCATGTATTTATTATTATTTAGTTTAAGAAGACAAATTTTCCAAGAAAACAATTAGTTAACATTGTTGAAGTATTGATTTTTATCACGCATAGAGCAAATTAATTCATGTATTATCACTCTTTATGCAGAATAAGCGAAAATATGGTTGACAGATTGTCATACTTGGATACGATGTATTCTGGTTCTGTATATGTTACCTTTGATTCTATAGAATATCAAGGAACTGCAAGCTAAAATAATATTATTTTTCGACTAGGCTTGAATTCATTGCTATCCGATAAATAAGTGAAAAAAAGAATGTTACACAAAATATCTTTTTTCACGCATTCATTTTCTATATTGATTGATTACTGAATAAAAATGTAGGTATGAATTCTATATTTTTTTAACAATAATAGTTTAAAAATTTGTATTCGAAAAATGTTGTAGCAAAGTTAAACAATGCTTTAGCATAGAGTGTGGGTAGAAAATATCATGTCTTTTTTATCAAAATCTGCAGCATATGGAGACCAGTGGTATGTGTCTTTTATTCTAATACATTTAGTTGTATATAGCTTCTAAAAGGTGGCGAGAAATATACCAAACTTATAAAACATGATTTTAATTTATGAGCATACTGGCTCATGGCATCATCCTAAGCATGATTTGATGGAAGCAAATATTGATCGTCAACCTCCGTTCATTCTTGAAGTTGATAAATTGGTTCGTCTTCCTTGCTTTCTATGAGAACAAAGCCAACTGAAGTATTCCTAACCATGGAAACAACAAAGCTTTTGTTAAGTAAAATGACCATGGCCTTGAGTTTGGAACATTTATCTTCAAGAACATGCATTTGTCTTGTCGTTTTTTAGCTTAACAAGAATATTCATTATAGTACATTTTAAAAATCTTCTTGATGTTTTAGCTCATAGAAAAAATGAAATTATAATACTATTAATTAAATTTTTTTATCTTTCTTAAAATATTTTAATCTTTGAGATATCTGTGTAGTAGTTCTATGCATGATTAGCTATGATGTTATTTATTAGAGCAATTTTGAGGTCTAAAATGAGTCTCATAAGGAAAATAATAAAATAACACACGAATTTTGGAGGAAGAGAGGAAAAACTATTTTTCTTCGTATTTTCAACATATTTCCATGTGGTTTTACTCAATTTTTGAGCATGAGCACTCGTTGGATGTAGAATTCAATTCCGCATTCAATGAGTACCACACTACATACTTTGGATGAACCCCACCCCACGAAAAACGAGAAATACATAAAAAAACAAGTAACATGTTTTTTTTTATGTATTTCTCGTTTTTCATGGTGTGGGGTCAATCAAAAGCATGTAGTGTGATACTCATTGGATGCATAATTGAATTTTGCATTCAACGAGTGCTCCAACCCAAAATTTGAATAAAACCACAAGAAGCCAGGTTAAATATATGAATTAAAGAGTAGTTTTTTATGACAAATATGACAAGTCAATCATTATGTTTGACACGTTTTCTTGAAATTCTATTGGTTCTTGAATTCCAACTCATCAATCGTTATTTTTCTTATGAGACCCATTTTAAACCCTGAATTTACTCTTATAGCCTAATGCAACTTTTTTTATGTAATCTAGTCTCAAAATACCAATAATTAAGTAAGCATGAGATATTGTTCCAAGGGTCCTAAATGCAAAATTTACAAAGTGAGAAAAACAAAAGTTTACATTTTCCAAAAAACAACTCTTTTCACATGCTAATTGTCTTATATGTGGTATGGTCTCTAAAAACATATATTCAAGTGAACACTAGATTTAGTTTTAGGAATACCTAACAAACAACTACAAAAAACATGATACACAAATTCTCACTGCCCAAACAAACCCAATTCACAAGCAAAGAGGAATCACAACTTAAATACACAATTCTTTTGAAAAAAAACAAAGCAAAGACCTATGATTTCAAATTAAAACAACAACTTATTACTATTGGGTTGAATTCAATATTACCTACAAATAAATGAAATGAAAAATCTCACACATATACAAAAGTTTATGATTTCAAATTAAAACAACAACCTATTACCATTAGTTTGAATTCAATATCACCTATAAGTGATTGGAAAAATCTCACATATAAGTGTTTCACCCATAATTTTTGTATTAATTGACTAATGGATAAGATGATGCATGTCGAGGATTAAAAAAAATACAATTTATTTTAATTTTAACATAAGTTTTAATATTAAAAATTTTTAAATACATTTTTTTTCTTCATAATTGTCTTATTGATCATCCATGAAAATGGGTTAGGATTTTATATTGTTATTTGTAAATAATATTAAATAAACGTATATTGATTATTTATAAATAATATTAAATAAAGGCATATTGTAATTTGATTATTTTTTATCTTGAAAACTTCAAATTATTTAGAAGCTAAATTAGTTAAATAATTAATAACTGAATGGCCTTTTTGGCATCATTAGTTGGTGATAGGGTGTATTATTAAGACGCTTATTATAATGTTGCGGGGTACAAGCTTCAAAGAACCTTATGTGACGAGCATGGGGCAGTGTTGGTATGGCTAAAAGTATAGTAGTAACGAACCAAAATCAACCCCAAGTCATACAAGTACGATCTCAACCCTTATTATCGATTCCTCTATTTACAAAAATAAATAACAAGTAAAATAATTTATTATGAAAAATTAATATATACTAACCTAAAAAAATTAATAATTAACATAACAACCTTCACTTATAAAATATCGCCAATGTCTTAAGCTATATATTGCAAATGAATGAAGAAAATTATGCATTTTGTTTCACTCTGGTTAGTATGGAAAACTTAGACGCTATGAAAAATATAATCAGTTTTCAAAAGTATAATCAGTTTTGAAAAAAAGTTATATACTTAATGTTTGTAGATTTTTTTCTTGAAAAAGTTAATACTTAATGTTAATGTTTATAAGTGGTTTTGATAACATAATGTTTATAGGTGCTTTCAAGCATAGGTGTGTTTCACTATTCATTATCTCCTTTCAAAGGAGTTTTGATACTATTAGTGTATTAAATAGTTTCGAAAATTTGATTCTCACATTACCATTGACTGAATGTAGAGACGTTTCGAAAGAAATGAGTTGGCATTTGAGTTAGATAGTGGAATCCTTAATTTTTAAATGGAAAGTAACTTATCAATTTATAATTTTATATATTATATAATTAAAATATTATTATAGTCTTTTATTAAAAAAATAAAGTATTTAAAATTAATTTAAATTTAAAGATACTTAACATTTAAAAAACAAATATTACATATAAAGGTATTTAAAAAAAAAATGTAATTCAAAGTTTTTTTTTCATGGGAAAAAAATGCGTAATTTTATTTCTTTAAACAAAATTACATTCCGTGGATACACTTAAATGTGTAATTAAAGTTCAGCTAATAGCTCCTTTTGGAAAAGACATTTAAAGTCTTCTGTGAAATCCAGACAGTAACATAAGACAGATAGTTCAATTACATTGATTTTGAAGATATGTTGCCATGTTCATGACAAAATTTTCAACCTGTTCCAAAATAGTAAACAGAGTTCTGCAGGATGTTCGGATAACAATCCTGTTGTGCACAAAAAGTAATATATATTTCCTGTAACAAGTTCATAAAATATGATATAGATGTGTAGCTGTAAAGTAAAGACAGAAAATTATGAAAGTTGTTCATTCGATGAAGGGTTTGTGGTAGAACTCTTGAACAGTGCCCTCTATGTGTTCCCTTATCTTCCAAAGGCCCATGGCCATCTGCAGCCCCTCCTTTAAGGCTTTGTCCACTTCTTGGTTGTTTTCCTTGTAAACATGCCGACAAGAGAAGGAAACAAAAGAGTTTAGAACCTCATTAATAGACAATAAAATACTGGCAAGTCTTAGATTTCTGCATTGTTGAGTCCCTTTTGTCCAATTAATAACATTCATAGAGTCACCCAAAAAATTTAGATTTCTACACCCTTTCTCTGCTGTAAAGACCAGGAGGAGTTTGAGGCTCATGAGTTCGGCAAAGTTATTACATCCTTCCCCTAAACCCGCTACCAGTTCGAAGAAATGGGTCTCATAAATATATAAAGTGCCCCTCCCCCATAGGAATTATCTTGTGTTGCTCCATCAAAAAAACCCTAGGGCACCAGTTTGTCCAGTTCAACTTCCAGGGCCTCTTTTTATCTGATAGTTCTGATATATTGGGGAAAGGCATAAAGAAATCCACAAGTGAGGCCTGCTGTAACTTCAGGTGTACATGCTTTATCAACAAAAATAAGATTGTTTCTCGCTAGCCAAACACCCCATATTACTAACAAGGGAAGAGCATCCAAATTTTCTGAATCAACCACTCTCCTCCAGTTTTCCCAAGCTTGAAGAATTGTAGGGCCCTCCCAGTTACAAGGCAACCCAAGAGTCTTCAAGCATTCACTCCATACTTCTTTGATAAAGAAACATTGCAGAAAAAGGTGTGAAACCGATTCACCATTTGCCTTACAAGGAATACACCAATCAGGACCCTGAAAGCTTATTTTCTATAAATTGTACCAGGTTGGAACCTTGTTCTCCAACACACACCACATAAAGAGCCTAGTTTTTCATGGGCATTTTATTTTCCACAATTTCCTCCACCACTAGATTGGATCCCTTTGTAGACTATCTGCGCTAAGTTTTAAGTAACTAGCCTTTAGAGTGTAGCTACCAAGCTGGTCAATGTCCCAGACGAGTTCATCCTCCATATCCCTTAACTGAATGAGTGCTTTGTTCAAATCTCCTATATAACGAGTCCACTCCCCTTCATCAAGATCAGATAACTCAAAAGAAGAAGTTGGCCTCCATGACTGAAACCATAAATTCTCTTGAACATGTGTTGCAAGTTGGAAGAGGTAAAATATGTCCCTCTGTCGCAGTGCCTCCACCGTGTGGATAGGAAGTATGTGTTGTTGCATACATCCGACCCATGGGTCCTCACCAACCCTTAATTTTCTTCCATCACCCACATTCCAAGAAAGGTTGGATTCAAGGGACACTGAAGGATTTCACCAAAACTTTACAAATCACACAGCCTCCCGAATGGGATTTCTTGGGATTCCTTATCCAGTATTCAACCAAATCTGAAGCTAAGTACTTCTGTATAATTACTTGGGTCCGGAGAATTTCTGATTTTAACAGTCTCCACCCGCCCTTGGACGCAAGTGACTTTGTAAACAAGAAAATATTTTTAAGACCCCAGACCCCCAGTCCTGTAGGTACCGCAATATTCTCCCAGCGCACCCAAGGGATAACTTGAGTTTCGTGCTTTCCACTCCACCTAAACCTAAAACATATTCTCCTTGCATCTTCCAGTATACCTTTAGGGATCCAACAAGTGACATCCAATAAACAGGTAGAGCTTCCAAAATAGTTTTCGCCAAGACTAGTCTACGTGCTCTAGAAATCCATTTATGGATCCATACCTTCAGTTGCTTTTCCAGCTTTTCAAGAAGCAATTTCCAGTCCTGTTTATGCTAATCATTAGGTTTTAGACAGAACCCAAGATATTTCAGACCCTCATCAATACCAGCCATATTGAAGGGAAAAACCCTATTGAGTTCGTGGATCTCTTCAGTCGATAACATGTGGGAAGTCAAAGTTGATTTCCTAAATGATTTATCTCCATCCCAATGGATTTTGAGAATAGATCCAGCATTTCTCTAAGAGTATTAATGTCCCTCACCATTCCTATGCAGAAAATAGGGACATCATCCACAAACAGGAGGTGAGTTAAAGGTAGATGTTGGGAAATTTGAATGCCCTTCAAAGTAGCTTGACTTTTTTCTTCCTTTAAAGCCCTACTTAAACCTTCAGCCACCAGCAGGAAGAGTAAAGGGGATAACGAACAACCTTGTCAAAGGCCTCTCTTAGCATGGAAGAAAGGTGAAGTCGCCCCATTGATCAAAACCAAAAAAGAGACTCTAGTAATCTAACTCATGACCCATCTGATAAAACCAATACGAAAGCCAAGATGAGTCAGAAGCATACGAGTGTATAACCATCTAGCCTTATCATAAGCTTCAGACAAGTCAATTTTGAGGATAGCCCCTTTGAGTTTTTTTGGTTTTATACTGTGGAGCCCCTCCTAAGCCACCTCAATGGCTTCATGAATCTGTCTCCCCTCCATAAACCCGAATTGCTCTTCAGTGATATGCTTTGAGAGAATGTCCTCGAATCTCCTTGTTGTAAACTTAGAGACCACCTTGTAGATAGAGATGGGTCTAAATCCATTCAGAGAGGAAGGATTGTTGAATTTGGGGATCAATGTAATAAAGGTTGAGTTGAAACTGGCAGGGAGTCTTCCCGAGAGTCTGGTGTCTTCCACTACTTTCAGTAAATCTCCACCTAGGAGGTCATACAGACCCAGAAAGAATTATATTGTCCACCCATCTGGTCTCGGGCTTTTATCCTTCTGGAAACTATGAAGAGCTTCCTTTAGATCTTCCTTAGTAAATTCTTCCATAAGTGAACGATTATCTTCCTTCTCAACATACCTTGGGAACAATTGAGCTACCATGATGACTTCAGCAATAGAGGCTTGTTTTGGAGCTTTGTAGAGTTTCTTGAAATGAGATACCCCAATTCTGGCCTTTTCATCAAAAGAATATTGAGCTTCACCTTGTTCATCCAACAAGCTCCAAATAGTATTTGTATCCTTCCTCCCTGAGCTTGCATAAGCATGAAATATTTTTGTAATGTCATCTCCACATTCCAACCAGGTGGCTATACTCTTCATTCTACATGTCTCCTCCCTTTCTAACAACAAGGTGTTCCTTCTCCCTTCAAGCCTAATTAAGGCCTCCTTAGTCTCCTGGTTCAGCATTCCACCCCCTTCCCCCTCCAGAATCCTTAAAATATCCTCCTCTAATTGTTTCATTTCTCTTTTCTCCCATAGTCTTTTTTCCACAGATCAATCTTTGATAGCGTATTTCAATATTTTGATGTTTGCTGCAAATTGAAAAGCTACTGAACTCGGGCTTCTTGGATTAAAAGGGGTCCAACGACCAGAAATCAGCAGTAAAAAGGACTCAAGATTTAACCAAGTCTTGTTGAACTTTAATGGACTTGGAGGTTGTGAAGGTACATTATTTATCTCTAGAGATATAGGTAAATGATCTAAGTGTCCTCCACTTCCAACCCACTTCCTGATTTGTTGAAGCCTGATCAGTAACCTTAAATCTATCCAGTCTCTTTGCAACTCTTCCTTCACCACACCTATTTTTTTTCCAAGTGGGATTGATTTTGATAGGTTCGATGTCTAACAAGTTCCTCTTGATCAGTTTCTGAGTGAAAAAATTAGTCAACAAATCAGCATGGGCATGAGGCCCCCAAACCTTAGTCTTCCCCAACGAAAAGTTTAAATCACCCCCTAAGATTATCGAATCTCCCCTTAGGAGCGAATTGTTAAATAGGCCCTCCCAGAAGGGGAACTTATTTAGATACGAACCATAGATATTAAGGACAATAAATAAAGTCTGAACATCCAGTTCTAGAAATTCCAGGCCAAACACCGATTCCATACCCCAAAAATTTAAGGCTTTAACAGTTCTCTCATTCCAACCAATTTCCAATCCCCCAGAATATCCTCTAACATCTAAAGTCTCAAAAGTCCACCCTGGAAACCAGCCTTCCAGCCTAGCTTTAACCATTTATCCTACACCTAAAGTTTCTTGTAGCATCGAAATGTCAAGGTGTTCCAAACCTACCACCCTTTTGAGTGCTGATCTTTTATGGGGACCAGCCGGACCTCGCCAGTTGAAGGACATCAATTTCATCTACGACCCTTCTTCTGGGCATGCACCTCTCTAAGCGCCCTCTTAATAGATTGTTGTTTCTCTTCCAAGAGATCCTTTTTGGCTATAGTTTGTGCCTTAGCAATAAAATATTTTCTTCATCTCCCCTTAGAACCCAGGCTTATAACTAGACCTAAGCCCCCAGAGACCACCTTGGAGTAGGACTTGAGGAAATAACCTGAATCAGACGAATCATGGGGGGGAAGGTGGATACATGGCCTCACCAATGGAGGGATCAAGTTCATCAGGAAAACTAAAATCCTCCAAAGTAGCAGCAGAGAAAGGTCATGAGGTCGGACATGGTCGAGAAGAAATGTTCATATTTTTTAGGCCCTCGACCCAATCCAATCCAGACAAAGTAACATTACTTGCAAACAAATTTAAGGAATGGGAAATAGAAAAAGAAGAAATACCTAGGAAGGGAAACCCATTCGAGATATGGATCTCAGTCGTTCTGCACACCTCCACCACAGGAATGGGTTCTGTTGTCTCCTCATCACGGTTTCTATCCTCCACCTCACAAGAATATTCAGGGACCAATGGTGTTGAAGATTGGGATGCAAGTGGTCCTAAAAAATATTCTTTCCTCCCCCCTTCCCTAGTGCCTGAATGATGTCGACGCCCACTTAGGGTTCGTACTGATAGTTTGAATTCAATGGTCATATGCCCATAAGCATGGCACCACCTGCAACAAAACGGAACATTTTCATAATCCAGAGTTTGTTTGATAACAAAAGGCCCCCAACTCAGGGTCATATTTTCTGCAAGTCCTTCCCTCACATATAAACTGACCAAAATTCTTGCCACCTTCTGTTGTTTCGTCTCCATAAAGGAGAGATCTGCTTCCAAAAGGGTTCCCAATATGTTCCCGATATTTTTGAAGTGTTCCTCTATCAAGTAGTGAATAGGGATCCCAAGAATATGCAACCAGAGTCGCACAACATCAACACATTCCCTACTAGTGTCAAAAAGTGGGTGCCAGGGTTTGAGGAGTAGAGGCGTATGGTCCAGCGTCCAGTTTCGTGCTATAAACCACTGGAGATGCTCTGATTGAGAGAAATTGAATGCAAACCATCCTCTGGTTAGGGCCACCACCATAGGAACCGAACCCAAGGGTTTCAACCAATTCTCCTCCACCCACAGCGCCACGGTCTGTGACGAGAAGGTCCTCCCCAAAGCTTGCCCTACCAAGGTACGATCAACCGTTTGAGAGACTTGGTGCCAACCGATATCCTCCCCTGGAGCATAGTTGTATCATGCCTTCTTGGATGTGATCCAATTTTTTCAGTTCCTCTTACGCCCCCCACTGCCTCCAAACTTTCCTTCAGCCTCACTGCTGGAACCTAAGCCGACTAACCCTTCTCCTCCTGAACTAGGGCACCCTCTCTGTTAACACGAACCTAAGAAGTGAGCAAGTGACCCATGCTCCTCCCGTAGAGATACAACAACAGAGTACCCAAGGGGATTCAAACCATCTCTCGGATTTGCAATACCCTGTCCAGTACCCACTCCTTCCATCGCCTTGCCAAAAATGTTTTGTAGTCCTTCGTCTCCAACCCTCGGTGGCAAAGAAGTGTAAATCATGTCCTACCTCCACTGTTGGTTGTGCAAACTGCCTTCAACATTCCTTGCTCCAACATTTGACACAAAACCCTCATAAAGCAAAGGAGATGCTAGCAAGAACTTCGATGGAGAAAAAACCTCCTCACGGTGAGCAGGTGGATAAACCATCATGTCGAAACCTTCAGCCTAAGAAGGAGGCGAAGCCTCCACCTTAGCAAACCCTCTTCCACTTGTCACTACCCAAATGTCTTCATCAAGCAAATGGTCACTGGAGTAGTCTGTCTGATCAATGCCCACCATCCTGTAATTAAAAGATTAAAAATAGGATGGTAAAAACCTAGAATTACCTGTAGCAAAAACCAAAACCACCCCTGCTAGGGACCAGCACCAAAACCGTGAAAGGTTTTCTACCCAAGGCCTCACCGACAATATATTTTGACCATCCTGCCCTCAGCAGGTCGTACAACCGCGTCGTTACAGTACATCCCTAACCTCTAGGCTCCATGAACCCCTACACCAGAAACCCTAGCGCTCTCCTGTAATTCAAAGATTTATATCAATCTTAGTATAAAAACATTAGTATACTTTTAGTCTTTTCTTTTATTAGTTGCATTAATCGTGTTTGTTCACTCGTATTAATGGGTATCCAAGTTATGAAAGAGATGTTTTGTTTATTACCATAATTTGGTATTTTATTTTTCTTTTAATGTTAAAATATGTAAAAGATTGATTTATAAATTATTTGGTTTGAGGCTAATGGTTAAATGAAAACTAAATAAAAAAATTCTTAAAAGATCTTATAACTAATTTTCAATCACTTACAAACTCATACGTTGGTTTTCAATATCTTGAATTGATTTAATCCCAGAAGCACTTTTATATCAAATTAAATATATAAATATGGTTGTTATTTAGTTAAAAGAAAAGCATGTACAATAGTGTCTGATGCAATTGGTCAATAAAACCCTATTTTAAAAAGGATCCTCTTGTATAACTCATAAAAGTTTAATTCAAAATAACAACACACTTCTACACATATATCCAAAAGACAGTGAGAAAAGGAAAACACATGATCAAGAAAAAAAACAAAAAGTATACATCATAACCTTCGGCAAACCTCTATAGCTTAGGCATTCAACTGTAGTTCTAGCATTATAAGTAAAATATCTAGCTAATGTTGGAAGTTGAGCCATCAAATTCTCCAATGTAGACATCTTATTGGTAGCATCTTTAGCTATCAATTTTGTGCATTGTTGTTTTGTGATGACAACTTTGAGATAAAGAACACCTTGGACATTCTTAACATCTAAAACAATCTTTGTTTTGCCAAGCTCTAAAACATGTTTTAATATGGAGTCATGTTCATTTTTTTATTTACTTGAATCCAACATAAACTATGTTGGAATAGATATTATGTGCTCTTTAACATGACCCGTTGTGAACTTTAGCAAGAAGAAGATAATAAAGCTTGCATAAAACCAACTTATAGTCTAGACCAATATGCTCTTGTAAAGTCTCATAATGAACTACATTATACCCTTCATAGCCATTACACAAAACATTCATAGAAATTTGAGCTTTGAGTTATAAAACCTTTCCGTTAGTGTGCATGACTCTAATAAACTCGTGGGTGTTTGATTGAAGATAACTCGAGCCAAAGATTGCATATAGTTGCCAATAGATTTCGTTCTAAAAATGAGAAAGCTAAGAATTATTATAAACATAGATTACTTGTAGTAGTGCTTTGTTTTGTACCCTAATAAGTTGTATATTTCTAACATATTATCTTTTTTTCATGGAGATGTAAGTAGAAGCATCCACCACACCAAGACACATATGTGAGATTTATCCCTTGTAATGCTTATGGGTGACCTTTGTGATACCCAATATAGTTGAGCAACGACATAGGACTAGAGGAAGGAAGAGGGAGAAGTTGAAACTATAATGTTGCAAAATAAAAGTATTATATATTAATATCCATAAAATTTAGATAGCACTCTCATCACAGCTTCAAACAATGTAGACAAACAAAGGAGGTGATATTCCATATGGAGAATTGGAGTCACAAGTGGATAAAGAATTCAACGAGTGGAGGAGATGGCCTAAGTATGCACACCAACCTGATGAAGTGAAAATTGGAGGAAGTACATGGATTCCTACCTCAATAAGATGAGGATCAACAACAACAAGATGACAAGTGGAGTAAAATTTGCGATATCCAAACAAGTATGATTAATTAATTAAAAAAAAAACTAAAATCAAATATACCATTGTCTATTCTATGTCCTCCGAAGAAAAAAAACCTATAACATAATTATTCATAACCTTGAATTTAGCATTCACTTAAAAATCACAAACATACATTCTATACCATATATATGATTTCCATTATGTAACCTTCCATTTCCATTTCAATCCTAACAAACACATGAAGTTAAAAGTTAAAATTACAATGACTGAGGCATTCGCATACTTTCAAACCAATGTAGTTTTCATACATTCTATACCATACATATAAACATGTGTGTGTGTGTGTGTGTGATTTTTGGTGTCAAAGGAGTTAACTGGGAGTATGTCGAAGAAGAGAAAACCTAATTCTTCCTGGAGATCTGGTACTATCTGCTCATTTCTTGACGTCGGTTGGGGTGTTACATGTTATTTTCCTCATGCTTGACGTTGGTTTTATCGGTTTTCTTTTATTTAATATGGCTAGCTACGATTTTTTTTATATTTGGTGTCCGATTTTCCCTTGGTTTTATATCTATTTTTTCTTGTCAGCTGAACCTGGGAAACTGGAGTCAATCCTGTCTTAGTGACAGGCCCAGTACCAACCAGTCAAAAACAGTGGGAATCATTGGCTTGTTTCTATCTTTTTGTCGTTGTTGGGGTTTTTGGTCGGGGTTTGGTTTTTTAGGGTTTCTTTACCCGGTTTTGTGGTACTTGGGTTTTATGGTGTTGGTGTTTCCTGGTGTGGTTATGTCGGTGTTTCTCTATTTTTGCTTACGGATATGGCCTCACTGTCCCCTTTTTCCCGAGGGTTTCGCACCAATCCTCATGTACGGGTTCATGTCTCTAAGGTGGGCACTAATTTTGACTCACAGATTCAAGGTGCTTATGATGTCGGTATATCTTATGGGTCGGGGTGTGTGTATAAGTCCCAAGGTTTCGATAGGGGCTCCATAATTGATGGAAAATTTGGTCTTCCCACTAACCATTCGGGACCTCAGAAGCTTCTTTTTGAGTAGGTCAAAGGTGGTTGTCTAGTCTGTGTACTAGGCAAAGACGTGACCGTTGACATGGTATCAAATCTTTCCCTCAGGGTACTCGTCAGACGCTTCGAACATCTGAAGCTTTCCGGTGCAGACATACTGGAGTGGGTTTATGTACATTGGAAGCATATTCTTAAGACAGTTCCAAAGGTCATGAAACTCGTCAATGGATGGGTCCTCTTCCAGATTTTGTCTGAGGATGACCACGAAATCAATGAAGGACATTATTGGGTTCTTTATAAGGGCTCACTCGTCCTCAGCTATTGGCACGCCGAATTTGGCTGATGCATAGAGCGTTTGTTGAGGAGACAACTCTGGTTCATCCTCCCAGATTTTCCAATACAGTGTTGGAATTTTCAGGGCTTCATGGCCATGGCCAATTCCATTGGCACTTTTATCCTCATTAAATATGGCCAATTACTGGGGTTTAAATGATCATCTCCTAGGGTTCTGGTTGATATGGATTTTTTGAATGGCCTTCCGACGAACATGGAGATTATTTGGGAGGGAGGTGCTTTCGTTCAGCATTTAGATTACTGACATATCACCTTTTGATGTCATTACCGTATGTTGACTAGTCACTCCAAGGACCATTGCCCCTCTATGGTGTTTTTAGTTATTGATCCCAAGGACGCTTAGGGGATACTGGAGGAAGAACTAGTTCAACCTATCAAATAATATTCCTTTCCCATTCCTCTAGATAAGGATTCGACACTTAGTTTTGTGGGTAAGTTTTCTATGGCTATTCCCTTACTATTAAAATTTGTGTCGGTCGATGTTATTTTTAGCTCTATTTATATCGATGTTGGGGATGCGACCTTACCATCTTTGTGCCCTGATTCGCTTGGGGATATTCTCAATTATGGAGGTGAGGGGTGGGGGTAATTTTCTAGGTATTCCATTGACTGAACCTATATTTACTTCTTCATCTGAGTCGGGAGGGGATTCTGGCTCCTTTTTTAGTCCTTTAGACTTTCCACCTCTTCGTCTTGCTGTAGTTTGGACATCACTATTTCTCATTCACCCGCTCCAGATTGCTCACCTGTAAAGAACTTCACAACTATTCCTACTCAAGATATCCCTGCTTTTGTCTCGAACTCCACTCTCTTGGTTCCTCTCTTAACGATCCACACTTCTGTAGATATTCATGTTGACTTCCTTTCTTAGGAGTTTGACCTTCGGGGGAGGGACCTCTCAAATGTTAACATTATGGCACAATCATCTCCCCTTCCTATGTATGTTGTGGATGCCTCGTCCAATCCAGATATATTTCCTATCTCGGCTCTTAGATCCAGGAATTTCTTTGTCTAAAAACCCAAGAAATCCATCAAAGGAAACATGAAATGGGTAAAAGATTCTATTAGGGAACAATCCTATATCAACCCTATGGTTGTTCCCATAGCCGACCGTGGGTTGACTTCCAACTTGGGTATTGTTTCACCTAACAATATTCGGCCTCTTAGAGACTCTGTGGCCCCCTATTTGATTACTCAATGAATGTTTGATCCCTTAATGTTCGTGGGCTTGGCGGAGGCCCTAAACGTGCTGCCATTGAACACCTTCTAGACTCTTCTCGCCCAATTATTGTCTTCTAGTGCTTCTTCTTGTGACTTTTTCCTTCGTTTACGCCATGATTGGCATGTGAGTGCATTTGATTCTTTGGTACATTTGAGGGGTACTTTGATGACTTGGAACCCTCGCCTGGATGACCTTAAAGCTGTTAACACATGTGAAGGTTTTCTATTTTCTGGAAAGTTGATGGGTTATAAACACTTTGTCTATTTTCTTAATGTTTATGGGCCTTAGGTCAATAGAATGGTTTTCTAGGATAATGTTTAGGTTGTTGGTATCTTGTCTCTTCCTCATCTTATTTTAGCATGCGATCTAAATTTTACTTGGTCCTTTGATGAAGTGTGGGGGAGGGGGGGGGGGGGGCGCTTGTGTGATCCTTTGGCTGATTATTTGAACTCTCTGTTTGGGGATGCCTTGCTTGTTGATATTACTCCTGAGGTATCCTTGCCCACTTGGTCGAATGGAAAATGTGGCTATGATCATATTGATACATGTCTAGATTGTTTCCTTATGGCAGACTCTCTCAGTGATTTGTTGGGTAAATATTGGAATTGGCACCATTCCACTGGTGTATCTGATCACCAATTTGTTTTTCTTCAACTGGATTTTCACCGGAATTATGTGCCTTATCCTTTCAAATACAATCTGACTTGGTTGCTCGAAGAGGATTTTAATTCTCTGGTGGAGTCTTGATGGGGCATGTTATCAGCTGATGTGCCACTCCACTTTCGTCTAATGCAAGCCTTCCTTTTTAAATTAAACAAGACGTGTCCAGTGGTTATTGCTTGGGAGAGGGAAATGATTCAGAAAGTTGATGTTCATTTATGTGAGATTGAAAAAGATATTCAAAATCTTGAGGATCTGATGGATATGGACCATTTCACCGAGGAAAGAAAAGTTGTTATAAAGGACCTATATGTGGAGAAGCAGAGGATTCTCCTGCATAAGGAAGAAAACCTCAGACAGAATATCAAGGCCATTTGGATGAAGGCCGGAGATGAAAACACCAATTTTTTTCACAACTATGCTAATAAGCATCGTCTTACTAACTCCATTTGGGAAGCATCAAATGTCCAAGGAAATTTGGTTTATGATTTGGGCTCCATACAATCTGTGGAAAAAGAGCATTTTTCCAATTTGTTCAAAGATACACACTCCTCTAATATCAGTGATCATCTATCCATTATTAAATGTTTTCCCAAGTTCTTTGATGATGCAGACTATGAGGTTATTAGAATACCAATCAATTTATCTGAGATTGAGTTGATATTGAGAGGTTTTTCCAAGGATAAAAGTATGGGGCTCAATGGGTGGACTGTAGAGTTTTAATTACACTATTTTTACTTGTTGGGCTTGGAATTGGTGGAGGTAGTTGAGGATATCAGATGCTCGGGTATCATTCCAAATATTTTAAACACTACTTACCTCACCCTTATTTTGAAGTTGGACTATCCTAAATATTTCAATGATTATCAACCGATTGCTTTGTGTAATATCCTATACAAGATAATTACTAAGGCTATTGCAGAAAGAATTAACCCAGTCTTGGGTAATTTTATATCAGTTGAACATTTTGGTTTTTTACCAGATAGACAGATTCTTGATGTCGTGGGGATTGTGCAAGAAGCTCTTCTGCTATTATACTAAAACTAGATTTGGAAAAAGTGTATGACAAGGTGGATCGGTCTTTTCTCATACTGATACTGTTACATGTTGGTCTTCCATTTGATATCATCCAGTGGGTTATGCCGTGCTTCTCGACTGTTAGTTTTGTTGTCATTATTAATGAATCTCCTACAAACTTATTCAAAATCATCAGGGGAATCCGCCAGGGATGTCCTTTATCACCTTATCTTTTCCTGTTGATTATCGAAGGCCTTAGTAGGTTGCTATCTTAGGAAAAAGACAAAAATATGATCGAAGGTATTAAGGTTGTAGGTGGTATTTTTCTTACTCATACCCTATTTGTGGACGATGTATTAATCTTTGGTGATGGGAATAGTTTGGAATGGGAACATATAAATAAATTAGTTGACACCTTTTGTGGAGCATCGGGGATGACTATCAGTGATTGCAAATCTGTATTTAGTCACTATGGTATTGATCCTAGGATTGTGGATTTGACTGCTTTGCTTTTCCCATACAAATGGCGGAATATGAATGAAGGTTTTATATACCTTGGATTCCATGTTAATCCAAATAAATATTTGTGTGATGATTGGTCCTGGATTATCAATAAATTTGAAGGAAGGATAAATTGATGGAAACCATGATGGTTATCCCTTGGTGGCAGAGTCACTTTGGCATCGTTGGTTCTTCAATCGGTTCTTGTTTTCTCGATGTGTTTGTTTTGTACCCCTGAGGGAGTAATTTCGACCCTACAAATTCTGATGTTACTTTTTTTAGGAATGGGACTTATGACCAAAAAAAAATTCATTTGACAGGATGTGAGTCTTTATCATATGGGGAATCAAACAACTTAGTTGTTTTAACATCTCTCTGTGCGCTAAGATATTATGGATAGGAGTTACTAACACTGAATTATAGGGACATATCTTAAAAAATAAGTATATACATAGACTCCCTCTGCATTTGTGGCTTCAGGAAGCAAAATTCAAATCATCCCCATGTCGGTTGTTTGGAGAATTTTGGTACATGTGTTGCCCTATATCCATCCTAATCTTTGTTGGAAATTTGGGAGAGGAAGTCTTATTTGTATCGGTGTGGATCCAATCTTGGCCATTAACCAATTTAAACTTTAAATGCCTCTTCTGGCGTAGCTACATGGTAGGAACATGATAGTGTTAAACTAGATTTATATTGCTGATAAGAATATGGAACCATTTTGGTTATCGGTGATGGCACTTGAGATTGTGAAAATTGAGTGACGGTAATATTGGGACCAAGGAAAATTCACAGAGATTCAAAATCAATTGCACAAGAAATTTGACATGACACACACTACAATTAGGAGTTGTAGCTGTAAAAATGTATTCAATAATCAAAAGTAGAGATACAATGCGATACACTTGCATGAATAGTAAGACAATTCAAATCCCGAGGAGGTCATTCGAATTGCAAACATGAGAGTGGCTTAGTTGTCAATTAGCCACACTAAACACATTAGTTAACCACTAATCACAACCATAATTGACTCTAATTGAGCCCTAACTGAATCAGAGGAAGTAATGACCGAGTCTAACTGAATATAACTCAATTTCATGTCAATCAGTAGGTGGGTTGCATATCTAACTCAATTCAGCTCCGATGAAGTGAATTGAACTCAACTGAGTCACTAGAAGTTGTTGGAGGTGGCTTAAATAATTCTAGTTAACTCATATATGCAATCTGCTCATATGTGGGGCAGTATTGCAAAACAATTGTCCTGTCATGCACCAACTCCCTGATGTAGTGCATGTGGATCTCAACATGTTTGTTCCTCTGTCGCTGAACTGGATTCGTCGAGATCTTGATATCACTTTGGTTGTCACAAAATATGACTATGGATAAAGCACTACCAATCTCAAAATCAGACAAAATGCCATGCAGCCAAACTGCCTGGATGCAAGCATTTACTACTCCCCTATACTCGACCTCTGCTGAAGAAAGTGCAAGGACAACCTGATTTTTGTTGGACCAGAAAATGGGGCCACCACCAAACATAAAAATATACCCGGAATTGGACTTCCGATCTATGGTATCCCCTGCCCAATCAGAATCTGTAAAACCGACCAACTCTAGCTCAGAATTTGTACCATAGTGAATGTCGTAGGATCTAGTACCCTGAATGTACTGAAGGATCCTATTTGATTCCTTCCAATGGAGGCCATGAGGCTGATGCATATATATTGATACAGCATTCATAGCATAAAAAATTTCAGGCCTTGAATGTGTCAATTATAGCAAGCTTCCGGTCAACTGGCGGTAAATAGTGGAATCCATGGGTGGAGTGGATTTTCCCTCTTCAAGACTGATTCCTGAGAGGAAAGAAAATGGTGCAGCCTTAAAATCATCCATGTTAAAATTAATTAACAGGTCTGAAACATATTTTTACTGAGTTACCATTATCCCATCATAGTCTTGAGATATTTCAATCCCGAGAAATTGTCTCAGCAGGCCCAAATCACTCAATTCAAAAGCATCATGAAGAGCAGTTTTTATAAAGGAAATCAAAGAAAGTGTGCTTCCTGTTATCAAAATATCATCCACATACACTATTATCAGAATATTACCTTCATACTGCTGCAAATATACATGAGGATCAGATTTTCATCTTTCGAAGTTCTATGAGAGCATAAAGGCATCCATTTTGGGGCATGGGGATACCATAGATCGGTTTCAACCCATATAAAGATTTATGCAACTTACAAAAAAATGAAGGATATGATGCATAGAATTCAGAATGATTCATGTATATATCCTCTTGCAGGTCTCCATAAATAAAATCACTCTTGGCATCCATGTGATTCACCTCCCAGTGCTTGGATGCGATAATAGCCAAAACTAGCCTTATGGAATCCATCTTTGCCACCGGTGAAAAGGTCTCATGATAGTCCACTCCTTGGACTTGGGATAACCCTTTTGCGACCAGCCATGCTTTGTAATTGTAGGTTGTGCCATCTGCAGCAACCTTTGTCTGATATACCCACTTGCATTGAACCACTTTCCTCCCAAGTGGAAGGGAAACTAGCTCCCAAGTTGCATTTTTCCGGAGAGAGTTGAACTCTTCATCCATTGCAGCTTGCCTTCTCGAATATTTCCAAGCATGGTAGTAGGACTTTGGATCAGACCCAATAATCAAATAATAGGTCTCTAATAGCAAGGAATCATGACAAGAAAGAGCAATACTTTCTCTTTGCAAACCTGACCAAGTTCTTCTTGGATCAGCAGGATTTCCAATGTTTGTCCCGATGGAAGTGAGTGTCTTTTTGGCCCATTTTGGGAGATGGGTGGGAACATTTGAATCTGACTCAGAACCTGATATATTATGTTCACTTATATAAGATATCAGATCTGAAATATCAGATCCTTCACTCGCATTTTCATCATCATAATGATCAACAGAACATGGGGGAATTTCAACAGTTTCTTCCTCGACTAGTTCTACCTCTTGGAGAGGTTCTTCAAAGCGGAAACTTCTCTCAATGAATATATGTTGGTTCTAATATTCAGAATTTTGTATCCCTTTTATTCCTCTGGATACCCAATGAACACACACTCAATACTATGTGATTGCAAAGTCTTCTTCTTGTCAAGTGGAATTCGAGCCCAAGCAGTGGACCCGACAACTATGAAATTTGACACCTCTAGTTTGTGCCCAAAGTATGCTTCGAAATGAGTTTTTCCTTTCATGGAAGAGTGAGGTACCCAGTTTTGAATGTAAGAAGCAACATTCATAGCCTCATCCCAAATATTTGCAGCCAAACCTTTGGCTTCCAACATGCAGGTAGTCATCTCTTTGTGGGCCTGGTTTTTCCTTTCCGCTACACAATTCTGCTAGGGTGTTTAGGGAATGGAGTGTTGGATTTGGATCCCATATTTAGCACATATTTGCAGCAGCTCAGAATTGATATACTCTCCTCCATTATCATATCTGAGATACTTTATCTTCCTCCCAAAGGCATTCTCCACAGATGCCTTGAATTCAGTGAATCTTTCAAGAACCTCAAATTTTTTCTTTAGGAAGAAAACCCAAGTAAATATGGAGAATTCATTGATAAAGGTGAGAAAATACCTTGAACCACTCATGGAGGTTGTAGGAATGGGTCCACTAATGTCAGAGTGGATCATCCCAAAAATACTTGTTGCACGGCTTGCCTTTCCCCGATCAAATTTTTGCTCAGGGTGTTTGCCGACAATGCAACCTTTACAAATTCCACTGGAATATTTGACGGCTAGGAGGCCTTCAACCATGGAATTTTTTTGAAGTTGCTGCAAATATTTGAAGTTAAAATGTCCAAATATCGCATGCCAAATCCTACTAACCACATTCCCATGAGTCGGAATAGTGTTGGGCTTTTCATTTGGTAAAAACTTGGAAAACTCATAGGTCTTAGCATGATGGTTCACTAGACCTATTGCTATGAGTTTCCTAGATGCAATCTCTGAGATCTCCACATAATTCGGGATGAAAGTGACTCTCTTGAGCACTCTGGTGTGTGTCATTTTATATACACTCAACATATTGGAGGCCAAGGAGGGTACATACAAAACATAAAAAAGCTGCCATGTTCAAGTTTTACAGTACCTTTGCCTTTGGAAATGATCTGAGAATCATCTCCCATGTGGATGGGAATGCTTTTGTCAGAGTCCAGGAATGAGAAGGATTATGTGCTTGCCACCACATGGTTCAAAGCACCATATTCTATGAGGAGAGCTCTAGGATTCGAAGTACTTTCCATGAGGGCATGTCGTCTTTCTTGATGGATGTCTCGATCATGATTATCTCTCTTCCAAACACTCTCAGGAAGATTGATATTGTTCCTCTCAAGGAGGAGAGTCATTTCACCAAGATTTTTCTTCATGGAGGAATGTTCAAGGTGAAATCCATTACCGCAATGGGAACACTTGACTTTTTCTTTGCCTTGGTTCCCTGCGTTCTTGTTCTTCTTTGAGCCGGAAGGCTCATCTTGCTATTGGTTCTTCTCCTTTGGCTTGGGAGCTTCAAACTTAATATTTTGATTCTTTGGCTTTCCCTTACCCTTCGTATATTTGGGCCCAAAAGCAAACAATGCTTGATCTTTGGAGGATCTGATGATCCCCATCTGCACAAGCTTGTCATGTTCATTTGTGAGGGACTCAATGAAGGCATTGAGAGTAGGCATTTTCCAATTCGGGGTTTTTAGCTTTTCGGTATGGAATGTGGAAACAAATACTGAGTAATCCGGTCAAATTTTGGAAAGAATGGAGAGAATGAGCTGATAATCCTCTTTCTCCACTTCACACTGCTTCAACTGGAGCATTAGGTACTTGAATTTTGTGAAGAATTCATTGAGAGTTTCAAATTTTCTCGGGTGAAGAGAAATCAGCTCAATCTCTAGCCGATAAATCCTCATGTCATATTTCTTATCAAAGAGATCATCAAGTTTATCCCAAATTTCCTTCGGATTCTCCAATCCAGTGACATGGAAATGAAGATCTTTGGAAATCGACAGGCACAGAAACCCAAAAGCTTCATCCATCTTATTCTAGTATCTTGCTTTGTCTACAATGTGGTTTCAATATATCTCGATGTCCATTGTGACTCTGTAGAGTCCCTTGGCATGAAATTGAGTCACCATGTCCCCCTTCCACTGGTGGTTATTGAAAGGAGTAAGAGGATCCACAAAAGAAGCCATTTTTCTATTGTATGAATACAGTAGAAGTATTCCAAAAACCTGTAAAAAACAAAATAAGGGCACCATATGGTCAAACAGCCTGCACTTTTCAGGTTTTCATCACACCCAGCTTAGTCAATCAAGCTAGCTTGATCAACAATTCCTTTGCTTATGATTTATGTGGTAAACCTTCGACTTTTGTTGCAGTGTTGGAAATTTTGAGCTTTTGTCTCAAAATGCATCACAGATCCATCAAGGAATCTATTCAAGAAGCAGATCCTTGTCCCGTCATGGCTCTGATACCATGTGAAAATTGAGTCACAGTAATCTTAGGACCAAGGAACAAATCATAGAGATTCAGAATCAATTGCACAATAAATTTGACATGAAACACACTACAACTAGGAGTTGCAGCTGTAAGAAAATAATAAAAAGTAGATATATAATGTGATACACTTGCATGACTATCAAGACAATTTGAATCCCAAGCAGGTCATTCGAATTGCAAACATGAGAGTGGATTAGCTATTAGTTAGGCACACTAAACACATCAGTTAACCACTAATCACAACCATAGTTGACTCTAACTAAGCCCTAACTGAATCAGAGGAATTAGTGACTGAGTTTAACTGAATAGAACTCAACTGCATGTCAATTAGTAGGTGGGGGCACATATCTAACTCAAGTCAGCAACGATGAAGTGAACTCAACTCAACTGAGTTACCATAAGTTGTTGGAGGCACCTTAAATCATTCCAGTTAACTCAAATCAGCCCAAAATAGACAAATAGATGAGGTAGGCGCCTTTTCAACTTAGTTTAACTAATTGTTAGGTGAAACAACATTTAGTTAACTAATTGGTGTACTTTTGACAAGCAGATCATCCCATATTTTCTCCCTGATTGAAGGAGGAAGCCTAGTTAGCCTCCTTGATTGAAGGAGAAGGCTTAGATGGCATCCCTGATTGAAGGAGTGTGCTCATGTTGATGCTAATGTCAAGGAGTGTGCTGGTTGTCTGATGTTGATGTCAGTAATTCAAGTCAATACTTAGGATAACTTAATTAGGCCAAATTGACTAAATAAAGATGTGTGTGTTGGGTAATGACTCCAACAGGGATAACTAGTGACATGGCATTGGAATGGGAATTATATCTGAAAATATCTGAGGCATGTATTTCACTATCCTTGGATCATGATCAGTTTATATGGGAGGCAAATAAGCACTCGGGGGCCGTAACTGCTAGAGTGACATATCATATTGTGTTAAAACTACGATGGGAACCTATGCAGTTGTGGTGCCTCAATGCTTTATGGAAATAAAAGATCCCAAGGAAGATAAAATATTTCTTCTGGCTAGCTATTAAACACAAAATTATTTAATGGGACTCCTTGCAACGTTGGGGTTTCACCGGTCCTGGAAGATGTGTACTATGCCTAAATGCTTTGGAGTCTGCTAAACATATTTTTGGTGACTATGTGTTTTTTCAACGATCTGGTTAGTTACTTTGTGATGGTCTAAATGTATCATGGAATTGGAATCACTCGGGTATTGAGGCAAAATTGTATTACTAGTCCTTAAAGTTACAAATGCCTTTGGAAGTCCCACCGATCCTTATGTGGGAAGTCTGGAGGGACAAAAATGACTTCATTTTTCAAAATATTATTGCAAATCACTCATGTATTTTGTCTAAGTTGTGCACATACTCTAAGTTTTCTGCTACTCTTGTGAAAAAGGTTGTGCGTAGGAAGATATGTTATCCACCAGTTACAATAGATGCACTAGTGGGTTTCTTTGATGGCGCAGAAAAAGATGGTCAATGTGGTGCATGCATGGTTATTCGTCTGGATCTAAATCACTCCTTTTGGCTTCAGATGGACGTTGGACATGGCACAAACACGAGATCCGAGCTCCTTGCACTTTGGGGCTTATTATACTTTGCCAACAAGAGACACATTAGTAGGATGCACGTGTATGGAGACTCAAAATTCATTGTGGATTGGGCTCTGGGGATACACACTACACATTACGTTGAACTATTTCGCTAGTCGGGTCATGTCAAGTTTCTTATTATCCGCTTCTACACTCTTCCCTTCCACCATATTTATAGGGAATATAACAAACTGGTGGATGAACTTTCGAAGCAGGCCAATGATCTTAGGGGAGGCATGATGTTTTGGGAGGAAAAACTAGAGGGATGCATTGTGGACTCGAGCACATTGAGTCTCTTATGATATTATTGAATTTTCTGGTTCTTTACTTTTTGTAATATTGAAACCCACAATGATTTATTTATGTCACTGAATAAGTATGTAAAACAACACAGTGTGATAGTTTTCTCTTTATTAGATGGCAAAAGGTTTTTTTGGTCAACACTTTGTGTGTAGTTTGTAGAACTTGTGATTGAGTATGATTTATTACTCTGGCCATGATATGTAATTCAATATCGTTTTAAGACACAATTTTATAAATTTAAAAGTGTCCTTTTCTGTGTGAAAAAAAATATTTTTTTCATTATGAAACTTTCCATTTACATTCCAAGCCTAATAATCGCATGAGGTTAAAAGTTAAAATGATTGAGGCATTCACATACTTTCAAACCAACCTATTTTTTCAATAAAAAAAACTTTTAAAAATACTAGCATAGCTCAAATAAAAATAAAAATAATTGAAACCATGATCTTTTTTTTTCCTTGGAAAAAAGCATAATTTTATATCATCCAAAGAGAAACAAAATTACAGTTTGTAGATATACATTTCTGCATATTTTTGAAAAACAAAAGAAACTAGAAAGTATGAGTTGAAAAATCAATTCCAAGCCCATATCATACAATGAAAAATAGTAAATTAAATTGTCTAATAGGCTAGTACTAATATGTCAAGTCCATACAATTTCAACCAAACAATGCCCATATAATCCATCTGGGAAACCAGTAACATGGATTCCCATAACAATAAAAATACCGATACCCTGCCAAGTCTCTCACAGATTGTTAGCCAACCTGTTCTCAAAAAAATTGTCCAAAATATATAAAACATTGATACCAATAAACCCAGAAATCCACAATATTTTCAAAACAAAATTTTTTATTGAGGAGCTGCACCCTTAATAAAAGGATGATGATAATACTCATGGAAAGTGTTGTCTATCTATTCTCTAATCTTCCATTGGCCAAGAGCCAACTGGAGCCCCGCCTTCGAAGCAATGTCCGTCGACCTGTTGTTTTCCTTGTAGACATGTTCCCATGAAAAAATGTCATATGATTCTATAACTGCTAGAATGGATAAAAGTATGTTGTCAAGTCTCATATCTCTACAGTCTTGAATCCCCTTGATCCAATTTATCACATTCAACGAGTCACCAAAAACCTTTAGTGTTCTACACCCTTTCTCTGCTGCAAAAATGAGTAGAAGTTTTAAACTTAATAACTCTGCAAAATTGTTACTACCTTCTCCTAGCCCAACCATCATCTCAAATGAGTAATTTTCTGCTAAGAAAATAATAGCCCCACCCCAACAAAGGTTTTTTTGTGATGCCCCATCGAAAAAACCCCATGGAGCCGATCTATCGATATGCAAATCCAGAACCTCCCTCTGTCTAGAAACCTTGATGTGTTGGGGAAAATTGAAATGATGATCTACTTTCACTTCAATGTATTTTAATTAAGATCGAGACAATGATATAATAAGGTAGTATCCTTATTTCAATTCAATGTATTTTGTTTTTAAAAGAAGATTTGATTGATAAGCAATCACATAGCTTAAATTAAAATGATTGAAGTTGTGGCATATTTCCAGTATTATGTATTTTTTCTAATGGATATGAAGATAGAAAATAGTTAAAATTAGCAACGAACCTCACATAATCATTAACCATTGAAACTTAGAAAGGCCCTAAACCTAGGTAGCATTGTGATCTCATTTTTCTAGTAAATATTTGTAGCATTACCATCTTCTTTAACAACGCCACCTTAGTCTTTAGATTTCCCTTTCTTTTTTAGTTATTCCATTATAAAACTTGCCTCTAACATTTTCTAAATGAGGTACAACACAAAATAGTTTGAGGATGGACCTCATTCTTTAGTAGGTTGTGAAGCAAAGTGTCAAACTTGGAGTATTATTGTTTAAGAAGTATTTCCTTTACAAGTTTAGAGGTGGACATGTTTTTTCTATATTTGTCAAAAAAAAACTAGGTTTTGGTGGTCTAAATGTGTAATTACAACAACGGTATGATGTACAATTTTCCACATTGTTAAACCAAATCAATAATAAACACTTCAGTTCATGTATGTGATGACAATTCATGGCTTTCATCTAGACAATATCAAACAAACTTTTAGCCTTTCAGGGCATTGTCTAGATAAGCACTCCTTTACACAACACACCATAGATTCAAATTCTTCATGCAAAGAAAACCTAGGGCATGATAATGAACCTTATCACACAATTTCATGATTATGTAGATTAAGCATAGTTAGCTTCATATCTTATAGAAACATACAAATAATATTTCATTTCAACTTTGCCTCAAAGGCCTATCAAATTCTCATCTTGACAATCATATACCACATCACACAATTTTGGTTGTGCTTCCTCCTCACAAGGATAGACTTGAGGATTTAAGGTGGAGCATTCCAATTAAATACCTAACACATTTAATACATAACCCAAGAGATTAGTTAAATACTCATTAGAGTTATATCATCATCCAGAAAATATCCTTTCACCTACAAGCCTCTCACCTCAAAGCATTCATTTTCATGGTTGTGTATAAGGGTTTCAAGTAGATTAAAGGTACATGTCAATCTCATAGAAGTAAAACATGGCATAATTCATCATACATAGCAGGAAATGATTAAAAAACAAAAAATGAAACCATCCACCACATTTAAACCTTATATAAGAATTGCCTTATCGTGAGCTGCGGAGGCTAAGGGATTGTTGTGAAAAAGATTGCACAAGAGTGAATCCTTCCCACTTGGTGAGGGGAAAAGCCTTGTAGGTTGCACCAAGGATTGAGTATTAGGTGCCCCTTTGTGGTAAGAGAGTGATCCAGGTGATCCTAAAAATGGTTTTTATTGATATCAACTAGAAATAAAGGAAATAAAAAGAAAAATTAATCGAATAAATAAATCTAAAGGGAAAGGAATGCAAACTCCATTGATGAATAGGTTCCAAGCCACTTGTATATTTTCCAATGGTCAAGAATGTTAAACACATTTCAACTACCTTCTCTACTAATGATTTAAGCGAACTTGTTGAGGTGCCTTTATATCAAGTACACGTGACCCAAGTATGGTCATGCGCCCACCCGATGTGCGATCCAAGTAAGCGTTCCTCCTTTTGAGGTTGCTTGCCGCCCAAGTTTGTTGACATCACCCACCAAGTCATCCGCCAATGTTATTAACTCATGCGCTAGGGTATACTGTGTGTCCACTTAGAATTTCTTCTGGGCACACCTTTTGTGAAGTGCAGGGACTCTTGGTTGTTACAGAGAGAAATTACTATGGCTTGGGGTACCACAACAGACAGCTTGACTCCAGAAATCAATCCTTTCCATTATGCAATAGAAATTAAATGTCTAACACTAAAGGATCAGACCTCGTACCTTATTCCGGACGGTTGAAGTAGATCCCCGTTAAGCTTTCCAATCTTCAGCTTGAATTGATAGATTACTTCCTCAACAATAAGTAAACAATACAAGCATTCTATATATCATGGTGTTAGAACTATTCTAGCATATATAATCAATAATGTACAAGCATTTGACATAATCCCATGGATAAAATATTCATTCAAACACACATTATTGGACAAGGAAAGATATTTCTATTAATATAAATCAGAGATTACAAGATACAACCTCTGACGGCACGTCTGCGAACCGGAGAAACTGAATCCCCCACTTGGGCCTCCACCACCTCAATCCTCCATCTCTCGATAGCAAGCTCACAAGCAAAAGGCAAGCCTGGGAAGAACACACTAGTGCTCCAAGGGACAAAGGGATGCAGAATCAAGCATAATTTCTGGCAACAATGGACTATAGTTTCCTTGCTCTCAATTCTCTCTCCTCTCCTTCAATGTACCAAGGGGTTCCTTATATAGCTTTTCAAAGGGGTAATGAAAGGTCGAATCCGAGCGATCTCAAGGCATAGGGAAGGCTAGGAGTCAAATGAGTCGGATCCATGTCAAGGAAAAGTCCAAAAGGATTTGGATTATGTACACATCTCGATGTATACGGTTTTAGTGGTCAAACCCGCGTATATATGCACTTATAGGTTTAAAAGTCGCATGTATAATTTTTCACATGTTTTTAGGGATGGTCGGGGAAACATCAAAGGACAAAAAATGGTCCATGGGGTCTAAGGAGTCTGCAGCGGGACAGGGGAAGGCCATACAAAGTGTGATTCACCTGGAGTGGTGAAATTAGCTATAACATTGGTCCAACACTCTTTGACTCCCATTGCTATGTGCAACCAATGGTGTTCATACATGCACAAAATTTCGATGCTTCGTTCCACATGAATTATATGAGGTTCCTTACACCCTCATTTTGCTATCTTGCCATGCCATTCAGTTAAGTGTGGACATTTAGTGTGGAAGTGTTCCCATCTATCGACCGTGTGCTCCTCCCAAGGTTCCATCATTTTAGGCAAGGTTCCTTCCCTCCTTGTCAAGTCAACCCACTGACATGCATTTTTCCTATTTGGGCGCCTAATTCCCCTCTTGGGAAGGAGTGCTTGGATCCTTTGGGTATGAAGGTGGCATGGTTCAAGTGTGCTTGGACCGATGCCATGACACCCTCCTCCACCCAAGATTGTTGTTGTCCCAGCAACGTTCCCAAGTTAATTTCATCCTCGAAAACTTATTGCAATCGTTCTTCTTGAGACCATCATTTCTTTGTGCTTCTAGATAGTTTGCAACCAACATTGAAGTTTTTTGAGCCTCCATAGAAGACCTCTATAATTTGTGCTTCTTCCCACCTACTATGCATCTAGCGTTCATTGTGTTTTTTCCTATCTCAGTTCGCTGTGCACCTCATTAGCAGGCTAGTGGGGTATCTATTCCAGCCATAGTGCCTCTCTCTTAAGATGAACTTCTTCATTCAAAAATGCATCTTTCCTTAATGTGTTTCAGTGTCCTCAAGCCTTTTTCATTTTTACCAAGTCTTCCTCAGCTTTGTTTTTCCTTTTTTGTGATGCTTCATTTTTAAGGCTACCTTGCCAAGGCGCCTATGGCCTCACCGTCATCACCACGGGAGGTGAGCCAACATGTTGTTATCTCATACTATGCAAAGTGGAGGAGGTTCCATTGACCAATGCCTCAAACGTCCTCAAGCCATTCTATGCAAAAGTACCTTAGTTCCACTTCTATCAATCTCTTTGAACCGAGCGGGTGTTAGTTCATACTCAGGGATTCTAAGCGTAAGCGTGCTCACATTTTTCGCAACTCAGCACCAGTTTTGTGAACCTGCCAAAGATGTGTTCTCTATATTTTTCCATTGCAACCTTTTCTTGGCTCCTTTGTTGAATCCTTTGAATGGATCACTCATCTTGCCTTTGCAAGCATCCCTATGCCTTGAACCATCCATGTTTCTGATGTACCATGTTCCTCTTGCTTTTGAAGAATTCCCAATTCTGCAACAACCCATTTGGTCTCCCCTTCGTTCGCTTCGTTAAGTATGTGCTTACTTTCTAGGTAAGCTAGGATTTCCTCTATTTTTGTTGGACAACATCCTACTTTATCTATTTTTTCCTGTGACAATTGAGCTTCTGGTATCACTACAGAATTTGAACCCAAAATACGACGACAAAATCCGACGTCACCCGACATTTCGCACGGATGTGTCAGACAGCAATCAATCTACATAATGCCGACAACAAAATATTTCTAGCGACGTCAATTATCTGACACACTGGAGTCGGAATTCCGACACTTATAGTGGCGGTTACCTGACACATCCGTGCTGGATAGGCGTTGGATGTCCGACTCCGTAGTGGTGGTTATTTGACAACTACATGTCGGATCTTCGACGTCCGTGAACCCAAAAAAAATTAAGGTTTACATGATTTTAAATTTTATGGTCCCATACTTTTAATGGTACCTATGTTCAAGGCATCGAATATCCGACGCATGTCCATTATAAATATAAATTGTTTTAAACATTTTGACATGTTTGTTGTAGAAGAGACGAATGATTGTGAAAATTATTTGTTCCTCGACGGACGTTTTCAGGAATAGTTTTATTCTTCAACGGGAGGTTGTGGGAAAAAAAAATTTCATCGATAGACAGTTTGCCGGGAATTTGTTATTCTTTGATTTCTCTCCGTTTGACAAAACCTTGATACGTGGTTGATGCATGGAACTTGATTTTTTAAGACAATCGGTTATATTCATTAACGAAGTTTATGACAAAATGTCAAATAGATTAAATATTCTGGATCCAAAAAAAGACAACCGACAATTGCTTGATAGACTATTGGATGCAGTGAAACGAAGGGGTGATGGAAAATGTTATTGTCCGTGTACTCAATGTAGGGGATTTAAGAGGAGAATAATATTGATCTCAACAGCCACAAAACATTGCAGGGAACATAGACACGCTGAGGGGGGGAATGAATATCGTCCATTTGTAGGTTTAGCATTATAAACATTATTATATTCATTTTTTTTTGTAATTGTATGTATTTTTTTTTCATATATTAATGTATATATATTGATGTTTCCATGTATTTATATTAAAGGAAAGACACCCTATCGTATGTCATCCAGAGGAAGTGCTTTCAGAACAAGTTCAGGATCAAGATCATGGAGCGTGTATGTTTAATGGAGAACAAGTGAATGATCATATTGAACAAGATGATCGTGCCGATGATGTAATTGAAGATGATGGTACAAATACATTGATCCATGATTCATTTAACTCTAGAATGGATGACGATGATGTTGATAATGAAAATGATGATGACTTTGATGATGTTCATGATATACCTCTTCTCGATAAGGCATATGAACCCCTTTATGAAGGATCCAAAACAAATCTTCTCTCTACTATATTGTTGATAATGAACTTAAAGGTTATGAATGGTCTTTCAGATATTGCAATCACATGTATGCTAAGGTATCTAAAACAATCCATCACAAATATAGGATTGTGATAAAGTTTATTTGCATTCCTCTAATAATTGTATTGCTAACTCATTATTGATCAATGTACGGATGAAGCGTGTTTCGTTAATATTATTTATTTATTACATTAACAATTTTTATTTTGTAGCTTGATAGCTGATTTTTTGTTACCACCATCAAATATTTTACCTCACACATTTCAAGATTTATCTTCCATCATGAAAGAGATTGGAATGCATTATGAAGCAATTCATGCATGCCTCGATGACCATGTTATATATTATAATCAGCATGAATTTGCAACAGAATGTCCGGAATGTCATTTAAGTAGATATCGTACATATAAAGTAACAAAAAAGGTGCCTCAGAAGGTTCTTTGTTATATTCCCATCATTCCACATTTGCAACGACTGTTCAGGTGCAAAAACATAGTGCAATTTATGGATTACCATTCCAGGAATAGAAGTCAAGACGATGTTATCCGAATGCCTGTAGATGGTACTAATTTTAGAGATATTGAGGAAAAGTGGCCTCACTTTAAAGAAGAACCATGTAATCTTAGGACAAAGGCAATTTCAATTCCATGCAATGGTTGTATGGACAATACACGATGCCCCTGGGTTAACTTCATTTTGTGGTTTGTAATTTTAAGTTCCACTTTAATTGCATTTAATGATATGGAGTAGTTAGAATATTTTATAAATGATTATATTTGACATAGATATTCCATATGTAAATATTGTAGGTCTTCAAACAAAGGGTAAATTTGGATGTCCAGTTTGTGGTCCTAAGATAAAATCTCAACGTTCAAAAATCTTAAGAAAGGAGGTGTTTGATGAGTATAGGCATTTCCTCTCTAAGAATCACAGGTATAGAACAACTGAAAGAAATATTTTCAATGGGAAGCAGGAGACTGCATTAAAACCATGGAGAATGACACCTCACCTTTGGAAGATGCAATACAATAGAAATCATCATCATGGTACGTATGGATCATCGTATATGAATTTTTATGTATTTTAATTTTTATTGTGATTTGTTTGTTGTAGTGGTGCTATAGCTGATTTTACCACTCCAGGTGAATCACACTTTGTATGGCCTTCCCCTGTCCCTCTGCAGACTCCTTAGACCCCATGGACCATTTTTTGTCCTTTGATGTTTCCTTGACCATCTCTAAAAACATGTAAAAAATGATACACGCGACTTTTAAACCCTTAATCGCGTATATACGCGGTTTTGACCCCTAAAACCGCATACATCGGGATGTGTACAAAATCCAAATCCTTTTGGAGTTTTCCTTGACATGGATCCATCTCACTTAACTCCTGGCCTTCCCTATGCCTTGAGATCGCTTGGATTCGACCTTTCATTACCCCTTTGAAATGCTATATAAGGAACTCTATGGTACATTGAAGGCATATGAGAGAATTGAGAGCAAGGAAACTATAGTCCATTGTTGCCGGAACTTATGCTTGAGTCTACATCCCTTTGTCCCTTGGAGCACTTTTGTGTTCTTCCCAAGCTTGCCTTTTTCTTGTGAGCTTGCTATCAAGAGATGGAGGATTGAGGCGGTGGAGGCCCAAGTGGGGGATTCAGTTTCTCTGATTCACAGACGTGCCGACAGAGGTTGTATCTATTGTAATATCTGATTTATATTAATAGAAATATCTTTTCCTGTCCAATAATGTGTGTTTGAATGAATATTTTATCCGTGGGATGATTTCAAATGCTTATACATTGTTGATTATATATGCTAGAATAGATATAACACCATGATATATAGTATGCTTCTATTGTTTACTTGTTGTTGAGGAAGTAATTTATCAATTCAAGCTGAAGTTGGAAAGTTCAACGGGGATCTACTTCAACCGTCCGGAATAAGGTACGAGGTCTGATCCTTTAGTGTTAGACATTTAATTTCTATTGCATATTGGAAAGGATTGATTTCTGGAGTCAAGTTGTCTATTGTGGTACCCCAAGCCATAGGAATTTCTCTCCATAACATAATTGGCGACTCCGCTGGGGAGTTCCTAGTAGTTGTCCTTTGGGGGTTTTTCTATTGGCATTCAATGACTTTGAATTGCTCTTTATCTCTTGTTTCTGTGTCGGGTCTGGGGGCATGTTTGCCTAGTAGTGTCTGATTGGTGTGAAGTTTGTCTCATCTTGTCCGTTTGCCTTGATTTTTATGCACCTTTCTTCCTGTACACGAGTTTTTAACTCACAGTCACATATACACGCGGGTTTCTCTGTGTTTTCTGCGTATACACGTAGGTTTACTGCGAACAGTCATGTATGCCCTTAGTTTTTCCTTTTAGTGGAAGTCAAATGGTTGCTGGGTGAAGTTTGATGATTGCTGAGTCTCCTTTGAAACTGCCTGAGTCTGTTTATACCTCTATTTCTGACCAGAGACATTTCTTTTAGGGTAAATTTTTTTTCAAGAAGGTTCTTGTCATGGCATTTTCGATTTTTTGTTTGGGATTAGTGCATTAGATTTCTTTTACCTTAGTGCTTTGCTTGAGTGCTGCTTGAGTGTGCTTGCAAAGTCTGGGGGTTGTAGAATCATTCTTTTTCTTTTTGTATCTCATTTTATTTCAAAAAATCCAAAAATATTTGCTTATCATCATGCATTACATTTTGCAT
>LPNX010247186.1:60620-102366 GCA_001517045.1 Pseudotsuga menziesii
GTTCTTTTATAGGGTGCACCAACAAGATTAGGTTTTAGGGTCTTGGAATAGTTCATTGTGAGTAAATTCTCCAAGACCACTAAACAACAACAGGTATGTGTCTGTCCAGGTGAGTGTGTGAAATCCTTGGTATAACCAGTGTTTCTCAGGATCCTCCTCTCAAAAGGGAGTTAAGCACGAGGCAGTGTGAGCGGTTATTGATTGGGATGACCCCTAGTCATAACTGAGTAGCACCATAGATATTTCCAGGATTGTATTCGTATCTGGGGGCTCTTTCGAGAGTTTTGGGCTTTGCTAGCCTGCCCATACGGTCAATCCTGCCTGCGATTGTCCGCCTGAGCATTGATTATATTAAGGTGACCTTAGTGGCCTTACCTAGGATATTGAGGGGATACTTTGCAGGGGTTATTCTGTGGGTGTCCCGGCCAGGCTGGGGTCGGACAACACAGTCGCTTTACGCATTAAAGCTGAGGGCCACAATAATTGGTTACATACTTCCGCTTGTTGTGTATGGGAGTCTCAAGCCTCTCCTAGGAGAGACATACCTGCTTCATTCGGGAGCTCACTTATCCTACCCTTGATTGCTTGCATTTGGATTTAGATTTTATTGGTGATTGCTTTGTGCATGATAGCTTGCCTAGGGTTTGCGTAAATAGAGAATCTTTTTTATTTTTTTGAGTCATTGTGGATTCAGGTGCGGCTCCTCGCCGTTCTTGTCATTTATCAGGACTTCCACCTTCTACATCTCCTCCTCCTTTGGGAGAGAGACATAGACAGTCCAGGCAGACTACTTCACACATTGATTCACACACCATGGGAGATCATATAGAAGGTATTCCTGAACCACCTTCTCCCATTCAAGTGGAATATGGGGAGTTTACTCCTACCTACGATCCTTCACCCGACTTGGCTGAGTTAGGGCCTGTGATTTATGAGATAGGAACCTTTCATGATAGACCTACTCACTCTAGGTTTGATTCCCCATTGATGCATTACTGGTGTGGAATGCCGGAGGATGCTGAGACTCATTTTGAATGCGTGAGCACTAGTTATGGTAGTTATGGTATGTCTGGTTTTCCCACACATGATTTGGCATTTCATGTCGAATCTGAGTTCGAGCCTAACACTATGTCTGGGGGCACTCTCATTTCTTACCATGCGGAGAGGTTTGGGAGCACTAGTCACATTGCACCTTCCATCCTGGTGGTGGAAGTTACATCACATATTCCTCCTAGGTCTAGGGTTAGTGATCCTATTAGGATACCATATCCAAGACGAGTGACTATAGGGAATAGTACATACATAATTACACAGATCCCTCCATCCTCTGTCCCTAGTTCTTCAAATGTTCACCCTCCACCTCATTCATGTGGTCCTTCGGGCCAAAAAATTGCTACGAGTTATGTCTGTACTATGGTTACTAGACCAGTTGTGTCTCAGCTTCATGTACTGCCCGTTGTTTTGGGACGTCACGCTCATACTTCTAGAGGTCGCATTCCTACTTCCGGAACGTATGTTCCTACTTACGGAGTGTCTCATGTGACATCTCATGCGATGACTTATGGACCCTATTATGGGATGCAGTATGGACAGGGTTCTTCACCTTATGGGGGTGGGTATCAACAACCTGCTTACTCTCCAAATTACGGCTTTGTAGCTCCTAATAGTCAAGGTCCACCACACTATGGTGCTTCCATGCCACCCTATACAGGTCAAACGGGAGGAGGCCACTATGGCCAAGGCCATGGTGGTAATCAGACCTATGTGAATTAGAACTATCAGGGAGCAGTCCATCGACCTCATCATCCTACGCTCCCTTTCCTCATCACACTGAATCTTCCTTACTTGTCGAGATTGACGAACGATCCTATAGCTCATGACCCGGCTTGGCCGGCTGTCCCTACTAAGCTTCCCTCGAACATACCTAAGTTCGAGGGAAAACCAGGAGAGGATCCAAGCGAACATGTTACTACCTTTCACCTATGGTGCTCTTCAAATTCTTTATGCCAGAACTCCATCTTTTTAAGGCTATTTCAATGCACCCTTATAGGGCCTGCCGCAAAATGGTATATAGAGCTACCTAGGGGAGCATTCACTTTGTTCGATGACCTAGCGATGACTTTTATTAACCACTTCCAACTACCAGTGCATTACGACGTTGGTACTGAACTCTTGTCGACATTTCAACAGGATAAAGCCACACATATCTCGGATCATATCCAAGAGTGGCGTAGATGGAAGAGGTTAATTAAAGACTTTATACCACCGGAGTTCCTCCTCAAATGGTTCCTTAAGTCATTATTGCCATATATAGCGAAGGATGTTTCTACATCCAGAGTGCAGAATGAGGAACAAGCGATTTTTAGGGCGCAGGAACTGGACTTGATTTATGCTCAATCCGGTTTGTTATATGACATTATTCCCAATGCTCTACGTTCTAGTTTCAACCCCAAAGTCAAACTTGGACCACATGACGATGGAATTATTGGTTGTGCAAGTGAGAAACCTGTGGATTCGGTTGCAAAAAAATTTAGTCAATTGTCAATCAACCAATCTGCTTCGGGACAAGCTATGAATTCATCTCAACTCGCCCAAACGGCGAGTGTACTATTAGTGCAATCGTCGGACCAGAAGGGTAACCAACAGCCCAGATGGAATAGAAAGAAGGGTAAGAATAATCGTAAGGGTGGGAATAAGAATTAGAATGCTAATAGTAATGACAAGAATAGTCGTAATGCTAGGGGGGACAAGCAAGCTAAATGTAAGGTTAAGCTCCCTTGCAAGTTATGTAAGGACGATCACCTCACTTACTTGTTCCCTCGTATCGATGAAGCCTCGAGATTCTTGGCACAGGGCCCAGCTGTGCTAACTAACCCTTTACCTCATAATCAAAATATGAACTCGAGGACCCATGATCAGTCTGGTGGTGATCAAGATCCACCGGAGGGTAGTGGTCGTGGTTGCATTAACATGGTATGTGCTGCGAAAGTTGTGACCCATGCAAAAGACTATGGTTCGTCACAACCCAGCCCAGGAAAAGAACCTAATCCACCAGGGTCCCCTTTGCGTATTGAGAAACCTATGGATAAACCTGAAGTTGCATCTCGCATTCCTAAGGGAGTCCTTAAGCATTTGGGGCACAATCCTAATGCCCGAGCCGCCCAGAACTATTCAGTTGTCGAGGATTTGGGCCACCCTCCTTGTGCGATGTCTGCATTGGAAGTGCTTCAGAGTTGTCCTTCGCAAAGGAAGGCGTTGCTTTCTGCCCTTGGTGTGAATGATGATGATTCTTCCTCCGTGATTAAATTTGAAACCGCGGGACTTCAGCCTCGCTTGCCTTACTATGTGTCTCTTTTGATTCACGTATAATGTCTTAATATGACCATCAAGCGCACTATGATTGACAAAGGCGCTGCCGCTTCTGTGATGTCTTTATTGTGTTGGAATGGTTTAGGTTCCCCTGAGCTGTCTAAATCAGCAACTATGTTAATTGCGTTCGATGGGAGATCGTTTAGGCCGCACAGCATCCTTCCTTCCCTTAAAGTCTGTTTGGGAGGGAAGACCATTGCAATAGAGGTCGAGGTGGTTGATGCACCCCTTGACTACAATCTCTCACTGGGTAGGAATTGGATGTACAGTATGCAAGCCGTTGCTTCTTCCCTATTTCACGTTGTATGCTTTCCATTTAACGGAAAGATAGTCATGATTGATAAAATGACATTCAATAATCCATCTATTACCGCATCTTCGGGAGCTTCGATCCCGATCGTTGAACACTCTCAGTTGGAAACTGGGAGTGTGGGTGTAGGCATGTATCCATCCCTCATGGGAAGCTTTAGTTGTCCTGCACCGATTCTTATGATAGGGTCTAGTTCCGGTGAGGCTTCAACATCTATGAGATCGGTGTCTTTTCGCACAAGTCATATGGAAGATCCTTGGATTCTTCCTACACCGATTACTTCGAGTGAGCCCATCATGACAGACGTGTCGTTGCCTGCAACTATGATAGCTTATCAAGCTAATATCAAGTGTGTTGCAGAGCCTAGTCCTTCCTCTTCGCGGATGAAGGAGGAGGAACCTTATGTGCTGCCGGCATGGGTAGTGCAGTCTTCTCACGCCCACGAATACCTTGATATGGTTTTCCCTTCAGATGAAGCAATTATTGAGGCTATGTCGGGAGTTGATCCACCATGGGAGGAACTCCATCATAGATCTTACTTTCTTCCCGAGCTTGATCGCTTGGAGCGTGAGGACTTTAGGGCAGTTCTTAGTGAGAGAGTTGGTAGTCCTATGGTTCCATTAAGCTCTCCTGGTCTGATGGCTGATGGAAACATGGTGAACATATCTTCAACATCTCTCGCGATCCTGGTAGGATAGAGAATGTCTATATTGGGACGGAATGTTCCCATGTTGAGATTCAAGAATACACCGAGCTATTTAAGGAATTCTATGATATCTTTGCTTGGTCTTACGACGAAATGCCAGGTATCGACCCTCGTATTGTTGAGAACGAGATTAAGACTTATCCCAACGCTAATCCTGTTTGACAACGCTTGCGTGCGGTGAATCCCAGGAAAGCACTCGCGATTAAGGCAGAGATAGAGAAACTGTTAAAAGCCGGTTTTATCTATCCCGTTCCCTTGACGGAGTGGGTTTCAAACCCCGTTCCGATGGATAAGAAGCAGGGAGTGATCCGCATATGTTCTGATTTCCGTGATTTGAATTGTGCCTATCCTAAGGACAATTTCCCCACACCATTTATTGATCAGATTTTGGATGAGTGTGCGGGTAGCAAGGTTTTTTCCTTCATGGATGGATTTTCCGGATATAATCAGATACTACCAACATAAGACTGCATTTATTTGTCCTTGGGGAACTTTTGCATATCGAAAAATTCCTTTCGGCCTTAAAAATGCCGAAGCTACATTTCAGCGGGCAATGACCTTGATCTTCCACGATCTCAAGTCGATTATTGAAGTATTTTTGGATGACCTTGTTGCTCATTCTCGTATGAGAATGCATCATTCTTATCACTTGAGATTGGTATTCGAAAGATGCCGGCATTATTTGGTTAGGTTAAATCCTCCAAAAGTGCATCTTTTGTGTGAAGTCAGGTCAGTTGTTAGGATTCATCGTTTCTAAAGAGGGTATAAGAATCGACCCTTTGAAGGTTGAGGCAATACTTCAGTTGTCTCCCCCAAAGAATATTCGTCATCTTCAATGTTTGCAAGGCATAGCAAACTTCTTACGGAGATTTGTGGTCAATTTTTCCAATTTGACTAGAGGCTTCATGCATATTTTGAAGAAGGACACCACCTTTTGTTGGGATGAGAGAGCCCAGGAGTCCTTCGATGCACTCAAGCGAGCCCTAGCATTGGCCCCAGTGATTAGTCCCCCGGACTATAGCCATGATTTTCTACTTTATGTGGCCGCATCCATGGAGATGATTGGTATGGTTTTGGTTCAAGAGGATGAGGAGCTACAAGAGCATGTCATATACTATCTGAGTCAGAACCTTATTGACGCAGAGATTCATTATTCTCATGTCGAGAAGCTTTCTTTAGCTACCGTACATGCGGTTCAACGGTTGATACATTATATTCTCCTTCGCCATACCTTGGTTGTAGCCCATGTCAAACCATTTCAATTCGTCCTCACTCGAAGGATGATTGGGGGGAAATATAATAAATGGAATGTCATTCTACAAGAATTTGATCTCGAATTTGTTTTGGAAAAATCGAAGAAGTCTTTAATTTTTGCAGAGCTTATACTCGATTTCCCGAGCGAGGCCGAGGAGTTGGTTTGTGAAGATACGTTTGTCGATGAACACATCTTCTTAATCTCAAATTTAGACCCATGGTATGGGGATATCATAATGTATTTACAAACATTGAAGATCCCTACTCACCTCTCACGGGATGAACGACGACGATTATGTCACGTGTCTAAGAACTAACTCATAGTGGATAACACTTTGTACCGCCGTGGGGTAGATTCCATTTTACGACGTTGTTTAACTCATGAAGAGGCTAAGGTAGTGCTGAATGATTGCCATAGAGGGGCATGTGGTGGTCATTTATCTGGGCTTTGTACAACTCAAAAGATCTTAAGAGCGGGTTATTTCTGGCCGTCGATATTTAAGGATTGTGTAGATGTGGTCAAGGGGTGCCACCCTTGCCAAGTGTTCACATGTAATATGCGCTCAAAACCTGCCCCATTACATCCCATCATCACCGCCGGTCCCTTCACTAAGTGGGGGCTTGATTTTATGGATTGAAACCCAACTTCAGCTGGGGGGCACCATCATATCATAGTGGCTGTTGATTACTTCACGAAATGGGCTAAGGCTATGCCTACAGTTAAATCCGATGGTGAGACATCCACCCACTTCGTATTCAACCAGATTATTACTCGGTTCGGGATTCTGAAAGAGCTTTTCACTGACCATGGCTCACACTTTCAGAACAGTATGATGGAAGAGTTGGCATCAAATTTAGGGTACAAGCAAGAGCATTCCTCCTCTTACTACCCTCAAGCAAATGGACAAGTTGAAGCAGTGAATAAATCACTCAAATCCATTCTCCAAGGAACCATCACACAAAGCGAGAATAATTGGCACATCATGTTATATCCTGCTTTGTGGGCATATAGAACCGCTGTTAATACTGCCATGGGTTTTTCTCCATATCAACTTGTACATGGAGTGGAGTCGATATTGCTGGTTGAATGCGAGATTCCTTCTTTGAAGCTAGCTATATAACTCTTACCAGACACTTCACCATTGGAGGAGCATTTGGTCCACCTTGAGCAACTTGGTGAGCAGCGTCGGGATGCCTTGGTGGCTCTAGAAGTAAATAAACATCGCGTAAAGGTCCAGTACGATAAGTCTATCCGTCCAAGGAGTTTTAGTGAGGGAGACTTGGTCCTTTTGTGGGATCAACCGAAAGAACCCTTGGGAGTAGGAAAATTTAATCCCATGTGGCGGGGTCCTTACGTGGTCAAACGTGTGTTAGAGAAGGGTGCTTATGAGTTAGTGGATTATGAGGGAATGGCCTTGGCGGAGCCTAGAAATGGGCTCTATCTCAAGAAGTACAATGCATGATTTTTAGCCAAGGCTGGTTATTGTATATTAGTGTACATTTTTGCATAGTTAGTTCTTTTTCATTATAGTGATCGGGTTTGTTATTAGTTTTCGTTTCTTTTGGAAGATGTCAATGGAATCTTCCACCTACATAGGATTCGTGGATGGTGCGAGCCATCACACTCAACACTCAACCTCTGCTGCTTGGGTGATTTATACTCCTATGGGTCAGGTACTGTCTTCAGGAGGTGTGTGTCTATGGCCATCTCCCAACAATGTTGCCGAATATAGTGTCGTTATTGAGCTTCTACGGGATTCCATTTCACATGGCGTTCTCTCTCTTGAGGTACGTCTTTATTTGGAGTTAGTAGTGTCACAGCTTAATGGTTTGTACCATGTTAGAGATCTGATGTTATTAAGAAAGTTCTTACGTGGGAGATTATTAGAACGACAATTTGACAATATAACATACATACACATTCCAAGAATTAATAACCAAGTTGCTGACTCATATGCTAACTACATGTTAGATTGGCATTTGTTTCATACACAATAAATTCATCATAAACACAATTTTTACACATGTAAATAAATAAACCGATCACCATAAAAAAAATTATATAACATCCAAAATGTGGTAATACATAGTGTCATGATACAAAAATGGGGCTCTTGAGCCACCAACATATAATACACGGTAGTACAAAATGTATAAACTCCCAGGTATCTAATCCTGTGGAGGAGGAGGGGGGTTGTGATCATGGAAGGTCACTACGGCTCTAGCTAGCCATTGGAATAATCGCACCCATGCTCGTGGTACACCCACCACCTGGCGCTGCATAGCCTCAGGCAAGTCCTCGACTTGCGCCATGGGAACCTTGTGTGTCAGCCTCACAAAATTGGTATGAATGCTTTGGAGCGTCCGCTCCGCATCCACACCCGTGATATCATCTCCTCTTCCCCTCCGTTTGTGACGAGGGAAGCCTTCCGACCGTCGTGGACCCACATCTGCACACAAATGGTAGATGTCACTATGTATTGTCACGTAAAAATATGTCTTTTGATTCCATATAATTAGAAAACACAAAAAAATTAAATAACTCAAAAATTAAAAAGAGAGGGTCGAGATTCATTACCTATATCACCATATGCCGATCCTGGTGGTAGCGGCATGTCCGGTCCCACCGAAAATCTATCCCCGCATAGGGGTAGTCATCGATGGCAACTATCTGTCATCGCCACCACATAAAGAAGTCAGCTAGATAGGGGTTGGCCACCCTACCTCCCCCCAGTCTACGCATCGCATCTTCCCAACGCCGTTGGGTCGGATCTCGAACCCCGTGAAGAGGAACATCGACTCTGGGGCTCAATCCTGGAACACGCTCGAAGAAAAATGTGCTCAAAATACTGTTGAACCTGAAGTTCCGCACTCTACCCGCCTTACACTCACTGAGCTGATGTTTCATGTTGCTCAGGAGTGTAGTGCTCTAGTCATAAATCGTGGGTCTCATGCACTCCACTGCATAGAACATCAGAGGCCGTGAGGCCTGGTGGAGTGATGCCAAGCCTGCTATCCTGCCCAATGTCAATAGTATGGCCTTTAGGCCCAGCACCTATATAGTGTTGGTAGGGACCTGACTCCCCACCTTCTCTATGTCTGGATAGCAGTACACTGCAATGTACTCATCGATAGTCAAGATACCTCCTGGCCCACCACAAGAATGAAGGTTCACTACTTCCCCCCGTCGAGAAAGCCCAGTAATGAAGTATATGTCCTCCACCTCTATAGTGAGGGACATCCCATCTATCTGGAAGGACTCAAAGTATGGATCCCGGTAATCCACCAGCATCTGCAATAGTCTTGGTTTGTCTCTCAAGCCACCAAGGCACCAAAACTTATAGATTCCACATGCACATAGAGCTTGTTGAGCCATTAGATTGGCCCTTACTGCCTCCTCTACCTCACCATGTTCACGCTCTCTCCACTCTAGGACCATCCTGCACAAGAAATTGCAAATTTTCCCATTATATTACTTAAAAAACCTTATGCGCGGCCTCATACGCGACTATTTTCGAAACAGCCGCGTATGTACGTGACTTTGGGGGCATTTTCCGGGTATATCCAGCCTTATACATAGAAAAACCCTTGATTTCCGCGTGGGCCGCAGCGCTCTTTTTAGTTTGGCCTAGAAAACTCAAATGACCATGGAATTTGATAAAAATTGCATCAAAATGAATGAGAAGAGGATGGGTAAGTACCTGGATGAAACGGTAGTGGATTCCGCCGGCTAGATCTCCTGGAATTCTTTGTTGAAAATCTGAGCTTAAATTGGTAAAAATTTCAAATGTTTTATAATATTTTGAATTGTTTACTATTCATAGAAATTTTTCAAATTTTTTAAAAATTTTACCCCCTTTCCTATAGTTTCGACAATTTCTAATCATTTTGGACCGTTTTTTACCTAACTCATGATGTAGGAGGCCTTTTCCAGTGTTGTTTCAGCCGTTGGATTGACCCGTTTGTGCTGATCTCAGGTATAATGTCTAAACTGGCATATAGGTTAGGTTTCATCATCGTTTGCATTTTGCATGACCTTATGACCATTTCATCATAACCTCAGGTATGAACCCACTCTATTATGTCATGGAACCTTCTTGTTGTTTTAGAAGTGGCATGATATGAGTGGTAGAGCTTCACCTTACATGGGTACCCTAGTTAGTGCCTTATTTGCATTTGGTGCCCATGTTGATGTTTTCTTCTTTAGGGTGTGGGAGTCCGTTGTATAGTACTGCCATGACATTTCAAAAAAGCCTCATACTCCTCTTGATCTTTTGCTGGACTATTTCCCTCAGGACTCCCTCATGTCAAGTTGTGAATGCATTATCATGAGCTTTTCCTTCCTTATTGAGCTTTATGCCGGCTTCTCTGACATTGCGTTTCAGCCATATAGCCCGAGCTTGTCTCATGTCTAGCCATCCAGAGCCATTTTTTATATCCTTTGCAGCTTGATTCCCCTTTTTACCGGGAGGGGATTTCCCCCCGAGTGTCGATATCCTACACATGTGTCCTTGCATTGAGCATAGGTATGTTCCACTGCCTGGAACTAGTTTGTTTGACCCTATGACACTCGTCTCCTCCTAGTCTGTAACTATAAATCAATTTTATTCTTTTTCAAGCTTTTTAAATATTTGAAAAAGTCCAAAAAAAATAAAAAAAAATAAAAAACCAGACAAGGAAAGATGTTATCTTTGGCAGCTGTCGATTCGTGTCGCCTTTGAACAGAGCACTGTATATCACATCCATTGGTTGGGTTTATAGTTTGACTTTAGGAGCTGTACTTGTTTATATGAGTTTATCTCCACTGACTGGTTAAGCTTCCAGTTCCCGTGGAGCCTCTGTCGATGCCTCCTGTGTCGCAGAGATGTCCCAGTTTGTATATCAAGTCTATGCTGCCTTTATTCAGTCACCATACGCTGTTATGCTCTTGTTCGAAGGAAGTTGAAGCCTGAGTTGGCCATTCCTCAGTTATCTTGACTTTGCATGTTGGCCATTCCCGATACAATTACTGGTTCGTTCACCTTATGATCGATTCCTTCCATATTATATAGCTTTGCTGAGTTCCTCATGTTGGATGATGGGGGATTCCTTAATTCCCTCCTTCCAGCGGATTTCATCCCATCGACTTCAAATCATTTATTCTAGGATTGGAATCTAGAGTCAGTTTGAGTGCTTTGAGACTTGTAGTCATCAATGGAAGGTTCTCTCGCCATCAACAGTCTTTGGGAATACATCAATGTCCCTTGATCAATGGATCCTCTCAAGTGTTCGACCTCAACACATTTATTCACACTTGTTAGTTTGCACTCTAGTACCTTGATTCCCATTTTCATTATCGGTGGGTGATCTCGCGTCTGTTAACGGTATACATTAATTACCGGTAATCAGACGATGGACTACTATGTTCGACCTCAACACCTCTATTCACATAGTAGGACATGTGCTCATAGTGGTTTGTGTAGAAGACTTTTTAGATTGGTGGCATATCTTATATGCTACCTCCTTGATCGTGCTAGTGTTCATGAGATTTTAGCTCTCGTGACTTGATTCCAGTATAGGTCAGACATTTCCAGCCACTATGAAGATCTTGATCTGTTATATATCTTCAACCATTATGGAGATCATGGTCCTTTGTATATCTTCATCATGGAGATTCTAATATATGTATATTGTACGTGGCGATGACCACTTATGTGATATCTTGTATCATGCTTATTCATGGCCATTGTACTCTTATGTATCCGGGACTGCTATATGTATTTGCAGTTATGTGCAGAGTTGTATCATTGTACTATGTTGATTGGGTGGCTGGTCTTCCATTTGGGATTCTTCATCACTCCACTTCTGGGATGGACTTATAATTTTTTTCGGCCATCATATGACCCCTTTGACCTCTCACATTAGGGGGCATCTGTTATAGCTTATTTTACCACTCCAGGTGAATCACACTTTGTATGGCCTTCCCCTGTCCCTCTGCAGACTCCTTAGACCTCGTGGACCATTTTTTGTCCTTTGATGTTTCCTTGACCATCCCTAAAAACATGTGAAAAATGATACACGCAACTTTTAAACCCTTAATCGCGTATATACGCGGTTTTGACCCCTAAAACCGCGTACATCGGGATGTGTACAAAATCCAAATCCTTTTGGAGTTTTCCTTGACATGGATCCAACTCACTTGACTCCTGGCCTTCCCTATGCCTTGAGAGCGCTCGGATTCAACCTTTCATTACCCCTTTGAAAAGCTATATAAGGAACTCTATGCTACATTGAAGGCATATGAGAGAATTGAGAGCAAAGAAACTGTAGTCCATTGTTGCTGGAACTTATGCTTGAGTCTACATCCCTTTGTCCCTTGGAGCACTTTTGTGTTCTTCCCAATCTTGCCTTTTTGCTTGTGAGCTTGCTATCGAGAGATGGAGGATTGAGGTGGTGGAGGCCCAAGTGGGGGATTCAGTTTCTTCAATTCGAAGACGTGCCGATAGAGGTTGTATCTATTGTAATCTCTGATTTATATTAATAGAAATATCTTTTCCTGTCCAATAATGTGTGTTTGAATGAATATTTTATCCATGGGATGATTTCAAATGCTTATACATTGTTGATTATATATGCTAGAATAGATCTAACACCATGATATATAGTATGCTTGTATTGTTTACTTGTTGTTGAGGAAGTAATTTATCAATTCAAGCTGAAGTTGGAAAGCTCAACGGGGATCTACTTCAACCGTTCGGAATAAGGTACGAGGTCTGATCCTTTAGTGTTAGACATTTAATTTCTATTGCATATTGGAAAGGATTGATTTCTGGAGTCAAGCTGTCTTTTGTGGTACCCCAAGCCATAGGAATTTCTCTCCGTAACAAGTGGCCATATTTTATTTATGATGTAATTTATTAATTATAAACTAATATTCATGATTTCCATCATGATCATGAAGGCATTAATGGTCTTCCATGAGGAATTAAAAGTTATGCTATTCAATTCAGCAGGTTGCCCTACTATGAGCACCTACAAATTGTTCATTTGTTTGATACAATGCATATTGGGAAGAATGTTACTGAAACCTTATGGAGACTACTAGAGCTAAGGAGGGAGAAAGATAAAGTTGTGAAAGTGTGCAAATACATTCAAGAAAGAAACCATGCAATGGAGGTAGATATCGAATAAAAAAACTGGATGAAACAAAGAAAACATTAGATTCTGAGGTTTCGGCTGTCTTTGAGGTTACTAATGTTTCATCTAGAACTGACAGACATCCAAAAGTCTCAGAAAATCGATACTATGGGTATTTGGAAGATATTATACAGTGTGACTTTAAATCCTTTAAGGTAGTTCTATTCGTTGTCAAATGGTACAGGTTACGATTGAATCAACGTGATCCCGATAGAACTATTATTGAACATGATAATGGATTTACCATGGTAAACACAAGGTTGCTTGAGCCAGGAACAGAGCCCTATGTTCTTCCAAGCCAATGTGAACAAGTATTTTACTCAGAGGTTCCAGGTAAAGTGGGCTGGTCGTTTGTTGTGAGACACGATTCAAGGGGAAGGCCGGTAAAGTATAACCTAGATGATGGTAATGAAGAGGGTTCTATGGAAGAAGAATATGATGATGAAGAGCATGATCAACTTGAGTTAGCTGACGATGATGATCCAACAGAAGATGTCCAAGGAATAGTTGAATCAAATGATGTAGCAGACAACGCCGTTGAAGATTATTCCGACGATGACACGATGATCATAACTGATGATGATGACAATGATGATATGGCCAATCCTTACAATGTTGACACAGGTGATGATACAAATGGTGCATCATCTCCATTGTCATTGTCATCATCATCATCGTCTTCCTCATGATGACGATACTCATCATCAACATCATCGTCATCGTCATCATCATCATCATCGAGATCATCATCATTATCATAATCATGATCATCGTCATAATCATAATCATCGTCTTCATCAGCATCATAATCATCGTTGTCGTCGTCATCATCATCATTGTCATCATCGACATCATTATTGTCATCATCATTATCATTCTCATCATCTTCATCATCATCATAATCATTGTCATCGTCTTCATTATCATCATTGTCATCGTCGACATCATCATTGTCATCATCATCATCATTGTCATCGTCTTCATCATCACCACCATCATCATCTTCATCATCATCGTCATCATCATCATCGTTGTCACGATCAACATCATCATCATTGTCATCGTCGACATCAACATCATAATCTTCATCATCATCATCGTCGTCGTCGTCGTCGTCATTGTCATCATCATCATCGTCGCCGTCGTCATCATTTTCATCGTCATCCTCATGATGATGATAATCATCATCATCATCATCACGAACATCATCATCATCGTCATCACAATCATTATCATCATCATCAGGATCATCATCATCATCATTGTCATCGTCGTCATCAACATCATCATCAACAACAACATCAACATCATCATCAACAACATCGTCATCATCGCCATGAACATCATAATCATAATCATCAACATCAACATCATCATCATCATCATCACCACCACCATGCTCACAAGATGGTTCTTCCCTCATTAATGTGAAGGTTCTTTATTCAAGTTAGGATATAATAAAAATATCCTAATACTATTATGGCAATTTATATAATATAAAATAACATATAATAAAAATAAAATACATATAATATAAAATAATATATAATAAAAATAAAAAAAAACATATAATATATAATGTTTTTTGTGACAAGGGTTTTTGGGTGACAAAGGTTTTTTGTGCGCTGTGATGTTTGCTCCTGTGTGGGACAAGCTTGAATGCAGACAAACCCTTCCTCATTTAGTGGGTTATTCAGGGATTCAATTTACAAAACTTCTTACCTTACAAATGAGAAACTCATTGTTCGGGTCATGAACTTAGAATAGGGATTTCACGCCTCACCCCCTCTCATATCTGTGAGTCACTATTATAGTGATCATTCATTTTGTAGTGCATCTATAGATGTAATTACACAATTTCTCTAGTTTTGCATAGGCTTGATAAACATTGTAAATACTATATGATAGTGTTAAGGACTGCTCATACCATAAGCTTGGTAGACTATGGTATAAATACCATGTCCTAAGTACTAAGTCTGTGCTGATATTTAAAGGGTGGCAAAACCATAGGATAAAGGGTTTAACATATGAATTGGTTGGTATATGGTATAATGTTGATTCCATAAACTATGGTGAGGGTTTGTGCATGCGTTAATGGTCACCAGCTGAAGGTTTGTGCACGCGTTAATGGTCACCAGCTGCTTGTGCAATATGGTTTTTGGCATTTTGGTTTAGTGTGGCCTTTGCGCATTTGGAGAAGGGAGACGAACCCATCGATTCGCAGGTAAGCTATACTGACTCTGTGTAAAAATGCATTGCTTAATTGTATTCTCCATGACATGTTCATGCTTTTCATGCCATCGTTGGTTTGTCTACAGGTGAACGTGAAGGCGCTCCGGGGTTTGCACAGGCTACACTATCGATTTGGTATTTCTTCTTCACAGCCATGGTAAGCATGCTATCAATATTTACTTGCCTCCTCTCGTTTTGGGCATTTCTGAGTTGGAAAACTTTACTGGGTTGGGGTTTCGTGTGGCACTTATTGACTCTGCCTTCGGGGTTTATAATGTAGCTTGCTCTGGTTTTTAATGGACTCTTGTTGGGAGGTTTGGCATATTTGGGCCGTGGCTGCACCATTACTTGTAATGGTGCCATAGCTCACGACTTTACCATTTAACACTTTTAATAGTTTGACTGTTGTAAAAGAGGCTTCGTGCCTCACTGTATAAATACATTGCGCGTTGGCTTTTGTGTAAGGACTGCAGTGTGATTTGGTATATACGATTTCATTCGAAGTTTATAAAATATTATACTGGGTAAATATTTGGGACTGTGTAGTAGATTTAATGCTTCATTTTGAATTGCTGACTTACTGGGTTCGATTCGTGGCTTTCATCCTGTGGGATTTACTCTATGCATTAATAATGGTTTGGGTTTGGGAGTATGCATGACACTCTGATTTTATTGTTTGTAAATTAACTTAGGAAATCTTCTAGAGCTTGGGTCGTTATGCCATGGGCTACACCATTGTAGCAATGGTGCCGCAGCCCATTGGCTTGCCATCATATGCTCTGTGTTGGCGTTAAAATGGAGACTGTTTTTAGCCAGAGTATAGAACTTTTGGATTTGCATTAGCTCAATGTGGGTGCACAGAGGTTAAAACATCCACTCTAGAGGACGTTACTCATTGAGGCATCATTTGAAGCATGCTTACACTATTTTATACACAATTTCATGAGAGATATTACATGCTTGAAGGTTACTCATTGAGCTGGTCCATTTCATGAGAGATATTACATGCTTGGCAGGTGATGCAGGCACCAACTGCCATAACTCTATGCAGACCTTAGTTTTACAAAAACCCTATTTAGAAAGTGAATTTCAGGCAAACCCTTAGTTTCTCTCTTCCCTCTCTGTCCTTCTCGAGCTACCCAAGCTTCTACGAGTTGCCTCACCTCAAAATGAGCTAACAAAAAGCTCCTAGAGCTAACCTAAGCTACCTAACTAAATGATTTGGATCTGCATTAAATAAACCTCTAGTTCTATTCTAATTCTGTGTACATATCCTATAATTAAGGAACAGAGTCCTTAATAAACTCAACTGACCCCTATGAGTCATCAGTGACTCACTAACAAACTAACAACTCTTATCCAAACATTTACAAGTGGAAAGGACAAGTGTCCTCTTCCAGATTATTCAAATTTTAATCAAGATAAAATAAGTTACAAGTGTTGAGACCCTAGGTCTCTCAATTCATATGACTTTGATCAAGCCATGGATGAATTCGTTTCCATGAGCCTATGCTCCTGCATCACAAAGCAAGTTGTGTTTTACTCCAAATAGTGTTATGATGTATGGTTTTGGTGTTTCATTTGGAGAATAAAATCCTATAACAATAGTTGTTATTATGAATCTTAAAGGGTCCTAGATGAGATCTGTGCACTTTTAGGCAGTTCAACTTTCAATCAAAAGAAGCCAATAAAAATATCCTAATACTATTATGGCAATTTATATAATATAAAATAACATATAATAAAAATAAAATACATATAATACAAAATAATAATAAAATACATATAATATATAATAATATATAATAAAAAATTACAAATGTATTTGGACATTGTCGCGACTCATTTTGTTTTGGACAGTTCAGTTCAATTTGGAGGTTTTTGTGAATTTGGGAGTAGGTCCGGTAGACATGGAAGACAACTCTGTTGACCCGTGGCAGCAAGAGCTCAACGTCTTCTCCTCACCGGAAATTACCAGTATATCGTCCCCGAACACAGTGCAGAACACGCTGGAAAATTAGACAGTTGGAACCGAGAGTAGGGTTCTAGTTTATCCACCAGATGAAGAGTTGTTAGGTGTGTTCGCGGCACGACCATTAAACCCGGCCTTAGGAGGAGGCCTGTACTCATTATTCCACTCTAGCCAACCTCTGAGTTTGACTAAATAAACTATTTAGATAATTATACCTACATCTTCTTTGATGGGGCTTCAGCCAATCAAATTGGAGGTATAGGTGTTCATCTTTTGATCACCCAGGACAACTATTTTTGCTTCAAGTTGGGTGTTGGTATGAGTACAAACACCAGATTTGAACTACTTGCTTTATGCACTCTCCTTTATTGTGCTAAATCCATGGTCCTTCCCACTCTGCACATTCATGGTGACTCCACATCCATCATTAATTGGTTCAATAGAAGATCATAACTAACTTTACTTGCACTTGATGGTTGGTGTCAACGTATCCGTGATATGGAACCTTACTTCATCCAGCTAAAAGTAGTTCACATATTAAGAGAACACAATACTAAGGCTTATAGCTTATCCAAAGAAGCATTGACCTTGGCCTCAGGCCATTTTCAGTTTACTAAATTCACTGATGGTAAATGTACTGGTCAAGGCACTTTCCAGCTTTTCTAGCCCTTAGCACTTGAGTCTTGTATGTGTTGTTGCTATTGACATCCTTTGGATGATTGAGGTGCATGATCCCCTCATATTACCAATCTCTCTTATTTATTGCTTCTTTGGATTAGCTACTTCAGTATTAGACTTGAATTCTCAGTCTGTTGAACGTTAGTGATGTGGATGTAGTCAAGATTCCTAGATTAGGGGTGTTACCTTTGAATGTTTGTCCAGTATTCCTGTGAAGCTGATCAATTGTATTCCTTAGGGTTACCTTAGGGTTGAAAATTAGTATGGGAAAACAAGTTAGCGTTGCCGTAGGGTTTAAAAATAATATGGGAAAACAAGCATCATCAAGACAAGCTAAAAGGAATAAATCAACAAATATTACAGACTGATATAAATGTATTTAACGTGCCAACTAGCCAAATCTGGAAATGTCCGCTCTTCACCACCACTGGGAAATATGCCTTTGAAGTGCTGGCTTATGCACTTCAGAGTAGCATAGAGGTTAAAACATCCACTCTAAAACTAAAATCATCTACAACATCACAAAAATCATTCATGGGAAAACTAAAAACCACTTAAAGGAGATATGTTCTTTGAAGGAGATAGTCCATTAAAGGAGAACCTCCAGGTTTTGTATAGACATATATTGGCATAAATTGCAGTGTTATATGTGATGCATATGCATAACATATCATCTCAAGTTTGACAACGTTGAAAGGCTAAAGTACAATGGCCACAAGCATACATTTGAAGCTTATGAAGCCTACCCAATTCATATTAGCAAAACGCAATGCAAGCAATAAGTTAGACTGGAGACTTGTATGTAACCAAAAGAGGGGCATACATTAGAATTTTTAGGGCTACCAAATTCCCACACCTATTAACCAAACTCATTCTTGACAAGCTTTTTCTTTAACAAGTTATTGGCTTACAATTCTTTCAAAGTTTTTTTTCTTATAAGTCTTTCCACGTTTTTTTCTGGGTAGTTTGCTTTGCTTATGCCAATTTTTTTTTGCCACAGTGCAAGTAGAACCAAACAAGTATTTTTCAGACCTATCTTCCTCCAGCGAAGGGAGTTTGGGAAGGCTAGAGGAAAGTGAGACATCCAGTAGGTCTACACGGGCTAGATCAACTAGATGTCAAAAGATCAAAAGAAAATTTGACAAACGCATGAATTTTTTTCTCCAAGGAGGGGGGTCATGTTCCTATGATGATGAGACAATGGAAGACATCGACGTGCCCTTAAGGTACCAACACCTAGTGAAACAATGGGTTCCTAGCGATCTTCCTAAAGTAAACACTGATTTTTGTGTGAATGAGAGGATATATTGAATTGCACCGTCCTCATTGCATGGATTGGGCTTGTTTTGCATGGACGGCATAAAATTTGGATACGGTAGATGTACAGAATTGATGGAGTATGTTGGACCCTATTACAACTACAGTGATTGGATGCACCTGGTCCAATATACACAAAGTATGCATAGATATGGGTTGTCAGTGAATTATATACAACTGAAAGACAAAGCTCAAAATAAAGGAGCAACCATGTACATGGACAAAAGGCCAAAAACAACCAGTAATATTGTGGGGTTTATAAACAATACACAACCAGGGTTTACATTAAAGCAACCCAACTACATATTTGAGTTGCGTGAAGGAAATCGTGTCTTTGTATGTGGAATTAAATCAATAGCTGCTGGCGAAGAACTGCTTATTCATTACAATTTGAACCGTGTAGACACAAACAATGTTAGTATGGTTGTGGTACAACAAACAATTTATAAGTCCGTTTATTAATTATTTTAACGTCTATATGAATTATTGTTAGCATATAATTGAAATTATCTACTTAATTTCATGTTTCCTTATGTAACTTTTAGTATGTTTTTTATGCAAGGTTCTCTCAGGGGCACCTCCATCTCCGTAGATGTTTGTCGACCCGAGTCAAGGCAGCAGGTATACATCGATATTGCCAATGTAATATTAAATTTTAGGATGGACATACAGATACGTTGTTATGTATTTTCATTATTATATTAGGTTTGTTTATATAATATTATCGATTTTCCATGCAGATTGTTGATCAGGGAAGCCAACCGGCTATTGAGTAGCTGACTACAGCATCAGGGCAATAGGCAAACATGAATGTAATTCTCCATTTCAAATACTTTAAAATCGTAAACATGTCTATCGTGACGCATTATGTTTATTTTGTTATGTATTTTTTTCGTTTTTATGGTTGCGTTCATGATGGTAATGTTGTCTACCTTTTTTGCAGATTGACCGGGGAAACTCCCTAGCTGTTGATCAGACAACTGGAGACTCGAGGCAACCATTTAACCTAAATGTAATTCCACATTATAAATACTTCAAAAATGTACACATATAAAACATGTAGCATAGTGTTTATTTTTGTTTTTGTTCTGCATTTGTTAGCTTATATATATTGCATTCATTGTGATAATGTTCTCTACCTTTTTTGCAGGTGGTTGATCGAGGTAAATCCCCATCTGTTGATTAGACCATGCCCTCGGCTAGGCGTCAAGTAATCCTAGATGTAATCCCTAATATAATTATTTGCGCACACTATATTTTCAAAGACTAAGCAATTTTTTATATATTCCAATTGCAGATAGGGGATTCCGTTTATGAAACGACGTCTCAAAACTCTTTACAGAATGAGGTCTCTTAGTTGATGAGAGATAGTGAAATTAGAGAGTCTGCAAACTCGTTGAGGGTGCTACAAAGGACAAGGGAAAAAAAAATGAGGAACGGGTTCGTCTGACATTGGTAGTTCCACTAACAGAAGGGCTCGAACAAAGGCTTCAATTGTTGTTACAGCAACGTAAACAACTTGACATAAGTTATCGAATAAAAATGTAAATTCATTTATAAAAACTTTATAATATTTGATTTTATATGCTATTGAACTTATAATACAATGGGTTTAATTTACAAAGTGCTATGGAGATTATCAGTGGTGTTCAAAGCAATGTTGGTCCCAGTGACCAAACCATTCAATGTACACCACATACTACTCCCACTGAACAATCGGCAACACGCTTTGTGACACTGCCGAGGGCAGCGAAGGGTGAAGCCGATTGTGCCCCACCCACAACAATTGTTGTAGAAGAAGGGGTGGATGCAAAGGTAGATAGAGATGTGGAAGCATCTCCTCGATCTTCTCGTGTGACTAGCACTGGTTCAATAAAGTGTACATTTTTGGTGAATGAAGAACTGCTTCCAATAAAGATAGAGATGATTCCAGGTCATTATAGATTGTTCAATTTATTTTTTATAATTTGTGTCTAATATACTGATAATATTTTCTAATGTTCACTAATGATGGCAATAATGTTTTGCAGGAAATGATATATTTTATAAACATCTATATGATTTGGCCTTGGAGATCTTCGGGCCCACCATCCACACAATGTGGAACAAGCAGCCAAAAGCTTTAAAGGATGATCTAACTAATTGCTTGGTTAGTATGTTCGGAAAATATACCTTTGATACATCGAAGGTACTACAGAAGGCTGGAAAACATCTAAAGATTGTCCGAGACCAATATAGGGTTCACCTAGAAAAGAACCCTAGGTATGAGCGCCCTACAATGATTCCATATATGGAGTGGAAATCCCTGGTGGAAGATGGAAAAGAGAAGGGCCTGAGAAAATCAGGAAAGATACCACTAGATGGAACAGGGAGGTATGCAATTCATTCCAAAATGTAGTGGTAAGCCTTATTATTACTAGTTTTTATATCAATTTTGGTACATAGACTAATTTATTTAAAAACTTAATTAGGCTCTCGAACACATCTAAGGCCACAAAGGCAAGAATTGAAAAAATTGGCCAACACAAGCTTGGGCCTGGTGGTTACTCCAACTTGGCAGCCCAATATGTAAGTATCACAAAACCCGAATCCGCATCCAAATATCATACATATTATTATTTTTGTTCTGTTTAGACAAAAGGCTTTAAAATTAATGACATCATGCAAATATGAAGGCCGACCGGTTCAAAGAATTTCCCAGTGCGGATTACATGAAGCTTGGCTTTGAACATGGCTTTGGCGCCGTTGTTGAACGTCGGAGAAGCTTGTCTGTGAATACTGCACGATCTTCTGATGATCCATCTGGTGCCCAGGTATGTGAAAACTGTATAGTTTAATGATAATTTATTAATTCTCATGCAATTTGTTCCTTATAAATAAACTAACGTAAATTATTTTTTCCTTTTTGTGCATGAAAGTAACGATCCCGTTCATGTCGAGGATGAAGTACATGACCAACCAAACGAAGATCATGCTTCTCATCCTGGTAATGAATTTATTAATGTGCTACTGTTTTTTATAGGCCATTGCAGATGATGAACATTAATTCTAATTCTATACAATTCAACTACAGAGCATGTAGCTGCAGATCATAACACGGAACAGGTTGGGCCAGTACAAGATAATGTTGAACATGTTGATGTGCACATGGCAGGTAAAAACACACATTCGTAATTTTTTTTAATGAATTACTCGTATTTATCAAAATATAAATATATTAATGAAATATTTTGACATTATTGCAGAAATTCATCACCCCTCGCATGAAGTTCAACCTTCTGAGCAAACTAGTAGGGATACCGATGATCAGATTCCCGAAGATGTGACTCTAACTAAATATTTAAAGAGAAGAAAAGTAAAAAAGAAGTGACTAAACAAATTTTCAGTAATTATTATTTATAAAAAAAAAAATTAATGCTTTTTCCTCTGTTTTATGAATGAATGCTTTACTGAATTGTTTACTGATATCTTTTTTCTGCCATTTACTAAATTAATGTTTTAATGAATGAGTTAATGAATGGTTTTTTTAGCTGTTGAATGATTGAATGGTTTAATGAATGTTATAAAGAATGACTTAATGAAAGCATTTTTCAACTATTGAGTGAAATAATTTGCGTTGTATATGCATTGTTATTTGCATTGTGAAATAGTGAAATAAATTGTTATTTGCAAGTATAGGCATTGGGTTTGGGGAGTTGAGAGTGATGTGAGGGGTGGGGGGGAGAGGCCATAAGAGCTTCCACCTTCACGTGGTTGGTCCTATTTAGTAGAGAATATTAAATTATTCTTGAAATAGAGAGGAGCTCAATGAATGGTAAGGAAGAATACATTAAAAAACATCTATTTCTATATTTTTACTGTGTAATTTTCACTATTGCTATTTGACTCCTCCATTGAAACTTGTTGCAGATAGCGTTGAGAAACATTTCCATAGTTAAGAGGCAAGAAATGGAGTTTTGATTAGATCGATGGCCTTATAAACATAGTATTTTTGGTTATCCATGTTTTATCAGGTGATATATTCTTACTAATTATAATTTTTTGCTTACATAATTTATGTTAGATCATTATATTTTAAATTCCTTGATTAGATTAAGCAATTGAGTGTCATTTAATGTTGCTTGAGGATTTTAAAGAACTCAGTTACTTCAATTGAATTAGTAAATGATAGATGTTATATAACATGTTTATATAAATGATTGAGCATGATAGCTTCGGAGATAGATTGTTTGAATACTTGGTCAGCAGGATGCATTTATTTTCGCAACACAGTCATGTCTTCATTTTATGTTTTCAATATTCTTTTGAACAAATAATGGCTTGTTTCTACATCATAAGTCCACATTCAATGTATTCAAGATGCTTTTGAACAAAGAATGGATTTTATGTATGTCATAAGTCCACATTCAACAGCCTTTGCAGCAAGAGTTTTTATATACCGAAAAACTAACATTCATTCTTTACTTGTTTATGGATTTTGCAATCCTGCAGATGCAATGTGGACAATGGTACACTGTTAAAGTGGACTCTTCAAAGGTTACCTTGGAAAATAGAGCAGATCTTCTTCAACAAGCTGAAGTTCGTGTGTGCGCTTTTGATATAGAGACAACCAAGCTTCCTTTCAAGTTCCCTAATGCCGAATATGACATGATAATGATGATTTCACACTTGGCATGGTGGATGGGCAAGGCTATCTTATTAAAAATCGAGAGGTAAAAACACTTGGCATTGTTTTATGCCCATTGATCAGCCTATCCTTTGTTTTGGGATTTCTTTCAGCTATGTTTTGGGATTTTTATTGTTTGCAGATTGATGTTGCATTGATTGTTATGAACATCATTTCTCTTCTTTAGTTTTCCAATTCCTTTTCGTTTGTTTCATGAGTGTGTAGGGGTGGGTCATTGAAGACTTGGAGTACACTCCAAAACTAGAATTTGAAGGAAATTTCAAAGTAGCAAATGTGCCAAATGAGGTATATCTGCCATTTACTGTTTACCCTAAGACTATAATTCTGAAAACAAGTATTGATCCCCTGGAAGTTTGCTAGACTATTCTACTGGTTGTTTGGAATTTGCAAGAGTGAAGTTAAATATCTACTGTACATTATTAATAATGATTTAAGGTAACATACTTTATTGTTTCTTTGTCTCTTTGCTATATGAAGTGGTTATGTATTTGTAGGATTCAATCTTATTCTATATCCCTTCCTTGAGCAAAGATAGACTATTCTAAAGTATTGAATGCCTCTTGGTCAGCAGGTTTATTTCTGTTACTTTTTTATCTTGGCTGTTTCTTTTGGTCCCCTCTATTTAGATACTCTATAGGTTCAGTGTCCCCCATCATCACTTATTAAGATTGGGGATGTAAAGCACTCTTTGCATGAGAGTTGTTTCTTATACAGAGAGAAACTTATGCAGATACTTATACAATTAGCACAATGCATATGAAGGATAAACACAATTCTTTAGACCCATTTCATCTTAATCATGTTATTAAATACCACCCTTTAGAACTTTAGTCAACTCAAAATGGAGGTCAGGGACACAGACAGTGTATACGGACTGCTTCATTCCACTTTCCAACTAATAGTCTCACCCAGAGAAGCACTGCATTGTGTTTAACTAGGAAAACTTCATTGCAAGCAACCTTTCTTCGACTCTCTTGAAATCCAAGTCACGTAGTCCATTTATAAGTGGGTAAGTTGGAAAATGCGGGAATGGGATTACGTGACCTTTGTACATGTGGTTCACACTACTGTGAAGTTCTGTTCTAATCACCTACCCTTAGCACATGTAATGTCTCTAGTTAAGGAACATTCTCTTAAAGTGTTCATGGATTGGTTAGATTGGAATTTGTCTTGTTAAGTGGTCCACTTGTAGACTTAGTACAGGGTTTGCTTGTAATTACTCTCTTACTTATTCCATAAATAGAAAGGAGGGTGCTTCTCTTGAGGATATTGGGTTTTCTATTTTGCGAAAATTAAATTTAAGAGTAAAGTAGTTGTGATAACTATATGTGCAAGGATGAAATATATACTAGACATAGAATCCTCTAGTTTGCTACCAGGCTTCCTTCAGTAGTCAAATTCTAGGCTGAAAACATGTGGCCATAAGTGAAATATTTGGATTTTTTTTTTTAAAATCCATCAACAGGCGTCACTTTTCCAACGTTCTTCCGACACTCCGGTCAACCCATCCGACGGTCGTGCCATGACTCCGATGCTTCCTCCCGTAGGACGACCGATGGCTCAAGTGTCGGAAGGCCAACTCTTCTAGTGTCGGAATGCATTGAAGAACTAACACGGTCGAAATTAAAAACTGATGAGACCGCCATTTCTCAGACACTTTTGGCTGTCCAACGCTTCAGGGGTCGGAGGACGTTGGATTTTCGACAGTTTATGCAATTTTGGTTGGCACTTCGGAAGCAATAACAGATGAATATGTGACACAATGGTTTATCGGAGCTTTGACCCTTATTAGTTGTCGGTCAGAGATCCGACGTTACACCACCGAAGGCAAAAAAAAAGTGTATGTGTCAAATACCCGATAGGTTAGTGTTGAATTTCAAACATGGTAGCCATTGGATTTTGGCCTCAAGTTCTGTAGTGTATTCCTATGGCGTGAATGCAAAACACCATAATCTCTATCGTATCACGTGATGGGTAATCTTCACTAGTGTTTCCTTCAACATTTTGGACAAAACTGAAATATTCCCTCCATTTGTCTGGTCCATCACCTGCTCGTGCGTTCCTTCGTCAATATTTGTCTCGACTAAAACATTGTCGTCTTGGCTTCTAGATAACATCTCCAATGTGCTTTCTATGGTCACTTTCGTAGATGATTCCATTGCAAGTGATTCCTTGCCACCTATTTGTTGTGAATCGTCTTTTGAAATGCACAACTACTCAATCTCCTGACTAATCAAGTTCACCCATTCCTCCAATGAAGCCAATCATTTCGTCAAAGAAAGACTAACTCCTGCAACTGCACTCACTTTTTTCTCCTCAACCGAAATCTTATATTGTTTCTAAACATTGCATTGAGGAAATCTTATAGATATGCCTCGTTCCTCAAGTATCTGTATCGAGGACACCCGCGGTATATTTCCCAACCTGATCTTTTTCTTTATCGGCAATCTCCAAGCTTCAATTTCTTCGAAGAACACTAAGTGACTTACATGTAGAACCAAAATGTCACAAGATAACTGAAGGAAATATTGTCCTAAGATCACCGAGTGATCATCCAATAGAACAACTTCCAAATCCATCTTTTCAAGCCACCTTCTGACATTGATGAGTGATGCTCTCACCCTTCCCATCACCTGCTTGACGTTTGAGTTCACCGCTTTGAACTTAGTTCGACTGAACTCAAGTTAGCTAAGAGATGTTGCAGTTTTGTTGCTCACCAAGCTGTGAGTAGAGCCTGTGTCAATTAACGTAGACACTTTAAGGCCACTTACTATTGCTTCCATGAAACTCAGGCCTTCCTGGTTTCCTAGCAAGCTTGTGTCCTTATTCCCTGTCCTTTTGTTGATGTAAGCTTTCACTTTCTTCATTGCTTGAGTAATATCATCCAAGCATTGAGGTTCTTCCAACACCCTCATTGTCACCATTCACACGGTAGACCTTCCTTGTGTGAACGTTTCTCTTACCAGGCAATATTTTGAATAGTGGTTGTCTCCGCAGATATAACATTCAATCTGTTTCTTCTTCAGTGCTCATGTCTGTGTGTGGTTTAACTCTCCTTGAGTGTCATGTGACTCTGCCTTCAATTCCTTTCTATTCGTTGCCTGGCCCAAAGGTTCTAGTAACCAGTGTGCTTCTTGATCTACATGCAATACCAAGTCCTGAAACACTTGGTCCATCCCTCCTTTGATCTTATCCCAACATCCTTTTGTCGCCTCCAACAAATTTCCTTGAAACTTCTCCACTTCTAGTCCTCCTGTTGGTGCTTCCTGTGAAGCTCCTACTTTGGGCATCATGAAGACGTCTAACTCTGGTGTCCAATAATTTTTTATCTTCCCTGGGTACACTTCATAAGAACTCCAACTCGAGATCATCATCATTCCTTGGGTCTATCCACGAACACTACTTGGCGCTTCTACAAGAGACGTCGCCTCCTGCAACAACCGTCGTGAGTTTCAGCATGAATTGTGCTTCTTCAGTAAACTTCTCGAACACTTTCCTATCAAGCGCTTAGCCTTCGTCTACCCTTTAACTAATCATGGTACCTAAGAAAGTGGATTTCCAAGCCAATCAGTGAGTGAACTCCGTCAACAGAGTGGTGGTTTCGTTTGACTATGTGTCTGAGGTGATCCAACTAAGCACACTCACGAGAGTCTCTATTGAACTCTCCTTTTATCTGGAGGTCATGGTCCCAAATCATCCACACTTCGGTGTGTCCATCCACAATCTACCCAAAGCTCTTTGTGCTACAACTTTGACAACATGTATGTTCTGTGGTTTTGCAGACCATGATGCGTTTGTTGTAACCCTAGCGAATTACCAAATTTCCGTTTGAACTTCAACTCCCTTGTTGATTTCTTTATCAAACCTTGGATTTTCCTCCATAGATTCAACCAAAACGCTGCTTTGATACCAACTACTTCACAAGCAATGGTGAAGAGAACTTTTTTTGTCAACTCAACACCGCAGCTTCTCTGATACCAACTATCACATCCCTATCTAACACGCATCACTTATGTGCTTACGCAAGATGTGCAGTATTTCCTGGTGGGCATTTTGATGGCTTGGCCACTCAAGCACACGCTGACAGACTATGCCTAAACTGAAAAAAGTATTCAACTAACAATTGTTTCATTTTATACTTGAACTTATTAGCACACTTACTTAAACATCCATACTTAGTTAAATTTTCATAGGTGCACAATAACCAAAAATCCAAACACAAATGTAGGGGTTGGGCAACCCAACAAATGCACCATTGTAACATTTTATATAAAGATAATATTTACAACATGGATTTTTATAAAACCTGGCAGAGCTTCGGTGTGCATCAAACCAACAAACACACCCTTAACCAAGTTTACAAGAAAGAAAGAAATGAATTGTCCCCTCTACGGACACCCAACTCGCCCTGTTGTCGATTGTTGCAACCGAACTACGACTTCCATGATGTTTCTCAGGAGCGCTCATTATGAACACGAACTTGCCAAGCCAAAATTCTTCCAAAACCCTCTATTATGCTATGATTGAACATTCCTAAGTGAATGTGCTTAGTGTCTCAGCTGCACCTGGATAAACTTGTAGAGTGTGCTTCCACCTCCAAGAGTCTTCCTTCTTGACTTGTCTCTTCGGATGTCTTTCAATTGCCTTCTCTGCTACTTGCTTGAGAAAACTTGTTGAGGCACCTTTATATCGAACACACATGACATAATCATGGTCACATGCCCATCCAACATGTGATCCAAGAAATTGTTCTTCATTTTTAGGTTGCTTGTCGCCCAAGTTTGTTGGTGTCGCCCACCAAGCCATATTCCAATGCTTTTGACCCGTGTGCTAGCATCTATCGTGTGTCCACTTAGCACATCGTCTAGGCATGCCTACCGTGAAGTGTGGGGGTGCTTGGTCCAACGCTCTTCGACTCCCCATTCTAAGTGCGCCCGATGGTCCTCATGCGCATGCACACTCCCGACTCTTCGTTCCACGCGACTTCTCTAAGCTGTCTTACACCCTCATTTTGTTGTCTTGCCAAGCCATTTGGTCAAGTGTGGACCTTTGGTGTGGGAGTGAAGACCTCCCGATGTTCCATCATTTTAGGTAAGGAACCTTCCCTCCTTTCCAAGTCAACCGACAAACATGCATTTTTCGCATTTGGGACCCCAAGACCCCTCTTGGGCAGGGGCGCTTGGATCCTTTGGGTATGAAGGTGGCGCAGTTCAAGTGTATTTGAACCAAGGCCATGACAAATTGAGCTTTGAGTTCTAAAACCTTTTCATTATCGTGAATGACTTTAATAAACTCACCGATGTTTCATTGAATATATCTCCAACCAAAAATTGCATACAATTTCCAATAGATTTTTCTCTGAAGATGAGAAATCTAAGAGTTATTATAAAATATAGATTACTCGTTGTAGTGCTTTGTTTTGTACCCTAATACGTTGTATATATATAATAAATTATCTCTTTCTCATGGAGATATGGAGACATAAGTAGAAGCATCCACCACACCATCACACATATGTGAGCATATGAATTTATCTCTTACAATGCTTATGGGAGACACTTGTGAAACCCAATATAGTTGAGAAGTGACTTAGGGCTAGAGGAAGGAAGAGAAGGAAGATGAAGCTCTAAATTTGAAAAATTAAAGTACTATATTGTAATTCCTAAACTAAGCATATTCCTAGTGCTATAGAGGAGGTAAATTAGGTGTTTTTCCCAACGCTAAAGAGGAGCTAAACTAGGCACTAATTTCCACACTAATTAGCACAAAATTTAGTGTTGACTTTTGAAACAAGGTGCTAAAAATGCCAAGAAAAGCATCATATTGTGAGATAGCAACCCCTATGCCTATAGAATGAAGAAAATACACTAAAATGTTGACTAGACACCAAAAAGGAAGCTAAAAATGGAGTTAATCACAAGGTTTTGTTGTAGTGAGGTAGCAAGGCTCTCAAGATTGGAAGGAAATTTAAAAAGGGGCCCTATTAGAGAAGGGATTAAGAAGTAGTTTGAAATTGTCAGTACAAAAAGATTTAATATTTTCCACTAATTGTGGCATGGGGCATTTATATAGAAAGAAACACAAGTGTGTTCAAATTTAAGGTTGTATCTTGTTTGTTTGCAATGATACAAGCTCTAAATATCCTAGGATTTAAAAAAAAAACATAGATATGTAAAGGTATCGAGAGTGGCAAAGGAATATCTAATTGATAAAAGCAATAAGTGTTCTTATTTTAATCTTGTTGTTTCAAGACACTTTGTCTATGAGGACAAGGACAAATCTCTCTTGTCTAAATGGTTTGGATATAGAACAAAACACTACAGAAATGTAATCACTAGATCAACCAAATCACTTGGATGTAAAGAATACATACCTCTTTTCAAAGGATGTCCTCGTTAACTTGAATCTTTTGCAATCCTACTTATTGACAAAGAGATACCTACATAATATTCAAAGAGAAAAAGGGAAAAAGTAGAAACTACAAGATAATATGATAGATATACATAAATTACCAAGGGGAAATGCTACAAATGAGACTAGACATCATTCTTGGGAAAAGAAGACATTAATGTATTAATATCAAAGAGGAAATCATTACAACCATATAAATCCTTGGTGTTGAATATCCCTTCCAACATATCCTTGCCTCAATATACAAACTATCAAAGATCATATCTCTGGCCTAATTTCTCCAGCATCTGGCTGCTCTCCTTCTAACTCCCCAAGTCATGAGAATAGACTTGTATTTATAGGCCAAAATAGATGATGAGGAGAGGACATGATTATGAATAAGGAGGAGGATGGATCCTACTAAGCTGCTAGGCGAGTGAGATCCATCCTAATTTGAAGGGATAAACCTCCACGAGGGTCTCGTTCGAGATACTTCTCAAAAATTCTATTTTTTCCTTCGCATATGTAGTGACGCACCCTATACACAAGAAAAGTGCATCAATGACTCACACTATAATGGAGCAAAGTGTGTCAGTGGAGAGTGGCACACCTTGATAGAAGGAAAAGTGCATGAACAAATCAAAATAGGGTTTTTAAAGGGTAAAAACATTAGGTCCCATCTTCCAAGGAGCTTATGGTCAAGCACTTTAGGGATTAAGGCAAGGAAAATACGTACATGCTTCATGATCATGATGAGGACGAATATTTTGTGTAACAATTTCCCCCCTAATGTATGAAGCTAGAATAACATGATAGGTTAAATACTTTTATAGATAAAGGATACATAATTGAGGTAAGGAACCATTAGTTGTAAATCTATCAACAACAAACAAGGAATATTTTGTAGTATAATAATTTATCATCCCAATGAATCACAACATGGTTTTCGACCAATACAATGCAAATCCATGAAAGCACTAAATAAGGATATGACCACCGACATACAATGTGGATCTGTACCTAAAATAACTGTGGACAAATCATGGCTAGATAAATACAAAGTAGATCCATTATGAGATAATAACACATCCATGACCAATACAAAGTGGATATGTGTGACAGTACATCAAAAAATCTCCATCGCAACCTGAGTAAAGTACATGATCCCTAGGGTATTCAACCCAAACTCACAATGATATGATTCTATCCACATGAATAAAGAAGTTGGAGTCTAACATGGTAGAAATGCCTTGATTATCGATTAATAACGTAAACCATTGACAAGTGTGAGGGGAATCACCAATGATGATAATGATTCCAAAGGTATCCTAGTACATTCCGATGAATACGAATAAATAAACTGGACTAAAACATCCATGGAATCATTTGATCAGAGGTCAATTATGTAAACCTACTGTCGAAAACGAGGAACCCTGCCATTGAGGCATGCAAGCTCCAAGGTACTTACTAGTTTCTAAGTCTAATCCCTTGATTATTTGTTACTAGTTTCTAAGTCTGTATCCCACATCATCGACATGAAACCAACACAGGAATGTGATGTAAGATGGTAGATCAAATGAGCGTGAACAGACACAAAGGTGTAATGGTGGACACGAGAGATTATTTCAGAGACGACCAACACAATAGAAGGCTTTATGACTATGAAGGTTGATTCAAGATGAAGAATTCCCTTGAACATATAATGACATGACAAGTGAATTAGCAATGGATGACCCAAACAAGTAAGATGACTCAAGGAATTGGTATGACTCGAGGACAAGATGATTACCCAACTATTTGAATAAGATGTAAACAGGTGCCATGTTCAAGGGTGACTTTAAGTTTCCATTAATACATTTTAAATATATCTCCCCATTCCCTTAATTTTCCCATCATGATGGATGAGTTCCTCTTTGATTTTTAACAAGATGGAAGAGGGTAACAAATCCTCGATGTAGCTCATCATGGATGAGTCCAATATCACATGTTTTACGAACCTGTGAAATGAGGGGTTCGATCCCCAAAAAGGGTCAATCAATGTTTAATTTTAATGAGTCCAAAGAAGGTAAACTCAATGGTTTTTCATGTTCAGGGAATCTGAAAAAACTATAGAAGACTCAAAGGTGAATTTTTTCGTAAATTTAATCCCCAAGGCCTAAAAATTATAAAATAATACCTAGGAGAACTCTTCTAGTTATGATGAACTAGAGTATAACTTTTTTCGTAATTAGTCTATACAGTCCAAAAAAGGGATAAACTATCACAGGATAGACGAACTTTTAAATACTTTTACAAGAGTGAAAGAAACAAGTTCGCTTGGAAATATTTTCCTATTTAGAGAGTCTGAAAAGAGATTAAAGACAAATCTAGGGGGTCCTTTTTCATAATAAACTTTACGATCCTGAGAAAGAAATAAAAGTATACTTGACACCGTTTTACTTGGTTTTTAATGAGCACAATAATCGTATAAAAATCACTCGGAACCTTTTTTCATGTTTAAATATAGAGCATGAAAAAGTGATAAAGTAAGATCAAACCACTTTTCATGTTTTAACCAAAGCACGAAAAATGAAAAAGTAAGCTCAAAGAATCTGCTTCATTTTTTAATGAGCTTGCAATAAAAAAGAACTATGCTCGAAACTTGGTTTCATTTTTTAAAGAGCTTAAAATCGAGAGAAACTATGCTCTATATGATTTATATTGGTGGAACCCTTCCCAACATGATGTCTAGAGGTTTGTACTTAGGATGATACCCATTAACAAGTTTCTGCCAAACATGATGTCTAGAGGTTTGGAACTTTCTCCCATAAAAAAGGTCAAAGGTTGACGATATTCCCCCAAGCTTCATTTCATCCTCCTATTCTTTTTCTTCACAGGTTTGACCTTCCATTTACTAATGGGAAAATTTTCACAATAAACTGAGGAAAAAGAATAATTAAATGGCACAAGAAAATGGAAATAAGGTTCAAGTGTTAAATCTGATGGAAGACTCAACTTAAAGGGATGGGATCCATTTGATTTTTTAATGAGCTTGACACAGAAAGAAAACCATGCTCATAAGGATACAAGGCAATGATATCAGGGACGCATGGAAATTGGGGGTTGGTCGCATGCAAGGAAACTTGGATACCATAGACAAAATCATATTTACCAAAGCTATGAGGAGCAAAGGATCTGGAAAAGGTAAAGGAGATACTCCTATGAGGGGAGAATCCTTAAGCAATCCTACTTCTATGTATTCATATTGAGGGTTCAAATATCCCAAGAGAGGAATAAAGGTATCCACATTTGTATGGAAATTTGGATTTCAAATATTGAGTTAGTCAATAGTAACAATCTTTCCTTGATGAGGAAATTGTACCCATCAAAAGAATGAGGATGCAACAAAGGTCATTTCATAAAACCAATTCCGACCAAGAAAAATATTATAGTCCAAAGGTGCATCAAATACCTCTACATGGATAGAGACAATCTTTCCTCCCAAACTTATAGGTAAGGCAAGTAAGAGCCCATAAGGTTGAAAGACACAACCATCAAAATCCTCCAACGTAGTTGGAGATGGAGTAACGACAGGAGAACCAATAGCCTGCCAACAAGACAATAACATGATAGAAGTTGAGGCTCCTTCATCTAAAATGATATGATGGATATTATTTCTAGAAATAGTCATATGAATCTAAAATCCACTTGATGGATAATCTTGGCTTAAAATACTCCAATTGGAACATGATAGTGTTAGAAGTTTCTAGGTCACAACTCCAAGAGATGAAAATAGAGTTCTATGTTGACTAGGATAGTTCTTTAGAACTCCTAGAGGAGACATCACACAAGGTGCTTAGGCCAAATATTCTACAATATTATAATGTTGGGCATCACGAGCACTCAAATTGAAAATCAATTTCAGAATGGTTGTCTTGGGATGACGCAACATTAAATCAGGAACAAGCTTATCCATTGAGAGATAGTCGTTTGATGGAGGGTTGGAGGAAGGCTCTTTAACTAAAGTTTTTCCTTTTGAACTTCCGTTCTGATCTGGAGTAGAGTCATATGTCTTGGTTCTGGTAGTCAAATTAATCGTCCCATTCATCATAAGGACATGGGGGATGGAATAATATTATGTATTATGAGAATCCTTTCCATTGTTCTCATGTGTTTGATTTTGCAAAATCAATTGTTGTTGTTGTGGAGGGAAGGTGGTGCTTTTCAAAAAATGATTAATCTCCTCACGATGAGGACAGTATTTGGTGTAATGTTCATCCTCACAAATAAGGAAAGGATACTTATCCTTTCATTCTGTTTTGGTTTCATTGATCTAGTCTTGGGTCGATGGAGTCTCCTGCTTGTTATAATATTATTTTCCTTTATTCTTACCACCTGAAGATGAAGAGGAGTGGACCCGATTCACTTCAGATGTAGGGGCAGGAGAACAAGTTTCTTGAGTATTATTTTTAGTATGATATGAAGCAGACTGGGGCTGGATGGAACCTAACATACCATCAACATGAGTTTATGTCACAGGTTGTGAAGGATCATTTGTAGGTCAAGGAGCATTTGGAATCAAATCATATAGCATGTCGGATTGAGAATACACTAAATACAAATATTGAGAATGATTGATAGCTTGCTTCTCACAACACCTCCCATAGAAACATCTCTGGAAATGGATGGAAGTAATGACTTGGTGAACCAATAAGCCAACAATTGGTTCGGGATAGGGGATTTGATTAACCTATGCCTCCTCCTCCATTCATGAATGTGATTTGAAATGTGGGCAGAGGTGGATTGTCGAAGAGAGGTCAAAAATTCAGTACTATTATCATAACAAATTGGCAACTGAAAATGCATTAAGAATGTCATAGCTAGAGAGCCAAAAAATGTAAATAAGTTTGAAGGTAAATCAATGTACCACTCTGTGGCGGTACCAGTGAGTTCCCTCTATAATAACCTCAAATGTATGGAGTCATCCATTAAAGAGTTTGAGGAGAACCATACATGAAAGGACATAACATGATTGTTAGGGTCCTCACCAGGTTTCTTGTCAAACATTGGAATATCAGATGGGATTTTTATCGGAATGTGGGGCCAAAAATGTGAATGTTGGATGGGTTCATTGATCAAACACAACAAATCTGTTAAATCTAGAGTTTCCAGAAAAGGTAACCACTGGTTTGGTTGAGGATATTGGTAAACACCAATATGACTGTAAATAGTTCCTCCCATGTATGGATCGGGTTATTGATTCATACTCATGTATCGAGTTTGAGACTGTACAAGCACAATCGGCTATTGAAGAAACATACTTGTTTATTGGGATTGAGAATATTGTGGGACCATACCTATATGAGGGAATTGAGGGGAATGAAAATTCAAGGGATTGATTAGTTGATGGGATGTACCCACCAAATTAGGTTGAATCCCAAAAACATTTGTAGTCCCCAGATTAGTCAATTCAGTATGTAGGGGTATAGTACAAATCACAGAAGGGTTGGGTATATAACTAGACATACCCCAGGCTAAATAAAGCATCCAATTGTGTAATTTCCCATAAGCTAAGGGTTTCCCCGTAGTCCCAATTTGTCCTGTGATAAAGGGTATGGAAAAATTTGGCATGGATGATATGTTCATGCTACTCATGGGGGGATTAGGATTCATAACAACTAAACCACTCAACATAGTGCCCAAGGTAGTTGAATTAGTTACTGGTTGAATTGATGACCATCCAGAATGAACTTGAGAGGGAACGTTCAAGGGTGACTATGATTGGGGTGGTGGTGTTGTAACCGTATTATTCAAAGGAGAAGTGAGAGATATAACTAAAGTAGGATCATTAATGGTGGAAGTCCTAAGAAAAGGAAAATAAAGACTTGGAAATTCAGGAATGACTAAATTTATTTGGTGAGATGGTTTAGGTTGATTTCAATGAGTAAGGATAGAGTCTAAAAAACTCGTCAACGGTAAATGTGCAAAGGTAAAAAAATATTTTTGAAAAGGGGTAACTTGTGCTAGGAAGGTTTTATGGCTCTTCTATGGTTTCTACCATACCATCAAATTATGGAGCTACATATACGTCTACTGAAGCAATATCAGTACTTATGTGGTTTGAATGGTTTGGTGAATCTGGTGCTAGTACAGATTCATAATTTTCAAGATTTAAACCTCGCATTATACGATATTTCTTAACACCATAGTTAATCAAGATATCAAGATACAACACTCAATCTAAGGCCAAAGGAAAACAATGTGAATAGGTAGGGACATAATCCAGATCCTCAAATGAGTGTCAGGTGTCACAAATTGCTATATATTGTAAGGTCCAATAGTAATACTCTGGCCAATATTTCATAGCACTAACCAAGGAGGATTAGGACCATACCTTTGACCGTATTACCTGGATACCTAGAAGAACATTCGTAGTGTCTCCATGAGTTTTGTTCTCGATGTATTGCAACAACCAAAATATCAAAGGGTTAACTTAGTTGGTCTCAAGATTCTATGAGGGTCTCCTGATATACAAAAGGAATGTGGGAGCTCAAGTTTGTAATAGTGTTATTTAATGCACAACCGTTCGATAGGGTCCTTCCTATATATTGTCAAGTATGTGAAAGAACCTTTCTATATATTGTCAAGTACATGAAAGGCCATTCTATATACCAGTGAGTACATCAAAGAAATACACATACCCCAGGATGTAGTGCAGGAAAAAAATGACAGATCCTACATTTTAAGACGTTGAAACATGTCTTTAACCTAACTCATAATTTTGCTAAAAAGTTTAAATTAAGGGTTGCTTAATTCAAGTTTTAACGGTTAAGCGGAAAAATGGAGTGTAGACTTGACCCATAAACCATGCAAAAATGGATGAAAATGCAAGTTATTCCTTTCGATGAATCTCTAATCTACAAGAGAGAAACATATTGCATGTCAAGAATCATCTATCACAAAAGAAATCTTTTTCTTTCCTTTAGCGAACAAAGATGCCAAAACAACTTTTAGAACATTCACTACTTTTAGATTCAAATGTGATAAACAATCCTTCAAATGAACACAACAACTAACTTAATCAAGACAAGAAAATATGAAAGCAAATGGATCACCCAAATCTTTCATATCTTCTATTTTCAAACCAATTTAAATAAGATTTACTGACATAAACGTCTAATGAACAAGACAATTCAATCACTAAACGATTCAACGCTACAATTTCCACAAAAAACAAAGCAATTAATAAGAAAAAAAGTTGAAGAAACGGATCCAGAAAGAAAAATTTACTCTAACTGATTAGTAACAAACCAAGCAATAGGGTAATAAAAGGTTTGGGAAGAAATCAAACTCAAACTCACCAAGTTGACACAGGTTACTAATATACACCAGAGCGGCGATACCGAGTGACGTAGTTTGATAAAGGGAAAAGTGTGATAGTGATGAACTATGTCAAATGATACATAATGTTAGGATAATAGTGACGAACTGTATCTTAAGGGAAAGTGTAGAAGTCAATCAAATAGTTAAAAAAATAAGGATTTCTAAGCCAATCAACAGACTTCAGGGTTTGAAAATTAAAGTAGATTACACAACAAAATATAAACACTAAGATCTACCAATTGGATGTGATATAACAATTGAAAATAAACCAGATCTAACCATAAACAAGGAAAACAAATAGATCTATAAGTTTAATTCAATCCCTAGCAGAGTTGCCAATTTTGTTTCAAGACACGTTATCTATGCAGAAAAGGACAGAGTTCTCTTGTCCAACTAGTTTGGATCTAAAACAAAACACTACAAAAATGTAAACTCTTTCCTAGATCAATCAAATCACTTGGATGTAAAGAATCTGTAAATCTTTTCGAAGGATGTCCCCATTAACTTCAAGCTTTTGCAATCCTACTTATTGACAAAGATATACCTACAAAATATTCAAAGAGAACAAGGAACAAGTAGAAACTACAAGATAATATGATAGATCTATGCAAATGACCAAGGAGAAATGCTACAAATGAGATTAGACATCATTTATGGAAAAATAAGACATTAATGTATTAATGTCAAAGAGGAAAGAATTACAAACATATAGAGCCTTGGTGTTGAAGATTCGTTCCAACATAGCCTTGCCTCAATATACAAACTATCAAAGATCAGATATTTGGCCTAATTTCTTTAGCATTTGGCTTCTCTCATTCTAAATCCCCAAGCCACGAGGATGGGCTTTCATTTATAGGCCAAAAGAGATGAGGAGGAGAGGACAAGATTAGGGAGAAGGAGAACGTGGGATCCCACTAAGCTAGGAGGTGAGTGAGATCCACCCTAAATGGAAGGGATAAACGCCCACGAGGGTCTCCCTCGAGAGACTTCTCGAAACTTATCTTTTTCCCTTTCATACAAGCAGTGACGCACCCTATACACAAGGAAAATGTGTCAGTGACTCAAACTATAATGGAGAAAAGTGCGTCAGTGGAGAGTGACACACCCTACTAGAAGGTAAAGTGTGCCATCCAATCAAAATAAGGTTTTTAAAGGGAAAAAATCTTCAAACTCGTCTTCCAAAGAGCTTCTAGCCAAGCACTTAAGATATTAAGGCAAGCAAAAGGTGTACATTGTTTGTGATCATAACGAGGACAAAAATTCCATATAACACTTACTTTCTAATCAAATCTAACACTAAAACGTGAAAAAAAGGGGATATTACACTTATCATAGACACATGCCCTTAGCTTCAAAAACGGAATTAGTAAGGAAACTAACCATATTTTATACTTATTACCCTGAAAATTATTTTTCTCACACTTCTCCATAATATGGACAAATAGATGTTTAAATCTTTAAAGATTTGATGTTATTAATCAAGTGGATAAAGAGATAATTTACCTTAAGAATATATAATATGCAACCACTCCTTGATGAGATGGAAATACTAAAGAATACTTTAGATAAGGTATCCTTCACTCCTATATAGATATGAATCGAGTGGAGAAGACCTTAAACTTCCTCAAGGAGATTGGATCATTATGGAATAAAATGAAAATTACGCATAAAATTTTAAAATGCATCTTTCATCTAACACAATGGAAATGCAATTCTCATCCTTGTGTAAGGGGCTTATAGAAAGATACTTTGCTATGTATGGTATACATGGTTACTTTAATATTATGTAGGATAAGGCTTGCCTTATGAAATCCATGGAAATAATTAATGTTTTTATCAATAATTTATATATTTAATAGAGGCATTTATAACATATTAATACTTTTATTTTTGTGGTTAGGTCGTTTTTGTTGTAAACAAAATATATCTATTATGATATGTTTTTCTTTTTTTTATATATGCTAGAAACAAAAACACGAAAAAGACAAAATATATATATAAAAAAGAAGTGAAATTTGTATTGATAAAGTAATTGAAGTGATAGTTAATGATACAACGGGCCATTGGTGGGGCTAGATGGATTTCATTTCATCCACCTAGGTTCAATTCTGTTGAGACATGTTCTGGCTTGGATGTTCAGCTGACGGTTTTCTTGACCTACCAACTTACGATATGTGGGGAAGTTTGTTGAGATTTCCCATGCGTGTGAGATTTCCTTGATTCCTTCGAAATAATAGGAAGGTGATTATTTCCGCGGAAAAAATATGTCAAGGATATGGTGGTCCGTTGGTGGGGCTAGATGGACTTCATTCTATCCACGCAGGTTCAATTCCCTTAAGACATGTTCTGGCTTGGATGTCCAACTAACGGTTTGCTCGACCTACCGACCTACGAAATGTGGGGAAGTTTGATGATATTTCTCACGCATGTGAGATTTCCTTGATTCCTTTGGAATAACATGAAGGTGGTTTTCAAGTTGAAAAAAAGGTAATTGAAGTGACTACATTTAGTCTTTATAACCTTTGAACATAACACAAACATGTGTTAGTCTCTTGTAGTTGAGTTTGTATCATTATCTTAGGAGTTGTATCATCATTTTGAGTTTTACTTCTTCGATTGGTTATTATTTCAACCTTATATATATATAATGGTGGTGTTGGTTATTAGATTGGTGGTTATATATATATATATATAAGATGGTGGCGGTGGTGGTTTCTAGATTACCATAGTTACAATGAGTGATATGTGTGTGTAGCTCTCCTTGTGAATCTAAACCATAACCATTAATGTATTTTTTTTAAATGAATGTAATGTGGTTGGAGTCATAAATTAGTGCTCAAGGAATGAACATTTTAAAGTTGATTTTATAAATTAATGCTCAAGGAATGAACAACAGTGCCGATTTTTTAGGTCATAGATTTTAAAAATGGTGCTACTAGTATCGACACTTATCAATCCAGGAGTTTATTTTAAGTTTTTGTTTGCAACAGTACCAATTGTTAAAGCCATAGTTTCAAAAATGTTTCAATTTTAAGAGCATATTTCCAAACAACAACTCCCCCTAAAAAAAATTTCTACTTGTAACACCATTTTCTATCTGGGGGTTTATTTAAGACTTTGGTTGCAACGCTACCAATTGTTAAGGCCGTGGTTTAAAAAATGATGAAAGTTTAAGCATGATATAACATGGGTGCTACTAGTAGCAACACTTTTCAATTTGATGGTTGATTTTAAGATTTTGGTTGCCACTGTTCTAGTTGTTAAGGACATGCTTTCAAACAAGTTATAACTTTAACCCTAAAAATAAAAGAGTATTACTACTACTACCACTTTTCGATTCAAGGGTTGATTTCAAGGATTTTTTTAGAAATATACAAATTTTTTAATCCATGTTTGAAAAGTGTTGTAACTTTGACTTCATTTTTAAAAAAATTAAGTGTTTCTAGTAGGACCAATTTTCAATTCATGAGTTGTGTTTTTTATACAAAAATATGGGTTTATATGGCTATAGTTACCTTTATGAGATCACAATTTTTTCCAGGTTGGTAACTATGTTAGTTAATCCATGCACTTAATCCCAAAAGGACGCATGACTAGACACAAATGAGACACCATTTAAACAATAAGGGAACACAAAAGAAGTGAAAATGATACAAAAGTATATGCTCGAGATCACAAAAATGGACATAAATAAGATGCAAACTAGACACAAATAAAATGCATAAGTCATAAAAAAGATGCAAAAAATAATGTTAATGGGGTGTAGCTTGGGTGGTTAAGGAAATGAGTCATTATCTTTCCCACCTAGGTTATATTTTCTCATAGATCAATTTTCCTCTACAAGACATCTTTTCATGTGGATGGATCTTGGAGCAATTCATGTGTAACTTCGATGAAATAAATCCCTAAATTTACTACTATATACCTCAAATTTAGCTCAACAAATCTACAACCTAATAAAATATAAAAAATTAAACACAAAAATAAGACTTCATACATATATCATACATCCCATTCTCCCCTTTACATAAAATGAGATATATATCCCATTTTCCAATTGACATAAAATGGGATAAAAAAAAGACATTAAAACCCTTTATGGTAGGAGTGGCTCTACTACATATTCATTCAGTGTCATCAATCAAAATATAAAACTTTATAACTAACTAAAATAAAACATATAATGTTATTATCAATGTCTCACTTTAACTAACTCAATGCTATATGTAGTGTTGTTATCAATGTCTCACTTTAACTAACTCAATGCTATATGTAGTGTTGTTATCAATGTCT
>LPNX010247186.1:102477-242950 GCA_001517045.1 Pseudotsuga menziesii
TGCGATATGTAGTGTTGTTATCAATGTCACACTTTAACTAACTCAATGCTATATGTAGTGTTGTTATCAATGTCACACTTTAACTAACTCAATGCTATATGTAGTGTTGTTATCAATGTCACACTTTAACTAAATAAATGCTATATGTAGTGTTGTTATCAATGTCACACTTTAACTAAATAAATGCTATATGTAGTGTTGTTATCAATGTCTCACTTTAACTAACTCAATGCTATATGTAATGTTATTATTAATGTCTCACTTTCACTATCATTTGAATTGCATATTCTTATTGAAAAATATAAATGATTAATGCATAGTGAGGAAGTTGGGTGTCCTTTATGTCCCTCTACACTTAACACTCTCACATCGAGCATTATTTCATCTTCTTGCAATCATGACATGGTTTAAAATAATTTTTGCATGCATATTGAAGATTGGGTGACCTAATTCCATCCCTTTCTCAACATACCCATAGTTTTACGACCGCAATAGAAGTACAAGGATTGACGAATTGGAGGTTGATCCGCCTCTGCAAACTTTAGATGGATATTGTGACTTCTATAAAGAATTTAAGAGGGTTAAAAAAACAACTCAAATAGGTATTTTCGCTTCCTGGTTTGAGAGATATCGTTAATTGAAGCTAAATGGATTTTTGATGGAATTTGATTTCATTGAACGTGGCCAAAATTATGAACAAATTTGCAACCAGAGATCAGTTGTGCCAAAAGTTATGAATTTTTCATGAGTTTTTTTTTTGTTTTTTGGATTTATTAAATCCCATTATAATTTTATTTTTACCAATATAATTTTTTGGGCATGTAGAATTCCCCAACAATATAATTTGGGATCAAGAGAAACCTTGTCATAGCTAGCTCAATTATGGGTCATCCACAAACCCAAGGTTACATGTAAACCACACAAAACCCTTATTTTCATTAGTAATTGACAAATATAAGGATGTTAATACGATACATAATCGGGTCTTGTTTTTTTCTTTGTGGAATGATGGGGAGAATCATTTTGTAAGTGGGGAGGTTTGATCATAATCGTAGGGGGCATATAGTATAAGTTTTGATGTAAAATTCATAGAGTCGTTTTTTATAAAATGTAAAAGGGAACATGATGGGCATGCAATTTATGGAGTCAAGTAATCAAAGTTGGCGTGGTCAACAAGACACCTTGTAAAAATATAGAAGGGAGAGAGTTTAGATGGGGAAGAAGAGGTCATCAAATTGGTCTTATTGCATGTAATAGTTCATATTAATAGAATCCTTCTTCTCTAAATCTCACTTGTATTTTCATGGTGTATTTCATTTTTTTTGTCAATGTTCATTCTTTGAATTTCCTGGTAGATTTGCATGTTTTCTCTCCTCTTCTCTTGGCGTTCAAGCCTTATGGATCTCAACCCTTAAGATCTAAATCAATATAAATGTGCATTGTCATTGGAAAAGTGTCATTTTGTGTCATAGACCAAAGTACCTATATCATGGAGCACATGTGAATTATTGTATTAAGAAAACCAATGCACCTATGTAGTTGATATACTACGGTATATTTATTGCAAAAAGCTTTGCTAACCATCATTTGTAAAAATTGTGCAAATTATAAAGAACTTTGAAAATCACTTTTATTAAAAGTATGTTTTGCTAATTTTTTATATTTTCACTGTGTGTAGGTTTAGAAATGATCGACGCATTTCGGGTGGATACTCCACCCATCTTCACGATCCATATGAAGCTATATTAGTATTATTCTTAGTAGTACACTGATAAAATAAATAACGTGTAATTTGACTCAAATAAATAATGTGTAACTTGAATACTCCACCCATCTTCACGATCTATATGAAGCTATCTTAGCATGTTTCTTAGTAGCACAACGATAAAATAAATAATGTGTAACTTCCATAAAAGAAATAGTGTGTAACTTGAATACTAATTGATTATTTTCTTCCAATAGTAATCTCCAAAAATATCCGTAGTCACTGAATATGTGCCCAATACACATCACTTTAAGCAATAAAGAGGAGTTCTCAGAAAATCATATTGACACATCACTTTCAGTGAGGAGATATAATAAGATCATGTCATTCTGTTAAGTGCTTGAGCAACTACCAACCAGAAGAAGAGATAAAGAAAAGATCCCATAGAATTATATTAACACATCACTTTCAATGATAAAGAAAAGATCTCCTAAAATCATATCATTTTGATGTCATTTTGTTAAGTGCTTGAGCAACTACCAACCATAAGAAGAGATAAAGAAAAGATCTCATAGAATCATATTGACACATCACTTTCAATAATAAAGAAGAGATCTCCTAAGATCATGCCATTATGTTAAGTCCTTGAGAAACTACTAACAAAAAGCATAATGGTCTTTGGAATGTTTGGTTAATCATCCACCACAATTATGATATACAAATACATATGATACATATGAATTTAACCCAACCCACCTTGGGTTAAACCTAGCTGAGGTTAATCCAACCATCATAATAACACCAATAATTGATACTTCCATATTTATGACTCGTAGCATGACAGGTTGTTGTTACGGCATTAGTTCGTGAGAGCCTTTGGTTTGAATCTCCAGCCTTTCATTTTTGGTAGTCTTGGCTAGTTATGTAAGTGTGCATGTGTTCAAAGTCTATTTCTACACATTAACCCTTAGAAAGAAAAATATTTTTAAAATGTTAGCTTAACACAAATTCAAAAATACTAATTAACCCTTAGAAAGAAAAATATTAGCTTAACACAAATTCAAAAATACTTTTGAATCAACCTGATTAAAGTTCAATTTCCATTCGGAATAAAGTTCAATTTCCATGGAGTGCATTACTTATTAATAATCAATTAAAGATTGAGTTTTTAAATTTTTTATTATATGAAAGGAATTTTATTATTAATTTTGTTTCATTAATCCAATTGCATAATCAAAAGAAAATTGGTTGTATATATTTTATTTTCAATGAAATTTAAAAGATAGGTAATCAAAAGAAAATGGGTTGTATAGATTTTATTTTCAATGAAATTTAAAAGATAGGTTTTTGAAATAAAGGGAAAAATAAGTATGATCATCAAATGAATCTATAATTTATGGTGTTTAATTTAAAATTAGGATACCAAATAAAAAATTTATTAGGGTTAAGAAGTAATGTAATTGTCAAACTAAAGTTGCTTAGGGTTTATAGACTATATAATGTATTAAAAAATAGGTCATATTGAACTATGAAACAGATGTTGGCATTAAGTAGGTTTGAGTTGAGCACTTTTTATGTTTTTTATTTGTAACTAGGGGAATCAACAACTGGGGTTGGGATGGTACTCACGTGACACAGGGTCCAAGGATCCATTCCTGCTACCACTATACCCCTAGGTACCCCACACCTACACGCAAGACATGGGGCACAAGTAAACCCGGGTGGGATTTGATCTCATGACCTCCATTTACAACAAGTGACTTCATATCAATCGAACGCCAATGAGCCACACCCTTTCAGGATGAGCACTCTTTCATGTTGGTATGGGAGTGGTTAGGCTTTAGATGTGTTAAATATTAGATTGCTAATTTCTTGTAGGTGAAATTTGAATTAGGGTGGGTGAGGATGAGGAAATTATCAAGTTATAAGGACCAGTTTACACAATGGTAACATCAAAAAAGAAGGTAGATTTAAAAGAAAAAAATAATAGTATACTTTTTAAGGGGAAAACAAAGCAGGAAAAAGAATGAGGAGAATGGTCATGTTTCACTAAGAGAAGTGTCCCATGTGCAAAAGAACTGTACGCCATTCTACAATCTCTTAAATAATGGAGACAATACATTCTTGGTAAGGAAACGGTCATCCTCACTGACCATAAGCCTCTACAGCTCGCTCTGTCCAAGTCGAAACTATAAACAACTCAAGTGGATTAATTACTTGCAAAAATTCCAGTTGGTAATTAAAAATCGGAAAGGAAAAGCCAATGTCGCAGCTAATTGTCCCAGCTGACTACCCATTAATCTACTATCTACAATGATGAGTATGCAGGGTTACGACACCACTAGTGACTTGGCCACAATTGTATTCGATAGACTGCGACTTCTCTACAATTTATCGACAACTTCACACCGACGCGCTGTCTACTAACAACTACTTCCTAAATGATACCTTGCTATACAAGCTTGGACATTTTCGTGTACCGAATGGTGAGCACCGACAAAAGCTCATATGGGACGTGCACTATAGCAAGACTACAAGACATTTTGGAGTCAAAAAAACACTTTTTATCCTCTAAAATTATTTTTACTAGCCTTCACTTAAATATGACATCAATAAGTACATTCGATCATGCGTAGTTTGTGCCATTGCTAAACCACCGAATCGACAATAAGGACTGTACACACCCCTACCAGTTCCTAGTCGACCATGGGAATCTATTTCTATGGACTACTTGACGAGATATCCTAGTACAAAACATCAACATGCTGCAATATTAATAGTAGTCAATGGATTTTCCAAGATGTTTGTACTTATACCATGCAAGAAGACTACAACAACACAACAAACTACTCAGCTCTTATTCAGACATGTTTGGAAACATTATGGCCTCCCAAAGACCATTATTTCCAACAGAGATTCTAAATTTGTCAACACCTTTTGGAAAACTCTCTAGAAACAACTCGACACAACACTTTCTTTGTCGACAGCCTTCCATCTGCATACAGATGGAAAAACGAAATCTGTAAATTGCTTGGTAATACAATTTCTTCGCATGTACAACCACAAACATTGTCGAACATGGGATGACATCCTTCCATGCATACAAAAAATCAGAATCATGCTCAACATAGTTCTACAGGAAATATTCTATTTGAGATATGTTATGGATTTCAACCCTCGACACCTATCGACCTTATCAGTTCCTCGACACAATCGAATGACACCAAATTCGAAGGACGAGAAGTTGAGAAAGCATTAAAGTTCATAGATCAAATCTACAACATCCAGAAGCAAGCATAGGACATGTTGCAATGGGCTAATGCAAAATCTAAGGTCGACACGACAAGCATCGTATTCCTCATTCAATCCAAATTGGGGATCAAGTTTGGTTAAATCTAAAGAAGGAGCGCTTCACTGGTCCATACAGAAATTTGAAACCTTTGCAATATGGTCCATACAATATCCTCAAAAAGATTGGAGAAAACACTTTTCAGCTCGACATTCCTGCATGCATTGGCCTACATCCAGTATTTAATGTAGATCTACTTCGACCATACCATGCACCATTGTTGGAAAATAACAACTTATAGACAGCAGAACCCGAAGACATCCATCCATATTTTCATGAACCTCTTCTTTGTGAAACCATTGTGGGACGATGCATACGCCATACAAGGACGAACTCCATTCCCTTGCTTCAAGTGGCTAAATATGGACAATTTCCTGCACAAGTTTCAACATCGCCTTTGAAAAGTCCGAACCTCAACACAACTGAGCTCTACAGGTTTCGCAGTCATCATACAACATCTTGACATGCCTTGTCAACACCAATGACTATCGAACATCGACAAAATGTCTTTGTCTTCCCATCGTCTACGACGGTTGAACTTCTGAATCATTATAACTTCTTGTAACTGAACGTAACGGATAGTCACTCAAGCATCTCAGCATTCTATATAAACATGTACATTACTGTAACAATCAGCCAACCTTGATGGAGAAGAAGTAATATAGAAGTTGGTTCAAATTCTTTCATATTGTCTATGCGCATACTTTATATCGATATAGTGTATTTTCTATTTTACCTATTCTTTTTCTATGCTTCCGCCATAACAGTGCTTGACTCATCCAGCCGACGGTTGTCCCTAGCGTGCACTTGGGCATGACTTGGATCAATATGTATCCTCACCTAGCTATGGTTGAATTTTAGGAAATTGTTATGAGCTAAAGCTCACTCAATTCAACGACATCAAAAATGCCATAAAACTTAAGACATGACATTTAAGCAGATATCAGACTCATTTGTGAAATAAAGCACACATAAGAAATACTAACCAAACAAACCAAGAATTTAAAGACAAACAAAATAATAATAAATTCCAAATAAAAATAACCTTTCATATAATGGAATTGAATATTAATAGACTATCAATTGCCCCTTTTGTTGTAAAGGTATGGCGTAGTAAAAGCAATTTAGTGGATGAAATCTCACCTATAATTCAAAAGTACCTACTTTTTAGCTTTATGATGCTTTATCATAACATGGAATATACTTCTAATGTGACAACTTCAATTCCCAACAAGGTTGAAATTTGAAAACATTTTAGTCATAATCAATTATGGTTTTAATAGGGTAAACAGACGTTTTTCATTGATTGCTTGTTTATTTTGTCCATCAAACTCCAGCATTGACTCTCATTATGGTATACTTACTTTTTGGCTAGCTCCCAATATGTTTTACTTAAGTTTTTGGTTTTTCTCTGCCGTAGCATTATCCATAATGACTTTTTGGCTTTTAACTATCTTAGTATGATAGAGAAAACATTTTTATGAGAATTTTTTTTTGTGTTGTGAACACCATATAATTTTTTGTGTTATGAACACCATATATGGTAACATTTTGTGACTTTTTGTGTTGTAAACACCAAATATGGTACAAGGTGTCATGGAATGCACCTCATATATGGTAATTATTTTGTGTTATGGAACCATATATGTTATCATTATGTCAAAGAGTTGATTTCCAAAAAATTATCTCCAAACATGACGAGAAATCAAATTTATCCTTAACTTCTTATTCCATTATTTTTAATAGCAAAACTTCTTATTCCATTTTTTAATAAAGAAGAATTATTTTGAGTAATTTTTCCTCATAAACTGGACATCACATTTATATGTTTACATAATGATATGGTACTAAACCACCCAATAATTAACCATGTTTAAACAAAAACTATAGAAAATTAGCATTTAATACTTATCTTTACATAATAGTATAGTAGTGAATTATAAAATACATTTGATGTAAACCAAGTCATTTTTCAAAATTAATTATAAAACGTATTAAAATTATTTTTGAACTTGGTTAAAAATATCCGACATGTATTTATTATTATTTAATCTAAGAAGAAATATTCCTGGAGTCATATGAAAATAGCAAGATGAAGAAGCAGATACATATATTGATCCATATGTGAAGGAGTAAAGGTAAGGCACGGTGATGAATATTTGATGTGTGTGGTCAATTCCACATGGCAATGCTCCAAATAATTGAGACTCTGGTTTCTCTCCTGATCGTAGCCATGTGCTAGGTTTCTTTGCTTATGTGAAATATTGAACATCTCACTTCAGTGGATTGTTGAAGGTGTTAATGTAGATTGATAATTAAATACGACTGTAGAAACGAGGTATTTGTGGAATCAGTTTATGTTAGGGTTTGATAAAGTCATATTTATCTACGTGTATGTGCTATGATATGAGGGAAATTGTTGGGTGAGAATGTGTTGAAATAACTGGATGGAAAACCAACTTGGTAGCATGATCTTATTCTAGCCTAGTGAGTTGCATCTCTCTCATTGTTGAAATGAAGTAATGTTGATCTGTTTAGAAGTTGTCAAAGGATCATCATGTGGTCCATATCATCCTTCAGTAGGAGCCATCATAAAAGAACTTGCAAATATTTGATTTCAACCATTTGTATGTGCTAAGCAACTCATTTCTAGTAGTATGTTATAAACAATGTATGCATCACATTGTTTAGTTAATTTGAATGTTTCATACAACAAAGATGATCATGATGCTTCAGTAGTGAAAATGGAATATTTGAGAAGAGTGAGTAAGGAAAGAGGAATATGATTTGTTGCATCATATTCAACAGTTGTACTTGAAGAACCATAGGATATTGGTGTCTCCAGTTTACAGGTTGGATCATGTCTGCAAGCTGGGACTTGCACCTGAGAGTTGGATCTCTCATCACTCTGTTGGATTTAAGAACCCTAAATATCGGTGTCTTTTATCAGAATAAGTATTATACCCTAAAATTATGACTCGCTAATGTGTGAAGATTGCTGAATTCTAGTGGTATGTGAAATCTCTATCTACAGGAATGTGTGGAATGAAAGGAACTTTAAGTTGTGGGGACTTGAAGGCCTAGGACCGATATTTATTTGAATAGGTGTATAAATTCAATTCCAATTGATAATAGGTATGTAGCAAATGATTGGTTGCTCCATGACCTCCCAAGTCACATATTTTTCCACCCCAAGTAGGTACTTTCCATCTTTTGCAAGTGGGAAACTTCAAGGAATAGCAGGGATGATTTTAGGGGCGAAATTTATCCCATGGGAGAAATTAGAGGGGTTTCAAATTTTCTTTGGGCGAATTTGTTATATTTAATAAGTTTTTAGGGTCAATATTAAATATCCCATTATTTATTTTCAAAAAAATATTAAAAGCATAGTTAGCCTAACCACATTTGGTTGGAAATTATTACAAAATCCATTTACGCCCTTTGAAATTTGCTTTGGATCCATCTTTCGCCCTCGATTTCCACCATGGGTTTCGGATAGAGCTCTTGTTTGCCCGCAATTTCTAGCATGGGTTTCAGATAAAGCTCCTGTTCACCTGTGATTTCCAACATGGGTTTCATATAGAGCTCCTGTTCACCCACGATTTCCAGCATGGGTTTCGAACAGAGGTCATGTTCGCCCTTAATTTCAAGAAATGGTCATTTTTGTAGTCCCATTTAGCCTCACTTTGGTTTCAAAGCCCTTGTTCATCCTTGAAATTAGGAAATGACAGTTTTTGGACCCTCATTTTCCCCCAATTTGGCTTCTAAATATCTTGTTTGTCCTCGATTTTGGCATTTTTTGGAGTCCCATTCACCCCCAATTTTGAGGATTTATCGTTTCTAGACTCTAGATCCCCATTTGGTATATGATTGATGGGTTTGATCAGTTTATGCACAATTATTTAAGACCAAAGAACATATCTGGTGACCACAACGAATTTGAGAAGCATGTGTACTAGATTTATGTGCGAACGAAGTTCGAATTGAGTCTCTGTTGCATCTAGATTATGTGTCTTAGTATCTATTTCACACGGCTCTAAGTATTTAAGCTACATGTTAGTCTCTCTCATTTCATATTTTGGGTGCTCAATTTGATCGAATTTCACAGTTGAAATTAAATTATTTTTCCTTAATGAGCTAAGGTTATTGTTGTTATTAAGTTGATTTCTTTGGTTTTGGGTTTTTTTTCCTCTATTGGAATAGGCCCTATGCCCTAGGCCATAACTCTCTTGTGACCGGTTCTAGTAGGTTGTGACCTCTCTATGCTTGATTGTGCTCATTTGTGACCATTTTTATGCTCTTGGGATAGTCCATAACTCTCCCGCTGAGGGGACTCACGAGTGCCTCCATGTTGTGGAAGTGCCAAGTGTACTATTTTAAATCTAGCTTTTCTTTGGTTATGTGACCTGTCTCAAAATATGCAGGAACTTGATCACTAGATCGAATTTACCTTCATCATCACCCGCTCCTATCTCTTGCGTGAGTTAGCTAATCATTTGATTATTTATAAATATGATGTGTACGGCAATATATTTTCTTTGGAAATTCAAATTGAGGATATGGTAGGATTTATGATATAGTATTGTTGATTCCAAATACTACGACTATGGATTCTTGAGTTTTTCATTTTTTTGGCACGTTAATGGTTATTAACTATTATTCTACAAAATATAAAGTGGCCAAACCTCTCACTTTTTATTCTTTCTTATTTCTGCTTGTAATAATGAAGAAAATGCACTTGTTTTTGTAACCACGAGAAGGTCTCACACTTCTGTTTTTTGCAAACTATGCAATTTTTCACGCCTTATATGTCATATGCAAAACAAATATACTCAAGCAATGTCTCCAAAGTGTCTACTTTAGTGCATTTGGGGTTTGAAGGTTGCATTGCTATATTTCACAAGACACGCCTTGAGTTAATTTTAGCTTAATTATTTTATTTAAAATTGTAGATTATAAAGACTTTTCAATGTCCAATTACTAAATAATACCTAAAGATAGTATTGATCTTTTGAAAGATGGATACACTTTGTTCGTACATTAATGTCTTCACTGAATTATTATGCAATTTTCATTGAACAAATAATGAATTTCATATAACTGGATTCTCCTAATTCAGAGGAGAGGAAGAGAGGGCAGAATCAAAAGAAAAAATTTAGCTAGTTGTAATTATTGAAGGACCCACAGTCTCTAAGGATTTCTCCGTGTCCCCTAGTCTTAACGCCGGGATTCATCATCGGATCTATGTAGGATGGTCTACAGTAGTTGTAGTTGTATAGGTGGTGCATGAACTCGTTCCAGTGTGAGAACCCAATAGTGTGATCATCTGACCAAAAAATATAATACAAATTACAAATAGTAGGAAAGGCATATTTCAGAGCATAGAGTGTCTACATAAATTATTTTTAAGATAGTTCCATGTACAAATGTAAAAGTTGGGAGCATCCCAACTCCATTCTGTTTAAATAGTAATGTTTAGTATATGTTATCAGTGTTAGAAAAATCTAGAAGTGACAATCAATGCAGTAGGTAGTTGGAACAATGTGGGAAGGTGGAGCAATAAGCATAGAAAAATCTTGATAGAGGTTTCTAGATTGAAACTTTCCTCATGTAATTCTAGCTATAAATACAAATGAATTCGGCCATATGATCAATTCAAGTTTCTAATTGAAAGCAAAAGAGACAAAAAATAAATCTAAACAAATATGAATTGTAGAACAAAGAACACTCCAAATTGATTTCATTAAACAACATTATAAAGGAATACAATGGTGGTTCTTATATATAAAGACATGTCATTTTCCTTCCTTAATAAATCATATGTCGAGTTTATCCCAAGTAAACATATCAACTATTTTGATATTTCAATGCTCCATGGTGTTGGTAAAGAGAGGCACCATTATAGAAATATTACTAGGATTTATTCAAACTATGCCCATCCCCCCTAACCCCCAAAATTCTCATCATTGATATCATCATACACCCACTATGTTTTATAGCTAGGATTTTTGTTGCTATTACGTTGATTTCTTGGGTTTTTGTTTTTTTATTTATGTTGGAATAGGCCCTAGGCCCTAGGCCATAACTCTCATGTTGTTGGTTCTAGCAGGTCGTCACCTCTATATGCTTGATTGTTCTCATTTGTGACCATTTTGATGCTCCTAGGATAGGCCATAATTCTCCTACTGAGGGGACTCACAAGTGAATCCACGTTGTGGAATTTCCAAGTGTACTATTTTAAATCTATCTTTGCTTTAGTTCTATGACATGTCTCATGCATGAAAGTATAACAAAATTGTTGTTTCTCTATATCAAACCCGAACAGTGAACTTAACCACAACTTTACCAATTAGAGCATGGAAAACCATAGTAAGGGGTACAGCACGGATTGGAAAAGAGTAATAGGTTTTGAAAGGTCAAAAAATTACCTTCAACCCTTAGGTCTCTATGTAAGAGATAATGCCTAGGATCCATGTGATCATCAAAGTTGGAAAGAATGTGTTGCTTGAATTCATCGAAAAATTGTTTATCTTGCTTTCCCACTCTACGTTCAGTAATAAGCTCATGATAATCCCAGGTCCTCACACTTTGGAGCTTTCCTTCGAGGTTTTGGACTTAGGTTATATGGGTATTGACTCAGATGGGTTAGATGTTTACTTATGTTCTTGATAAGAATCTGCAATCTTGTTTAACCTAGATTTCTTAGTTGGCAGAATAATTAGAGTTTGAAGGAGAAATAAGAAACTCATTCAATCGTCTGGAGGGTAAATTGGGATGGCAAACGATGAAAATTGGTTTTTTGTTTATGTGCAAAGAAAAAATATTGAGCAAATATAAAGGATCCAATATCGATTCTCAATCACATGCCAATTTCCATAGAAAAAAACAAAAGAGTGAAGCAATTTTAAGATGCAAAAAAAGGTTAAATCTGAACTGTAAATTTCTATAAGCCAATCTTCTTACATGAAGAGATTATACATATTACGTGATGGATCAGATAGGTTAGATGTTGTGTTGTGTTCTTGACAATAATCTGCAATCTTGTTCAACCTGGAATTCTTAGTTGGCATACTAATTATAGTTTGAAGGAGATAACAAAACAAAAAGTGAAGCAATTTTAAGATGCAAAAAATGGTTAAATTTAAATTGTAAATTTCTATACAATTAATTTGAAAAACATCATGTAATATGCATAGCCTCTTCATGCGAGAAGATTGGCTTATAGGATGATCCTCAGTAATTAGGAAATAATAATTATATCGAAGGGAGATGACATAATGAAGTTTAGGGAGCTCATAACAGTTTGTTTGCCTCAACTACATTAAGAGGAATACCATAACTATCCCAAAACCTAGGAGTGTCTAATTGACCCTTGTAGATGTCTTGTCAAGATTATAAATTAACTTCAAAATTCATTCTTTGTGTGCATCTTGACATGAGAGAAGTTCATATCTGAATATTTGTCTTTGTTAGAATTTTTCTTAATGATCTAGGGTTATTGTTGCTTTTAGTTGGTGTCTTGGGTTTTTTCTACTCCTCAAATAGGGCCTAGGCCATAACTTTCTTGTTGCTCATTCTAGCAGGTTGTGACCTCTCTACTCTTGACTAGGCTCATATTTGATGCTCTTAGGATAGGCCATAACTCTCTTGCCGAGGGGACTCACATGTGCCTTCACGTTGTGGAAGTGCCAAGTGTATTGTTTTAAATATAGCTTTGCTTTAGTTATGTGACCTTTCTCATGCATGCAAGTATAAAAAAATTTATTTTTCTTTATATCAAACCTGAACCTAACCAAAACTCATTAAATAATGATGGGCCAACTCTTCCATTATCCATAGGTATGCCAATATGTGACACCATATAAAATTTGAACTCCCCTATGCACTAACCAGTTCCATATCACCTTTAGAGTTGGTTTAGTGTCCAAGGAAGCACATCACATGGGACATGATCCCATATTTCCAAGTATCTACATGTTTTCCTTTACTATGAACCCAACACAAGTTGTCTTGTATTATTGAGTTTGTTGCTTTGCATAATTTCCAAATGTTAGAACCTATTCCATTTATATTGTTTGTTCCAATGCTCTTCTTCGAAGGATCTACTTGGAGGAGTCATTTTGGGCCTGAAAATAATTCACCTGGATAAAGACTCTCTCTTGGGACAATATCAATATTGTTCCTTAGAAGTCCACTATTAACTTTTAATCTAGGGATATTTACTCATTGCAAATAGGAGGTGGTCATTATTTGCTTCAATCTTGAGCTTCCTCACAATATTTCAGTGGAAACCAATCTGTAGGTTTCGGGCTAGATTTGTTGAAAGAGACAAGGGGTGCTCATGTGTTACATAAGTTAGAACTGAAGCATGAACAATATCATGTTATTATTGAATTTAATCAAGGAATACAAAGTCTTATTCCTCGGGTAATTAAAGCATTAACACTCCTCACAAGGTTGAATAATGAAACTCCTTTATCTATGAGATTCTTTTTTTGTCTTGAAAAATCTTGGGTCAACTTCCAGTATACTTATAGCTATGGATTTTTCCACCAATAGTTCTTATGAAGAATCATATAGATCTTGTTTTTTACTGTTAGCTAAATATTATGATACTGGTCCCTCTTTTGAAGACTCAAATGAATCTTGGTTATCATTGTCATGTGCAAAAAAATTAGATGCCTTCTTGCAACACAATGGGGACTCTTATGTCAATTATTGTTGTCTATGGTGATATCATCATTTTATTTTTATTGTTGAGAATTCTATGACAATATCGGATATCTTATATTTCACCAATCCCACCTTCTAGTCCCACCTTTTGGATGGTGTGATGAATCTAGAGAAATAACAACACCCGATCTCTAGGATGATGAAGCAGATCAAGTTTGAATTTTTATTCTAAACCTGTCACAACCATAATGGTCAATTCAAATAACATGACCTCAACTATGTAAATAGTACATGCCACTGTCCAACCTTGCTTATAAAATGGCCTTTTGAAGTTCCCAGCAACCATCATTTGATTTTGCATTGTTGATAATGTTTGGACAATAGGTAGGTCTTTTGATAATGCAATGATTCTAGAGAAGCAACAGCATCCAATCATTAGAATGATGAAGCATATCAAGTTTGACTTTTGATTTTTAACTTGTCGCAACCATAATGGAAAATTCAACTCACATGGACTTTACAGTGTAAATAGGACTTGCCCCTATCCACTCTTGCTTGTAAAAAGGCCTTTTAAGGTTCCAGGAAACCACAAGATTGTGAATCTTGGTTGCACACTAAGGAAACAAAGGCATATATTGTGGCTTTTCACTTTGTGTTAAGCAAGCAGAACTAGTCATTGGATTGGTACGCAACCATTTATGAATGCTAATTTTTCCTCTAGAATCCCATATGCATTATTTTTAATTTTTTTTTAATCTTTCTCACATTGTGTTACATGGAGATAACTACTTTAATTACAACACAAGAATTTTCAGTTACTGTCAGAGTTGTTTAACTTTCTTTAAGTTAGTGGACATGAATAATTTCCACCTTCCATTATATTAAAAGATGGCGGTGCTTTGGGGTGAAGGCACTCTTCAAAAGGGGTTTTAACTTGCAGTGTTAGATGGTTGTACAGTTACATTCGATGGCTCCCCTTAAAACGTTGGTGCAATCTCTGCCCAACATGTATCCTTTAGCATGCTTAGATGCCTGAAGTTTGTCTGTTGATCTATGATTTATCAAAGGATTGACCATATTGGACTTTGTGTATACATTCAGGCACATAATGGGGAGAATAATTCAAGAATTTGACTTCGTGGAAAACCCTACAGAAAAGACTAGAACAGGAGTGTGGATAATTACAGTGTTCATGCTAGGCACATATATACATATAGTAATGTGTGCTCTTCACTTTTTCAAATAAATTGAAAACTCATTTTTAGATTGAAATTATTTTGGCTAACTATGAGACGTGAAATAAATTGATCTATGTGAGAGATTAACAACTTTGGGAAAAGATGAATTCCAATTCCATACCTTAATGCTACTAATATTACTTAATCATAAATATCATGGTTGGTAATCTTTGTACCTAATATGATGCCCCAGCCATCTCCAACACTAGCATCAGATTAGGTACAACCATCTCCAACATTAGATGCCCCAACCATACCAATCTAAATTCTTTTACCAACTTTGGGAAAAGATTACCAAACATATCCAACATAGATTAGGTAAGGGAAAATATGAATTCCAGTTTAAAATGATCGAGAATCGTAGAAAAAGTGTGGGAATGTATATCTATTATAATAAATTCCCAAGGGATTGAATGTTATCCCTTTAGAAACAACTTCCTATGTTATGTATATTATATATCATATGGGTAGAGGTCCTTCCTTTGAGAAGATGAGAGCTTCCTTGTTGATACACAAGCCTGCTAGTTCTTGTGCATTTTCTACTTTATTACTTTCAAGTTATGTGGCTCCACCCTTCTCTACTTCATTATGATGGAAACATAGATTGAATGTTATTAATTTTGTGAGTATGGAAATGTGACAAAGATGTACATTATGTCCTAGGATTTGAGTGTTCCAAAAGTGGAGAAATTAATCTTGGTAGCTTAGTTTTAGGAACTTGAGAAATTAAGAACTTTAGTGTTGGTCTTTACCTAAAAATTGTTGAGACTTACTTATTGTTGTTGGTTGAGGTAAAATCAAGGATGCCACTACAAGGAATATTCCTACATTATACCTAGGACCGATATTATTGTTGTTTGGAGGGTTGAGACATGGTTAAAACATACCCAGAACTATCTAGAATGCCCAGAAATGCTAGGAAGCAACCCAACATGGAGTTATGCTACAATAATTAAGTTGCTTGATGCCTAGAATCTATAATAAATGGGTTTTACTTATGTTTCCTTCCACAAACCCCCAATGTGACCAGATTTACCCAAAGATGCCTCTTAGTGTTGTCCAAGGGCCATAACAAATCTAATTGTTTTTCATTGAGCACTTAGTGTGTGAGGGGAAAATTACTTAGTGAGACGGTATTTCATGGAAGAGAATCTTAATGATGGGTGTTTTTATCTTGTAGAAAATTTTCATCTACTTTTGACATGTGGACAAGTATGGCACATTTAATTGGAGATGCATTGCTAGGAGGGCACACATGTTGCATGAAAATAGTTGGAGTGGATGCATTTTCACACATGGGAATGTGCATACCCACCTTGCAACATGTAAGACACTCTACTTGGGTTGTTGCTTGGAGAATTGAAATTAGTGGAGATGGTTATGTAACCATCTAATTTCTTAACACTTAGATTTGAAAAGAGCACCACCTAAGTGCAATATTGAGGGATTTGTGTTTGGAGTGGTTAGGGTGCTTGGCACATGTGAATTTATTCCTTCCTAACCCTTGGGTGCACAGTATGAGGAAGGGTGTTATACTCACAGGTGGAAATGGATTTTGTTTGAAAGAATATTATCTTGGCGCATGTGGGATGCCCTACTCAAATTGCTGCTTGGAGAAGTATTCTTGAAAAAAATGGTATGGGCATGATTAAGGTTAAATTAGTAGTAAATAACATATATGGATAGTTTTCCTTGTAACAACGGTCAGAAAATAGCCCTAATACCACAAGATATTATTTCTGTTGTTTGGAGGGCTGAGACATGGCTAAAACATACCTAGAACTATCTAGAATGCCCGGAAATGCTAGGAAACAACCCATGTTGGAGTGCTGCTACAAGAATTAAGTTGCTTACTGCCCATATTTTGGAATAAACGGGTTTTACTTATGTTTCCTTCCAAAAACTCACAATGTGCCCAGATTTACCCAAAGATGCCCCTTAGTGTTGTTCAAGGGCCATAATAGATCTAATTGTTGCTAATTGAAGGCTGGAGTATGCCTAGGATTTGAGATGAACATGATATAACTCACAAAATTGCATAGATTTAATGAATGTTTCCATTACTGGTCCATTCTACTAGGAGATATGGAAGTCATGTAGCATGACATTATGCCATCATTTTTAAGATTTGTAAGACATTAAAACTCAGACAGATAAAGTGCATGTTAGGGTTTATTGAGGTTGTCCTGAAGGTGAAATTCCTAAACAAATTAGAATCAGCAGCATACCCATCAGTCGGAACAACAGTTTGAAGACATTCCTTGGATAATCACACCAACAAAATGTGGATTATTGGAAGCAATTGTCATCAGGATCAGTTTATGGCATCCCTTGGACTGAACATAGAAACATTTTATGGAAACCTTACTCTTCCACACAGATTGTATCCCAGTCACAAAGATTGTAGGGACATATTTATTTGAACGTGGTGGATGAAATTTCTAGTGGTTGTGATTAGCAGCACACACCTAACACACTAGTAGATTTGAAACCCTAGTCTCCACCTACCTAGGAATTCACTCCAAGTCAAGTGAGGAGCATTCCTATAGCTAGACAGTGGGATGTATCTATGCGTTCAAGTGGGGTGCTCCACTAGAGGAATTTATCACCCATTTGGTATATATTTTCCTTAGTCTAAAAGAATGAGGGGTGCATTAGTAAGCATCCTTAGAGATATTTTTAGTGTGTGTTGCAGTGAGAGCAAGTGTAAGCATCATGTGTACTAGTTGTTGTGATATTGGTTTCTGAATAATAGTGAGCAGTTGTGATTGTTGTTAGATTTTTCATTACTGTTTGTAGTTTCAATATTACACAAATATATATTTAGCTTCCTTCTATATGTTATTTTCAATTAACACAGAGTGCAGTGTTTTCCCTTCTAAACTTAATTTAAAGAATTTTAGTATATGCAAATCTAGGCTTTGGTAGGCATAAAATAAGCTCTCGTAGGTTTCATTTGCGAGTGCAAATGTGAACTATGATGTAAAGTTTAACAATGGCATGGAATATGATGTTGTGTCGGGCACTGGTGTGATGTTCAAGGCAGTGAGAACACAAATGTTTCCAATGAATGAATTTGTTGTTGAGAGCAAACATAATTTGTGTTGATTGTAATGCTGACAACAGTGCTACTGAGATCATAGATGAGTGTTGTTTATAGCCATGTGCATTGTGGGCTATAAAATGAGGTGTTGATTTTGCTTGGATTGCAAGGAGAGAAGACTCAACAACCTGCATGGACATGGTTGGTGGGAGGCCATAAAATTTGAAAGTAGGGGAAATATGCAAGATATTCATAAAGTTCAAATAAAAAATAAACTATGTTTCCATGAGCATACAGAATTATGCAAGAGTTGTACAATATAAAAACCAAGAAGTGTGCATATCACATGAAGAAAGTGGTTATTATTTTATAATAAACTTTGTCAATGATGATTTGTCATGTTACTCCTAAGTTTGATGGTTGGAGTTGGAAGGTTAACATGGCTACCATCAATTTCCATAGTTATAGGACATCCATTTTCCTTATCATAGTTCATTTATTGGAGAGATATGGTTTATATGGGCTTGGCCTCTAAGATTTTGTCGTTCAATGAATCCTTGATTATTGATCATGGCGTTGTGGTATATAATTCACAAGGCCAAAAGAGTTAGAAGGATCTGCCACAAAATTTTGAGGCTTGCATTGTTGACAATGATGCACCAAGTATGCACTTGGCTGATACAGGGTTGACAATGTACCATGCAGTTGTGAGGCATATGCTTATATTCTTGTGTAGATGGCGCCAACAATATCAAATGTGGACATCACCAGGAACTTAATAATTCAGGGTTATCTTATTTATCATGATGATAGGCATAGAGTTACCCTTCAAAAAGAAACACATTACCAAAATTGTGTTTTTCAACAACACAATAAATGCAAGAACGGAAAACCATAGAAACTCTACCTACAGAGTTATATTTGAAGATCAATGCTAGTAAGAGAATATTTTATTTGTTGCAAAAAAGGGTGCAAAATATACCACCAATTAAACCAAAAGCAATGTCAAAATTCTGAACTTCAAATAAAGCACCAGGAAAATAACATAAAAGAGAATGACCAGCAAACCATGAGGGATTCTATACAAAAGGCTAGAGACCCAATGCATTGTCTACAATTTGTATCAAGCATGGATATTTTAATGCCTGTTAGGGGACACTTATTTTTAATCATACAAGGGCTGCAAAAGCATTTTTCTCCAAATATAGGATAAATTCAGCGACTTTATTTTCAAAGAAGGGTTATCTATATACCAAGGAATCTCTGTATCGCAAAATTGTCATAATTTTCACACTTTCATAATTTTCAACATGGCCACTACATTAAAAGAAGTCTCTATCACTCAAGTAAATGAAATGTCGATCAGTCAAATTTGATAATCGTTAATAGATATAAGGTGCAAGTCAAGGGAAGTATGCAAGCTACTTACCTTTAATATTGACGGAGACAAAGATCGAGGTCCATGAGAAGAAAAATTAGCAATTTCAGGAGAAAGTGTCTTCCCCAAAACTCTTTCTGTAGCAGCTATTCTCAAAATTGGGCATCTGTAGAATAGCTCAAGGCATTCTTAGTCAAACCTCTCTTTTGGCTTGGCATCTCTGAATGTGGGTTGTTGGCTATGATTGTATCCTTTTTAGAAATAATGAGGTATTACCTTGATGTTCGTATGTAGGAAAGAATATGTGTGCCCCCTTCAAAATCCAATTGAACGCATGGAATAAGGGGAGAAGATAGTATAGTCTTGGTAGGAATATATGCAAATATCACTCCAGTCCCTTTGGCATTGTAGACACTGAGTGCTGCATCATTGCTTGGCCTTTGAATTCTAGTTTGGAAACATAGAACAAACTTACCCTTTGTTAAAGTGGAATTCGCTGGTTCCTGCCTCACAAGTCCTGCAGATGAAGTCTTCCTTTGAGAACTGTATCTCCTTTCAGGTGTCAAATAATGAAAACACATGAGAAACCCTAACATGAAATGTACCTTTCTCTTGAGGAAGCTGCATCAGTAGAGGAAATATCTTCTGCATACACAACGTTATAGAACTTCACACCATGTTGTTTAGTATAGAATGATTGACCCTGTCGGAGTAAAGTTAAATGTTAATAATGCCTCTAACCTGGCATTCATTATCAAAAGAATCAATTAAGTATCATCTTAATATGCTTAAATTAATGGAATTAAAGAGAATACATGGTTTAAGCAAATGCCATTCCTAGCCTCCCCGTTCTGCTCATTCTGGAAGATTAAAAGTCGTAGTTAACGATCTGATATTGCACACATTTTTGAGTTGGTTGAAGACTTGACTTGACTTATGTTAGGCTTCTTATTTGATTTTAGCATAAGAAAATTTGTGGCCTTCTACAGAGGGATACATATGGAATGCTTTATTTCCAAACCCAAATTGGATATATTCGTTTATTCTTCAAATTTTGATGATGCTAGGCTCTAAATCAATTGCTTGATTTTCTAAATCAGTTACAATGAGAAAATCAAATGATGGTGAGTTTACATCGGACAAATGAATCCATTTTTTTCTTAATAATTGCTCTAAGTCCAGCTTCTAATGCAAGTACTATTTGATTCCAATATTTGAGTTTTACATTAGATCATGAAGTCCTTCTGCTAGTTTCAAGCTCCTTATCAAGACCGTTTTGATACATTTTTAAGTGTTTTCCCTCTTTTATAGATAAGTATGAGATGATGGAATCCTGTAGCATCGTAAAGATACATACACTCAGTGCTCAATTAATGATTCTTGTAAATCCATTTGTGATGCCTATTTGTGATGCATTTGTGATGCATTTTAGTTTTTGTTTGTAGTTTGAATAGCTTGTGTTTGCATTTTTATGTTTTAAAGACGCATTATTCCCTACTACAATAAATACTTAGTATTGAGTTGTACTCAAGTTAGGAGAGCTTCTCCTTAGTTCAATACATACATGTGAAAATCAAACTACAAGCTCACCAGGTTTTCTATATAGAGTAGGCCTTTAACAAGTTCAATATATTATGATCATTGATTAATGTGAATATTTTGAGGGACATACCTTCTTCTATTGGGTCGTGGACCATACATTCTTAATGGTAATGTCCTTTATCTTAAATGTATATAAAAATTTAGGGGACATTAAAATTCAGATTGCCCTTCATCAATTTAGGGATAGGGTTTCAATGTTAAACTTATAAGTTTTGAGTCATAGTTTTAGGGTTAGGGTTAGGGTTTGAGTCAATGTTGAAAAAAAGTAACTTCCAATGATATTCTTGAATCTTATTGTAATTTTATTTTATTAGTGTTATACCTCCTTCGGGGGATGTTATTGATGTATTTGTTCATGTAAAATTCATTGAAAGAGTCAATGTAAACACTCATTGTAAGTCAGGTTAATATAAATTGATAATGTGCTCTTGTACTAATTTTATATAATTATTCTCATGCAAGATTCACTTATGGTTTCTATATAGATTTGGAATTTCAATTTTGGAATATTAAGTAAGATGTCAAACTTGGATTGTGGAAAGAAAAATAAAACATCAAGACAAAAGAATGTAATATCATATTTTCAAAAGCCTCAATCCAATAATGTACATCCTATTCATGCTTCAAGCTCTCTTGAGCAAGGTATCGGTGAGAGAGATGTCAACACTTTTGAGAATGCATCTGTAACCCTTACAATGGATGGAATAATACATTCCTCTAGTGATCAAAGTGAGACAAATGCATTTTCATATGAAATTGGTAGTTCAAATGTTGAAAATTTTTCCTTTCAAGGTGACACAATGCATTCACGAAAAATAAAAAAGGGCCAATGGGACATAGGGAGAAATTAAAATTTGATTGGGTCTCAAGATACCCATTTATTGAACCAATACCTCCAACAAATGAGAATGAGACCTCACGAGAAGTTAAATGCATTTCATGTAGTTGGAAAGTTGTCAAGGTAGTGAAATTGCAGATGAAGTTACACACAATAGAGAAGCATGTTGGGAAGGTGCATGATAAGAAAGTTACAAATGATGAGAATAAATATACTGCCAGATGGAAATCTCTTAGAAAATGTCGGCATCTCCAATTTGAAGACAAATATAATAAATTCTTAATAAATAAGAGAAAACTTGAGGAAAATGAGGAACCATCACATCTCAATTTGGAAAGATTATGGAAACAAATTTGTTATCAAAGACGATACAATTAAGCATTGTATTTCACATCCTATCCAATGGTCGTCCTATGACAGATTATCCAAAAATGATGAAATATTTATCTTTTATTCAAGTGCCAAATTTTCCATCTTCTCATTGGTCTTTATTGAGTGGCTGGGAATGGGGAAAATATCTAGCTCGAGTACAAATGGACGATATGAAAGAGAAGATTGCAAATGCTACATTTTTGTCACTATGTTTGGATGAAGTTATGGTTACTGATAATACTTCATGGATTTGCATGAGAATTTATATGGTCAATGAAAATATTAGACATTCCTATCTACTTGGAATTCATAAAATGACCAAAAGTTCTACAACAGAAAATATTTATGAACTTGTTACTGATAGTTTGAATGAAATTGGTTGTATGGATCATTCCATGATTGCAAAGAAGTTGGTATGTGTTGGAGCAGATGGAGCATCAGTAATACAAGGACAAAGGAATGGCCTTTGTGCTAGACGCAACTCTCGGCTTCACCGTACATGCTTAGTATTCATTGTATGGCTCACGGAATGAATATTGCATTTAAAATAGTGAGCAACTTTTCATTAGTTTCAAAGGTTGAATATCTTGTATGTGAGGTTCATGCATACTTTTGTTAGAGTCCCAAACAATTTTTAGAGTTTAAAATTTTTTATGATAGTGTTACAAATGGAAAAAAATTATTAAAATATGTTGATACAAGATGGATATCACTGAAGGGACCAGCTGAAAGACTATTCAGTGAATATGCATCCTTGGTAGGGGTGATGTATGAGCATCGCTCAAGTGTAGAAAAATATCAAACTCTTCTCTTTCTACTAACTGATATAGAGACATTATTAACATTGGTTGGAATTCTTCCTATGCTTCATGAAATGAATAACCTCATGAAGATGGCTCAGAGTCACATGATGTATATTGTTGAATACATAAGAGGAAGAAAATTAGCATGCCTTGCATTAGATAATTTGTATATTATGGCAGAGTCTTTTACAGGTCAAGCATTTACAAATTCGAGTAAGATAATCAATATAGAAAATGATGATTTTTTTAAGTTTGATGAAAAAGCGATGCTATGTATGGCAGTTCTTGGGCATATGGTTCCCTTTTATTATAATGATAACATAGGAAGATCCACCAAACAGTGCCTCGTGTCAAGAGAACAATTTCATGATGTTGTAATTTCAATGAGACGCAACTTGATAGAAATTGTGAAATCACTATCATCATAGATAAGAGAACGGTTTCCTCGAGATGAATTGTTGGAGGCCATGTCTATCGTATACCCTCAATATTGGAACCATAGTCAATGTTCAGATACTTTAAAGATTTACTTCATACAGAAATGCAAGATTTTTCATATCCATTTTTATTGAGAGGCTGAGATACAAGGAGAACATATTCAAGGTATTTTAGATCGAGAAAAAATGATAGATCAAGCTAAATGTTTTGCCACAACAATGATGGACCAATTTTATTTGTTGGATAATAAACTAGAATATGGTGCAATTACAAGATTATGGACTATGCTCAATGGTAACGAAATCCTACGACAAAGAATGTCAGAATATTTCAAATTAGCATATTTATGTCAAACCATGATTTTGGGATCGGTGGAGGATGAGAGAATGTTTAGTGCACTGACATTCTTGAAGTCAAAGTTGAGGAACAAACTTGATAATAATGTGAATACGTGCTTAAGATTATATGTGACAAAGTATGAGGTTGACAATTTTCCATATGAAAGAGCATTAGCTCTTTGGTGATCAGATCGTGAAATAAAGAGAGAAACCAATATAACAAATTTATCTAATGAACTTGATGTGGAACATAATGTTTTGGATGATCATAATGACGGTTCATCTGGAGAAGGTCGTGTCCAGAATGTTGAAAATGAGGACCAAAGCCAGAATGTGAATTGGAAAATTAATTTCACTGAAGATTGTATATGATCTAATACACATGAGGGGCTCTTGAGTCTTATTTTGGTCCAAGTGTTCCATGTACCCTTGCTGGTGATCACTATATGTGAATTTGAGGTTTTGTTTTAGGTAAAAATGGATTCTACATTGTACTTTTTTGTTGTAACGTTGATTATTTGAGCTACGTTACCTTCATGCAGCTTATTTTAATATTGATGTTTTAATATTAATCTCTTACATTGTCTCTTTCTTGTATGTGACAGGAAATGATGCTGGAATTTGAGAAAGCTAGGCTTAGGAGTTATCTCTTCACATAGATAGTGTCCTAACTTTAAAGGATAAATAAATAATTTGACAACACTTTCGCTAAGCAAGAATGGGCTCATTCAGGTACATGAAACCATGTTGGTATTTAGCACAAATATCTTGACAAATGTTTATGGTTTTTTTATTGCTTTCGTTTGAATCATGTTTTCATTTTTTGAAGTTTGTGTGTATTTTGGTTAAATATTGTGTTAGTCCCTTGAATGCTTCTAGTTCTCATTTGATGCTTGATTTAACCCTTTGTTGTAGCTTGAATCGAGATTGGTTTTAGATGATTTCTATTGATCTGAGGGTTTTAGAAAATATGATTTTATTACCTTTTAGTTGCATGAATGAATTGTCTTCAATTTTTCGATTCTTTTATGTTGATTATGTATTTTCTTTGTAAATACTTATCGTTATTCAAAAAAATAAATGAGCTCTACATAGCTAAGCGAAGAGAAAAATGGTCTATGAACTAGGTTCATATGTATTGATCGTAGGATACCTATTGGAATGATAACAACGTTCATCTAATGCAATAATCAATTGGCATGATCACAATGCATAATTGTATTAGCCTCCATGACCACAATTGGATAGTGGAGGCAAATATCAGGCATAATGACTGATTCTATCATTTTATCCGTTTGTCAAGATTCGGGTCACCACATGTCCATTGGACCATTAAGGAATGAGATAACAAGTGGTGTCCCCACTTACCCTGAATCTAATCAGTGCAGTTGTGTTTCACCGACACCTTCTAGTTGTGACTCGTGAGTCTACGGGTTCTGTTGTTGATGATGTGATTCATGTTATTTGACTAATGTTTTTGTTCCTCTATTTTTGAAGTAGGTTGAAAAGTATTTATGGTAGCAAGATCGCTATATGTCAATTTGAGGCTGCATTTAAGGTAAAAATAGATTCTATATTTTGTGTTTTCCGTTGTAACATTGATGATTGAGACTGCATTTTCTTGATGTTAGTTATTTAAGATTGATGTTTTAATATTTAACTATTACATTGTCTTTCTTGTTTGTGAAAAGAAATGAAGTTGGAATTTGATGAATATGGGGCCTATCTTTTCACATAGATAGTGTCCTAGTATTAAAGGATAAATAAATAATTTAACAAGACTTCCGCTAAACAAGAATGGGCTCATTCTAGTACATGTAACTGTGTTAATGTGTAGTTTTGTATCTTGGAAAATTTCTATGGTTTGTTTATTGTTTATGTTTTCAGTATTTTTTTTGTGTGGAAATTTAGGTTTATTTTGGTTAAATATTGTGTTAGTCCTTTGAATGCTTCTAGTTCATATTTGATGCTTTATTGAACCCTTTGTTGTAGATTCACTGATTTCATTTAATTTCCTTTGATTGAACATTTTGAGGAAAGATGTTTTTATTTCTTACCTAGCTAATGCATTTCTTCATTTCATTTTCTCTTCCATATTTTGTTGGACTCCTTCTTAGCCATATATGGGACACTTCCTTTAATTGAGGGATTTCTTGACTTCCTGCAGTCTTGAGCTTTGTGACCAAATACATCAGAGTTGTAGCATTTTACAGTGTAACAGAATCTTGCAATATGTCCAGCATGATTGCATCTCCCACATCTTAACAACTTCTTGAAATTTCCAAGACGTTATCTTGCATAGAATTTGCAGTCCAAAGCTTTTTGGTAGTCCCTTGAATGCTTCTAGTTCTCATTTAATGCTTGATTTAACCCTTTTTTGTATCTTAAATCAAGATTGGTTTTAGTCAATTTCCATTGATTCAAGGTTTGAGAAAAGATGCTTTTATTACCTTTTAGTTGCATAAATTAATTGTCTTCACTTTTTCGATTCTTTTATGCGGATTGTATATTTTCTTTATAAATGCTTATCATTATTCAAAAAAATAAATGAGCTCTACATAGTTAAGCGAAGAGAAAAATGGTCTATGAACTAGGTTCCTATGCATTGATCATAGGATACCTATTGGAACGAGACCAACATTCATCCAATACAATAATCAATTGGCATAATTACAATGCATAATTGTATTAGCCTACACGACCACAATTGGCTAGTGGAGGCTAAGATCGAGCATAATTTATGATTCTATCAGTTTATCGGTTTGCCAAGATTCAAGTCCCCACATGTCTGTTACACCATTAAGGGGAGATATAACAAGTGGAGCCCTACTTTCCCTAAATCTAGTAAGTGTAGTTTTGATTCACTGACACCTTCCAGTTGTGACTCATGACTCTACGTGTTATGTTGTTTATGATGTGATTCATGTTATTTGACTAATGTTGTTGTTCCTCTATTTTTGAAGTAGGTTGAAAAGTATTTATGGTAGCAAGATCGATGTATGTCAATTTGAAGTTGCATTTAAGGTAAAAATAGATTCTATATTTTTTATTTTTCATTGTAACATTGATGATTGGGACTGCATTTCCTTGATGGTAGCTATTTAAGATTGATGTTTTAATATTTAACTACATTGTCTTTATTGTTTGTGACAAAATGAAAATGGATGGACACATTATTTTTCTCTTTTCTACCATTTATTTACATGTAATTGGGATGAATTTATATGAATGCAACCTCTATTTCATTTGTAGAAATTATTTCGTAGAGATGAATTGAATGCACAAGATATAACAGAGGTAAAATTATTTATTTTGAAACTTTTAGCTTGTTTTTAAATTATATCATTTATGACATTGCGTGCTTCATATTACCGATAAATCTAATTATGGAATTACATGGACGAAATTAGGATGTGTAACTAATAATCATTGATAATATGACTTGAAATGATGCTACACAATGTATAAAACATGAGAAATATATTCTACAATTCATATTTCTTGATTTTGTATGGAATATCTGAAATAGTTCTACTTTTTTTAAGGTACAAAGATGGTACTCTGTTTCTAACAAGATCAATGTTTGATTTTTATTATAATGACTATGTTCATTTTCATTGTTCCTCTGTTCTTTAAATCCATGATATTATATTGATTTAGTGAACCTTTTCCTTTCTTGGCTTCTTTTCAATAGATTTCAATGATATTTAATTAAAAGATAAGGAATTGTAGGGGATGGATGATGCAAATGATAAAAGGGAATGGGTATTGTAATGTATTCGATGATCCTGATTAGTAAGGTTGTTTTCTATACCCAGAGTGTGTCAAAACATGCATATATCAACTTCCTTTTTATATTTGACCCTTTTACAACTGTGTTATATTCCTTAACTTGATTGAAAGTTTTACATGTCTCACCGAAGGATCAAGAATTTTTTATTTGTTGCCACTTCAGTGAAAACCATTGCTTATTACCACTTGAGATGGCTGCTAAACATTTTCCCTTACACTCTAATTCTTGATCCAGTTGACTGATTTTTTCTAATGTCTTTGAAGCTATACAATTTCAAGTGTAGAATAATCTCCTTTTGTAGATTTTGCTTTGTTTGGATTAAGTTTTCATGCTTACAAAAGATTAAGTGAATCCCATGAATAGATAAGATATACCTCGTATGATACTGATAATAGGGATACTATAGGGAAAATAAAACAGACGTCCACACATATTTACAAAACCTTAACTTATGTGGATCCTTATCTTGGTGAAAGCACACTCTATATATCTTACTCGATCTTGATTAAATTCTTCTCTATTACAGTCCTAATTCATGTTAACTACAGGTTTTTTCTCCCTTGCATGTTATTGATAGGCACTAAACAATTGACCATGGTGGATGACATTTCCATTGGTTGTGATTAGCAACATGCACCTAACACACTAGCAGATTTGAAACCTTAGTCTCCATAGCAGAATTTGACCCTATAACCAATATAGGCCAATAGAACCCTAGAACCAATATAATCCTAATCTAAATTTTGTAAACCAATAAAACCCTAGAAGTATCATTCCATTGTTCCTCTGTTATTTAAATCCACAATATTATATTGATTTAGTGAACCTTTTCCTTTCTTGTCTTCTTTTCAATAGTTTTCAATGATATTTACATAAAAGATAAGAAAATGAAGGGGATGGATGATGCAAATGATAAAAGGGAACTAGTACTGTAATGCATTCAATGATCCTGATTAGTAAGGTTGTTTTCGATACCCAGAATGTGTCAGAACATCCATATATCAACTTCCTTTTATATTTGACCCTTTTACAACTATGTTATATTCCTTATCTTGATTGAATGCTTTGCATATCTCATCAAAGGATCAATAAGTTTTAATTTGTTGCCACTTCAGTGAAAATCATTGCTTCTTACCACTTGAGATGATTGCTAAACATTTCCCTTACACTCTGATTTTGGATCTGGTTGACTGATTTTTTCTGATGTGTTTGAAGGTATACAATTTCAAGTGTAGAATAATATCCTTTTGTATATTTTTCTTTGTTTGGATTAAGCCATCATGCTTACAAAATATTAAGTGAATCCCAGGAATAGATAAGAGATACCTCGTATGATACTGATAAGAGGGCTAATACAAGGCAAATCAAACAGATGTTCACACCTATTTACAAAACTGTAACTTTTGTGTATACTTATGTTGGTGAAAGCACACTCTACATATCTAACTCATTCTTGAATAAAATATGTTCCAATATAGTCCTGATTCATGTTAACTATAGGTTTGTTCTCCCCTGCACGTTATTAACTGCCACTAAACAATTGACCGTGGTGGATGACATTTCTAGTGCTTTTGATTAGCAGCATGCACCTAACACACTAGCATATTTGAAATCCTGGTCTCCATATCATACTTTGACCCTAGAACATATATACACCAATAGAACCCTAGAACCAATATAGACCTAATCTAAATTTCGTCAACCAGTAAAACCCTAGAAGTATGATTCTTATTAAGTTATTTCTTTGCAATTTTTTTAAACTATTTTATATTTTTTGTATTTTTGTATATATTCCACGTTCCCAAAATTTGGGGGTCATGTTTCCATGGTTTCATGCAACTTAGCTTCCAACCCTTTGAGATGTTGGATTTTCTCTTCCCAAATGTAGATCCATAAGAACTCTAATGCTATCAACTTCATATTTCGATCATGTTGTCTAATGCTTGTCATCTTCAGTAGCCATGTTAGATATCAAATCTACAGAAAACTCGTGGTCAAGTTGCAAATCATATACCAAGCACACTCATACTTCTTCTAAATTGCACTTTTCATCACTGTCAAAGGATAATGTTTGTACTGAACAGATCAACTTTAAGAGAGTGTGAATATAATTTATATTTTTCTGATTTGAATGAAACTTATTATGTAACATCTCTAGGCTAGTGGTTAGGGAACGAGCTGTTTGGGATTAATTGTACCAACCAATTTTAAAGAAGATGAATCAGGTCAGCTCCTGACGAATTGTAACCAACCACTCCATTTTCTTATAGGCTCAGAAATGTTGGATGATTGTGAAGTATTGAGTAATATGATATTCTTGTTCAAGATGTTTATCCTTGACAAATATCTTGTAAATTTCATTGCAGTTAATAAATAGAGAGAGGCGTTCTTATTTCTGTTAATTGCAACATTCTGTGTTTTCCTAAATTTGTCCAAACTCTATCATAGGTTTTTTATTCTTAGATAGTTTGTCCTCTTATATGTCCTAGGTGATCAGATCATTTTCACTGCTATTCCCTAATGATTCCTTATAATGACTATGTTCATTTCCATTGTTCCTAGGTTCTTTAACTCCACAATAATGATTTAGTGAACCTTTTCCATTCTTGGATTCTTTTCAATAGCTTTAAATGATATTTAATTAAAAGATAAGAAATTGAAGCGAATGGATGATGCAAAGGATAAAATGGAACTGGTACTGTAATTTATTCGATGATCCTGATTAGTAAGGTTGTTTTCTATACCCAGAATGTGTTAGAACATGCATATATCGACTTCCTTTTATATTTGACCCTTTCACAACTGTGTTATATTCCTTACCTTGATTGAAGGCTTTGCATGTCTCACCAAAGGATCAAGAAGTTTTTATTTGTTGCCACTTCAATGAAAACCATTGCTTCTTACCACTTGAGATGACTGCTAAACATTTTCCCTCGCACTATGATTCTTGATCTGGTTGACTGAATTTTTCTGATGTATTTGAAGGTATACAATTTCAAGTGTAGAATAATCTCCTTTTGTATATTTTGCTTTGTGTGGATTAAGTTATCATGCTTAAAAAATATTAAGTGAAGCCCAAAAATATATAAGAGATCTCGTATGATACTGATAAGAGGGCTAATGCAGGGCAAATAAAACATATGTTCACACCTTTCTACAAAACCTTAACTTATGTGGATCCTTATCTTGGTGAAAGCACACTCTACATATCTAACTCAATCTTGATTAAATTCAGTTCCATTGCAGTCCTGATTCATTTTAATTTTAGGTTTGTTCTCCCTTGCACATTATTGACAACCACTAAACAATTGACCGTGGTGGATGACATTTCCAGTGGTTGTGATTATCAGCATGCACCTAACACACTAGCATATTTGAAACCCTAGTCTCCATAGCAGACTTTGGTATATTGCAGCTTTTTCAAAAGGCCAATATGAAGTGATTCACAACTATATATGTGACCATTCTTTGTGCCTGGAATAGTTGTATAAATAAATGGCAGCCAAACAAGGCCCTATTTCAAGGTCAAACAATCCACATTCTCCATGAAGCATCATCACTAGGGAATTATTATCTAGGTCGTAGCACATAGGACCAAATCATTAAATCTCCATCACATACACTCCCCTGATGAGATTTAGATTTTGATTAGGGTTTTACTTAGGTTGAATTAAAAAATTGTAAGGTGACTATTAACTAGTAGCTTGAAGAATGACACAATTTAGCATTGAGAATTGGCTTGTGGGTCTGAATTCTTAGAACTTGTTCTACATTATCCTTCAATTTTATGAGCACTTAGTGTGTAGGGGGGAATTTACTTAGTGAGAGAGTATTTCATGGAAGAGAGCCTTAATGATGGGTGTTTTTATCTTGTGGCACTTTTTCATCCACTTTTGACACGTGGACAAGTATGGCACATTTAATTAGCGATGCAATGCTAGGAGGGCACACATGTTCCATGAAAATAGTGGGAGTGGATGAGTTTTCACACGTGGGAATATGCATACCCACCTTGGAATGTGTAAGACACTCTACTTGGGTTGTTTCTTAGAGAAGTGCACTCAGCAGAAATGGTTATGTAACCATCTAATTTCTTAACACTTAGATTCAAAAATAGCACCACCTAAGTGTGATATTGAAGGATTTGCGTTTGGAGTTGTTAGGGTGCTTGGCACATGCGAATTTGTGCCTTCCTAACCTTGGGTGCACAATTTGAGGAAGGGTGTTATACTCAAGGGTGGAAATGGAGTTTGTTTGAAAGAATAATATCTTGGCATATGTGGGATTCCCTACTCAAATTGTTGCTTGGAGAAGTGTTCTTGACAAAAATGGTTATGAAACCATATATTTTCCTAACACTTGGAGAGAGCATGACCCAAGTGCAATACTTAGGGATTTGTGTTTGGAGTGGTTAGGGTGCTTGGCACACATGGATTTGTCACTCCCTGACCTTAGGTGCATAGTTTGGAATGTGAAGTGTGGATCGCTCTATTACAAGCATTAGAAAATATGATTAAAGATAAATAACTTCACTTCGGTAAAGATTGAGTATTTTTATCAATGAGATAACAACACTAGGACAAGGATTCATTACATTTTTCAATTATAAAATATCGCTAGGTAGTAGGGTAAGGGCTGCAACTATTTTTCAATAGGTTATCATACTTCATGTTCTACAATTAATGCTCATTGGTTTTAGTCGATTTCCATTGATTCGGGGTTTGATAAAATATGTTTTTATTACCTTTTAGTTGCATGAATTAATTGTCTTCACTTTTTCGAATCTTGTATGCTGATTGTATATTTTCTTTGTAAATACTTAGCGTTATTCAAAAAAATAAATGAGCTCTACATAGCTAAGAAAAGATAAAAATGGTCTATGCACTAGGTTCCTATGCATTGATTGTAGGATACATATTAGCACGAGACCAACATTCATCTTATGCAATAATCAATTGGCATAATTACAATGCATAATTGTATTAGCCTCCACGACCTCAATTGGCTAGTGGAGTCCAAGATCGAGCATAATGTTTGATTCTATTAATTTATCGGTTTGTCAATATTTTGGTCTCCACATCTCCACTGGATCATTAAGGGACGAGATAACATTTGGAGTCCCCACTTTCCCTGAATCTATTCAGTGCAGTTGTGTTTCATTGACACCTTCCAGTTGTGACTCATGAGTCTACATGTTTTGTTGTTGATGATGTGATTCATGTTATTTGACTAATGTTTTTGTTCCTCTATTTTTACAATATTTTATAAATCAGTGAAAGATTCTCTAGTTTTTACATTTTTTTATAATGAAGTGAAATATTCGCCAATATTTTACAATATCTTATAACTTAGTGAAAGAATCGCCAAGATTTTACAACATTATATAATAAAATGAAAGATTCGAAAACGTTTTACAACATTATATAATAGAAAGAAATATTCGCCAAATTTTTTATATATACATGTTATATTATTGTTAAAATCGCCCTCAAATTTTCCTATATATCGGAGAGATTCGCTCATTTTTTATACATATAAATCTAGGGGGGGTTCTTAAAATCATCCTTGGAGGCGACTGCCCCCATGGAGAATTTGTTGAAGAAGGATGTGAAATTTCAGTGGACTGAAAAATGCCAAGATATCCTAGATGTCCTAAAGAATAAGATGGTTACAGTACCCATCCTAGTTTTTCCAGACTGGAAGAAAGAGTTTCATGTACATGTCGATGCGTCATTTGTCACACTCAACATTTTATTTGTGAATCTAGGTGATGGGGCTATTGATCATCCTATTTCCTTTTCTAGCAAAAAATTGTCAATTGTAGAGAAGAATTACACCACAACCGAAAGAGAAGGTTTAGCAATGGTGTATGCACTTCAAAAATTTCAACACTATCTCCTAGGTGGATATTTCAAGATTTTCACTGACCATTCAATGTTGAAATACCTGGTCAATAAGCCACTATTGGGGGGTAATATCTGTCGATGGATTCTCCTCTTCCAGGAATTTTATTTTGAGATCATTAATGTTAAACCCGGTCAACTGAATTCAAGACCAGACCATCTGTCGAAAATAGAAAGTGGTGAAGAACCTGGTAATCTCGACGATAGTCTTCCATATGCACAATTATTTGCGATCAAGATGTTTGATGACCATTATAGATATAGTATACATTTCTTGAGTATGAGATATGCACCAGCAGGACTCACTATGGAACAAAAGAAACAGTTAGTTGTGAGAGCTGCAGATTTCCTGTTGATAGCCAAACAGTTATACAAAATGGGACCAGATGAAATTCTTCGTCGTTGTGTTTTGGAGCACAAGAGACCAATGATATTGACTGAGGCACATGTTGGTGTCACATGAGGAAACTATGCAGGAAAAGATACAGTGTGGAAGATCTTACAAGTGATATTATGGAGGCCTACTCTGCATGCAGATGCTCAACAATATTGCTACAGCTATGATATTTGCCAAAGAACTGGAAATTCATCGTGAAGGGATGAAATACCGTTAGTGCCTTAGATAAATTTACAGGAATTCAAAAAATGGGATGTTTATTTTTTCGGACCTATTAATCCACCAGGAAAGAGAATAGGTACATGATACATTATCACTGCGATGGATTACTTAACTAGATGGGATAAAGCAACGCTAATGAAGGATTGTACTGTTGCAACTGCTGCAAACTTTTTGTTCGAAAATGTTGTAACTAGATTTGGACACCTGGATATTCTGATAAGTGACCAGGGCACACATTTTGGAAATCATTTGATCGACAAATTAGCTGAAGAATTCCATATCCATCATAGGAAGACGACACCATATCACCCACAACTGAATGGTGTTATCGAGGCATTCAACAAGATCATGGAGAGCCCATTGACAAAGATCTTCAATATTCAAAGAGATGATTGGGACCAAAAGGTATATGCGGTACTATGCGCATATCGCACAGCCTGTAAGAAGTTGACAAGACAAAATCCATTTCGACAGGTTTATGGACAAGAGGTTGTCACGTTGATGGAATATATTGTACCCAGTCTGAGGATAGTTGCGATTACTAACATGACTAATGTTAGCGGTGTCGAAAAAATACTGTTGCAGCTTGTACAATTGAAAGAAGATAGGTTTGTCATAGGCTATCATTAGAATGTTGAAAAATTGTGATATAAATATTGGCATGACCGACATATCAATAACAATCAATTTCGGGTCGAATATCTTATTCTTCTATACGACAATAAGTTTATGAAGCATCCTGGAAATCTTAGGACACTTTGGTTGGGACCGTACATTGATATCCAGATCACTAAATGAGGAGAAGTGCAATTAAAGAAGTTAGATGGAACACCTTTCAAGGTATCGGTGAATGGAATTCACCTAAAGCATTACCAAGATAGCCACAATATCATTGACTTAGAGTGCAAAAACATTTCGAAAAAATTTGTAAAATGTGAAAAGAGAAAAGAAAAAATAAGAAAAGAGAAAGAAAAAGAAAAAACGTCACAGATTTAAGAGTGTTGTTTATGAGGGTTACATTTGAAAAAAAATTATTGCATACTATATATCTCTTGAGGAAAAAAAAATTGTCGCGGACTATCTATATGTCGCAAGAAAAGAATTGTGTCGCAGGATCTAGACCTATTGCAGAAAAAGAATTGTTGTCGCACAATTGCATAAAAGTTAATTTGAGGACATGAGAAATTTTGGTGGTGTGATTTTTGGTCACTTCTATCATTAATGCACAATAACTACCATTGAACTCATAGGTGAAGTGACAGTTTGATCGACGAATTCCTTGTAATGATTAGAAATATTGCTCCATGTGACGGAAATTGTTGCCACCTTTCCATTTATTGTCCGATCGTGTGAAGGAAATACTGATTGAATGGGTAAACGTATATCCTCATTGAAGTTTCATTCATTTCTATTGTATATGAATGAGTACATTGACCTATTTTTCTACATTTGTAATATTTGAGGATATTTTTTGCAAAGTATGGTCATTTCCATTTCTAATGCGAGCACCGTTCAAGAATCAAGCATTGAGAATCCTTCACCTATTCCCATTATGGAAGACACTATAGGATTTGTTCCACCATCACCTACAGTCACAGAAAAATTTGCACAGTCACCCTTCATTCAAACTGTTATTTTATGACTAGACCCACTTGGCATATAAAAAAGGAAACAATCTGGTAGGCGCAAGAAGGAAATAACACCACCACCAGATGATGAAGAAGCATTATCTGCACCCATTCTTCCAAACTATGTCCCTCCTAGACTAGTTGATGCGCCTAAGGTCAAACTTGGAAAAAATTCAAAATATCAATCGGTAGCACCAACCCTACCGAAAGGAGTTTGGGTAACGGTGAACATAATTCCAAACTTGCAGAAGATGGGCTTTGTCGACCACGACCTACGCAAGTTTCTAGAATTGGAAATGAATAGATACATGACTATTGTCTGAGAGGCAGAGGATAGCCCCATCCACGTAGTTCCAATGGAATGGGTAAGAGGATTGGACAAAGCTGGATTACCATTGCTGATGCACATGCCACATTTTCGCCACATAGCAGAAGTGAATGCATGTGTTAATAAGTTTCATATCATTACATGGTGTATGTTTATGGCTTGATCAAAATATTTCAATGGATGTTGAGCTAATAACAGCAATCACCAGGCTTCCCCTTGCAGGCATCTACCCAGCACCATTTTCACTGGAAAAGAAAAGGACACTACATTGACAAATAAACTAAAAGAGAAGTATGACCTAACAAGAGACACATGAGGCTTTGTTATGGCCTCCATCAATGATATTGGTGTTCAGTTCACAACTAAGATTCTATATAGCAAGTTGTTGTGCAAGATGCGAATGAACCAGTGCAACGCAGGGACAATTGTTGCAGTAGAGATGTGTGCAGTAGGATTCCAGCTCAAATGGTTTCACTATCTGCTAAATGAATTGTTAGCAGATGCATAAGACATACAATAAAAATATATCCCATTTCTTTATTCTTGGCTACTAATTTTGATTTCTTTTGTCGCATAGGAAAAACCAACAAACTACCAAGTGGTAGATGTTCCCATCCTATGCCGAGCAACTTGATACCAGAATATCTGGTTCGACAAGGAGACGCCTGAGTGGCAGAAAGACAATAATGTAGAATTATTTTTATAGGGTGAGACACTTCGTCATTTTGTTAGGAAGTAGGCTAGGCTCACCACGATGACCGTTACGTGGTTTCAGAACATTCTCATAGTTTCAGCCGCGACCCATCATATTTTTTTGGAGCCTCGACAGGATCCACGCAAGCAATATTTGGCGACATTGTTTGAGCTATCTACTACTGAATTTGATTTCATTGTTCAAGATTTGACGTAATAATGGAGATTTCCTGACACATAATATTAGCTATCTACAGAAGAAGCATCGCGACAAGATGACCCATAGAAAAAGAAGAATGGAGGATAGGGAGAATATCTACCAGCAGCAGAGAATCCACAAACTTCTCCCATTAATACTTAGAATAAATAAAGTATGACCCCAACAGACCCAGTAGTGGGGGATAAGAGAAAGTAGTCATAAAATTTTGTGTAGGGTCACAAGAAGAAGAAGGCCAAGAAATAATATGGAGGTGTCAGCCTTACCAATAATAATTATACACTTCTTACAGACACAATGGAAGAAGTTTCCAATGCAAGTTACAAAAAGATAGATGAGTGTTAGACAAAATTAATAAGTAGCATCAGTAATTTACTACAGACACTCTGCAATGTAGTAAAAGAAGTCAGAATGGTAGACAACTACACGCCACAATTTCCTGAGTCACGGGACCTAGATGGCTCATATGAAGAGTGGCCTAGTGATGCATCGACACCAACTCCACCAATAAGGGTTCCAATAGTGGGTTAAGCAATTGAATTAGGAATTCTAGAGATTAATACCATGGTCAAATATCTGGGCCATGTCACCATGGATTTTTATGCAATATCGATCTATGGAGTACATGCCATTTAGAATGTTATAGTCACATAAATGAGGAATAAAGAACGTGCATTGGTTAATCAGGTAAATTTTTCACTCAAATTTTTCAATAATATGAAGAAAAAATTCCAACAAACAGATCAAAAAGATCAGACCTAGAAGGAGGACAGGCACGGGCTCGACATAGGTGTTACACTGGTTTGAAGCAATTTTACCGATGAAGGAATCACTCCTGAGATGTTTTCAAAAGACAAAGTATTTTGAATTAGAAAAGTTGTAGAGAACCTCTGTAAGAGGGTCACGGAGTTGGAATTACAAGTAAAACCCAGTACACCTCCAAAGGTACTGGAAGAAAGAAGAAAATCAACAACCGAGGCTCCGACGAGGATAAAAGAAGCATAGGCACTTTGTGCCAAGGTGGTTGAGCAAGTTTCTTAGTCATGGGAAGCCTTAATTGACAATGAATAACTAGAACAAGTAATATAACAGCTATGTAATGTTGAGGAAGAGGTTATCAAGCTAAAAAATGAAGTAAATAAGCTACCGATAGCAGAGAAAATGGCCAAGGTTGTCGACATGAAGAAACTACATCAACAGGTCACAAAACTATGAACACAACAACAAAGAGAACTGATAAGGTCGCAGAGTTACAAGCAGAGGCAGAAAAAGTTACAGGAATCATTCAACCTGCATATGAAAAAGTGTGACAAGTTTTGGGGTCAATGGGACTTACAACTTTGGATCACCTCAGTTTCAAACTTGTGGAAAACTTGAAGAAGACATAAGCAAAAGTGCGACAGGAGACTGAATAAGAAGTGAAAATATTCCAAGAATATTTTAAAAGGAAGGTCACAATCATGGAATTTTCAAACTAATGGGCTCGAGATGAGCTACAAGTGAGTGATGGGGGCTTGTTATCCCTAGGAAAAGTTAGACAAAATTCTATCAGAATTTTGTTTTGGAAAATAAATATTTTGGTTACAAGACAAGCAAGATTTGTGACGGAAGGAGATACAACAGGAACAGTTGCGACGAGAGAAACTACGATGGAAAGAACCGTTACAGAAGAAGAATAAAGCAGTCAAAAAGCAGAGTTCTACTAATTTTGGAAAGAGATAGTTAGAATAAAATATTACTTTTAGTAATAAATCTTGATTGTATTTTTGGGCCGATAGTGCCTATTTTTAGATGTAACTAAATGTATTGAAATAGAAATACAACCAGTCAACTGACAGTTGTGATTCAGTTAATGGTTGGATAAATATTTGTAAAATCTTATAAACACATGAACCTAAGGTGTGTGTGAGTTGATCAAGGATATCCAGTCGAAGAGATGAATAGGCCTGATCCAGGCTATGTGTGGCTCAACGATTCAGAGAAGAAGAGAAGAAATACATAGGCCAAAACCAGAGAGCGTGATATTAGCAAAATATGTACAAATTGTAAATAATATCTAAAGAAGAGTCAGCAATATGAGTGCACAAACCAAAGGTGCTAACCTATTTCTCATGCTAGTTGAAGAGCACCTTTGTGTTTTTTTCCTAGATGGGTTTCCTTGTTACATCTTGTCTCTATGCATTTTGTGTCAAATTCCTAATTGATATAGATTAGCTTATTTGAATGTGTTGCACACGCTTAATGGTGAATGAAATTATATTTGTGTCACATCTTCAATATGTGTTAATGATTCATGATTAATCATGTTATTTATGTCGATGGTTCAGTGGATAGTTATCATGAATGAATAGATAAGAATGAAGGTTTAATTTTGGTTTCAGTAGAGTGAATTGGTCTTGCTATAAGGAATAAATCCCTGACATAGCTACAAAAACCTGGTTCTAGAAGTTCCCACTAGATATTTCGGGTGAGACTTCATCTACGTCACAGGTGTTGTCGACGGAGTCCTGCTCTGTTGGGCTGATATCTTGGGCTTTGTTGACAAATGAGGAATATGAACCTGGGTCGACCGAAAGTACGCCAACACTGACTATGGGGCCAATGTACCAATCGAAGAGACCTAGCAACACCTCCCAACGACAACATGTAACTTCAAGAGTCACTTGCACTCACAAGCGCTCCTTGGAAATGGCCTAAGTTTGGCCACTAAGATACCTTGTGTAAAGTGTGGCTCAGTGGTTCTACCTACAAGGTATAATGTCATCTCCCTGCAACAATCTAAGTGACTCATAGGGGAGACAAAAGTAGTTATAGCTCATCTTTCACCTCCAGCTTGGTCATGGCGCACTCTAATCTAGGATCTCTTTTAACAATTTCTTATAGAAGGATTTTGATAGTACCCTAAAAGTCAACAATGTTATGTTTCAAAAATTCCTAATGAAACTAGACTGGTGGGAATTGTTTCGATGCCTAGACTAATCAATCCTACCAAGCTAAAACATTGTTTTGTGACCTCTTGTGGAGGATTTTAGTTGGTTCAAATTTAAAGGGGTTGATTTTATGGGTCTTGATTTGATTAAGGCATGTAAGGAGGTATTTCACAAATCCTTCCCTTTATGATTCACCAAGATCATATAGAATGCAAGGTGAAGAGCATAATAGGATTGAAAGAGTTTTTAGGTCATTCGGTGTGTGCAAGTGGGAAATCAAATATGATGTAATCAATTTGCATTGTTGCAATTTACTAAAGTGCTCAAAATAACTTAAAATGGATATTGTAACTTGATCTCTAAAGATGCTAAGGGTACTTGAAAAAATAAACAAATATTAAGTGTGCAATGGAGGTATTTTACACTTGTGTCCTAATTCTAATTCACCAAGATCATATGGAATTCCAGGTGAAGAGCATACTTTACGAGAGGAGAATCTTTAGGTCCTTTTTTGTGTGTAAATGTGGAGTTACACTACTTTAACCAAATATGTTAAATACAAAGAAAAGTGAAAACTCTTGAATACTAGTGACACTAATGAGGCATGTTGAAATTCTCAAGGGTTGTTACCTAAGTAGATTTTGAGGGATGACCCCTTTACTTCCTAATATTAGTCTAGGTGATATAATTACTAAAGAAATAAGTAACTATTGCAAGTTAACTTAGTTCTAGTTCATTAGTGAACATCAATGGGGCCGCAAGATTGTTGCAAAACTGGTAAAAAGAAATTAAATGCTAGTAGCACGTAGAACAAATAAATAGATGCATTGTCGAACGACGGAGAGACTCACCAGTGTAGAGTTGCACAATTACAATATGAAAATGTCATAGTAATGTGAGACAAACACCTGCACAGGTAGGAGTCTGGTTACTAGCGCAACTATCGAATTTTTATCCACACTCACAATGCAGTCAAGATGTCAGGATCCTTGTGTCTGATAAAATGGATAAACTGATCGAATGGGGATAAAATTTATGGGATCAATGGTATGGACCTCTTCAACTAAAAAAGAAAAAAACACAAAAAATTAACCACTTAACAAATAATAACCTAACGAAAGAGAAATGAACTAAATGTAGTTGAGTTGCCATAAATAATGTGAAAAATATTGCACAAGGGTGAATCATTCCCACTTGGTGAGTGACAAGTCCTTGTAGGATGGAGAAAGGCCTCGGTATTAGGTTCCCCTTGTTGGTGGTTGAGTGATTAAAGTGATTCTGCAAGTGGTTGTTAGTGAAATAAAACAAAACAAATAAAAATAAAAATAACATTAAACAAAATGTAAAGGGGTATAAAATGCAAACTCCAACAACCAATAGATGCCAAACCACTTCGTGTATTGCCCAATGGTCAAGCATGTAAAACACCTTGGAGATGTGAACTAAAAATGGAGGCAAACAATCCCTCTAAGGGATGTCTATTTAGTATACACTAGATGTCAAGTGGCTTGAATAACAAATGAGGAGAACACTTTCCCCTTGGAGGAAGGTGGCAAGGGATCTTGGTAAATGCTAAACAAGAGGAAAATGGTGAGCTATGAGGGATCTCAAGCATAACTCCAACAACATAACCTTGATCTAATTTCTTCCTTACAAAAAGCATTCCGATGGATTTATTTTATAGTCCAAGAGGTGGCCAAGAAATAACAAGATCTCAATGTGAACCTAATGATCCATGATTTAGCTCCAAGGTACACCAAGGAGGTCATTTAAGGAAACCAAGTGTGTGATTGAATTCTTGGAGTAAATGAAGCTTTCATGATACTTTAATGTGTCATTGGTGGGAGAGATCTCGTTTTTTGTGTCAATCGTGTGGATCTCAAAGGTAAATTTTCACTGGTAGTGTGGGCGTCGAACTGGTGATATGTGTTGTAATGCATATAAACCGACCATCGATTGTGCGGTATTTCATTTTGACTATTAGGATTTTTTGGACATATTGATTTTTGGATCTTGTGAAGATGTATTCTTTTGGATACATGTTGTATGTTAATGGCACTTTACCATTCAAACTGTGGAAAGGTTGCATGTGTGTGAGATTTATTCTATAACAGACACACACACACACACACACACACACACACACACACACACACACACACACAGAAAGAGAGAGGGAGAGGGAGAGAGGGGGGGAGGGAGAGAGAGAGGGAGAGAGAGGGAGAGAGAGGGGGGGAGGGAGAGGGAGGGATATAGAAAGAGAGATGGAGGGAGAGACGGGGGGGGAGGGAAAGAGGGAGAAAGGGAGGGAGAGCTAGAGAGGGAGAGGGAGAGGGATAGGGATGGAGAGAGACAGAAATGGAGAGAGAGGGAGGTAGAGAGAGATATAGGGAGAGAGAGAGAAAGGGAAAGAGCGAGAAAGAGAGAGGGAGAGGGATAGAGGATAGATAGAGGGAAAGGGAGAGGGGGGAAAGGAATGGAGACAGAGAGAGAGAGAAACAGATGGAGAGAGAGATGGATGGAGAGAGAGGGGGAGAGGAAAAGAGGCAGAAAGAGGGAGAGATAGGGAGAGAGAGACAGAGTGGGAGAGAGAGAGATATATATGGATGGAGGGAGAGATATAGAGATGGATACAGAGAGAGGGGGGGGTTAATATGATTTTATGATTTTGTGGTTTGTGAATCTTTAATTTAATTTGTGTTTGATGAAATTGGTCAGTAAGACCATCGATTTACTTGCCATTATAAAGAGAGAGAGAGGTTAAGATGATTTTATGATTTTGTAGTTTTTGAAATTATTTCAATTTGTGTTTGATTAAATTGTTCAGGACGACTATCGATTGAATTTCCATTAGAGAATAGATTAGCCCTGTATTATCCTCTATATGTTTTGTTGTAGTTTATATTTGTCTTCCAATTATTTGATAAAATGCTTGAAAGAGCTATAGTTTTCTATATTAGATTTGGATAGAAAGAGATCTTAATATTGTGTATAATTTAGTTACTTTTAGTATAGTGAAGGGAATTAACACATAAGTAAATTTGGGGTATTTATTTATAGGAATTTGGAGGTTTGACGTTTAAAATTTTCAATGTAAGTAATCCAATTATAGTTCATTTTGTCTATTGAATTTGATCTAGAAAAGTTTAATCAAGTTCCCTGTAGACAATACAGGTTTGGAAAAGTCCTAGAAATGAATTGAAATCTTAATTTTACTTGTGACCTATAGATGGGGCAATTACGAGCATATAAATATGCTCCCTTTGTGTGCTTGTGGAGGGTGTGGAGAGATCATGTAGATGTATGTTTTTCATTTTATCTTGAAAATTAGGCTATAAATGTATAATTTAGGATTAATTTGATGTTGTTTAGTGGTGAGGTTTTAGAGAGAATTTGATCTAAATCTCTTTAGAATACTTAAGCAATCTTGTATTATTGAAAACAATTAGAAATAAGTGTTTCACTCTATAAGTTTGATTAAATACCTAAACCCACCTTTTATCACTTGTAATACTCAGATTGACACGTGTTTGAATTAAGGCATGAACTAGAAATTAATTAACAAAAATTAGGATCCTCGCATAGAATATCTTGGTTTGGCTTATAGAATTTTTTGTTTTCAAAGCATATGATAAGATGTTGATGTATTTGTAACTTTGGAATGTATCCATCCATATATCTTATGTATTGTACCCCAATGTTTATTCCAGGATGTGTCTGTAATGTAATTTAGTCATGTCATACCCTGATGTTTATTCCATGAAGTTTCTATAACATAACAAGTCATGTCAAGTCATTGTGGGTAACCCTCCTATTGGTCAAGGGTTAAAGTCCCCGCAGTTGTGGGGCCCTAGGGTTGTTTGACTATCCTAGAGAAGTCGACCCTAGGTGAGTCATTGTAAGTCAAGGCAATAGTCCCCACCGTTGTGTTAAGGATAACCCTCCTTGTTGGTCGGAGGAGGCAAAGTCCCCACAAGTTGTGGGGCACTAAGGTTATTAGACACTCCTAGAGATGTCGGCTCTAGTAAGTAATTGTTAAGTGAGGACGACATGTTGGAGTGGGTTTCAAGTGAACGAAAGAATACAAATAGAGAGTGAGCCTCTCTATTTATTACACACGCACTCACTCATTAGGGCACGTGAGTGAGAGGAGAAGTTGTTGGGACAAGGGAGAGACTACTGTTGTCGAGAGATCATCTTTATGTTTTCGGGTTTTACTTTTGGTGCTGATTATATCTCTGAGGAATTTGCGGGGTTTTCTCCTTTATGGTTTCCCCAAGGAAAATTCTTTGTGTCTCTTGTCTCTTGTGTTTTATTGTTGTGCATGTTATTCTCTCAGTTAAAAGATCCTAAGATCATAATGCTAGCTTGAATGATAAAAATCTAAGATGGTATCAGAGCTAACCTAAGAAGAAGACATTGTGCAACTCTAGAAGCTAGGGATTCTTACTTTCTAGGTCTCTCTCCACAATCCATCAGTAAAAGTATGCTAGGATGACTCTCCATTGAAGGACGCATCTTTCTATCGAAGCGGAATTCAATTCCGAGCATTTTCAATTTCGGTGCGGGAAATTAGGGCTTTCTATAGAAGAGGAATTTTTGAGTGAGCCTGGCATAGGATTTCTCTCCTCATCAAAATCGAATTTTAGAGACCTGGATCAATATTTTTGGTTGGGTATAACTCTAGGAAAGTCAAACCCTAGTTTGACCCCGAGCTGGAAAAATCCTAAAATACTAAAAATAATAAGTTTTGGTACATTTACTATATCTATATATTGGCAAATGCTCGGGAGCTAAAAATTGTAGAGGCCAAAGATAAAATCCTTACTTACACCGTGACCAAAATTCAGCCTCAAATTCTATATATGTTGGGAGATATTATCCCTCCAAGTTAGGGTTCCAGCATCTTCCATAATTCATCCATAAACAAGACACCTAGGGAGAATTCCTATATCTTGGGATACAAAGGTCCAAATGAAATTTATAAAGATGTTCCAAAAATGGAACAGACATTAATTTCTATGGTTTGAGTTTCAGACTCAGAAGATGAACTAGTGACACGAGGCAGTTCGTACAACTTCGATGTGCTGAACAGTCCTGTAACAAGTCACCTTGGGAAAATGATCATAACTCCAAATTGGTGAAACAAATTCTGATGAAACCTATGGTGTTGGAATAGGGACAGGTGAGGCTACCTCAGTGTGAATTTTTAGACATAGAGGAGTAGTAATTGTGGAGATAGCATAGAAACAGTAACAGGAATTTCTGTAGAAGAAATTGGAAAACTAGGGCTTCCTGTTCCAGGAGCTTCCCTCCACTGTTTTTATAAAAGGAGTACATTGGACAGCTCAACTTGAAGATATATATCTTTCTATCAAATCAGATCTTAAATATTCCAAGTTTTGAAAATTAGGGTTTCTCTGACAAACCCCAGATCAGCCAGCTCTAGAACTAGGACGGACACCTCAAATCGGTAAGATCTAATCTTTTGCTATTTGCATTTGAGGTTCTCATTTCAAAGTAATATATCACATTAGCTTGATGATAAGCTTGGTGAAATTGACAACTTCCAAGCATGGAATTATTTTATCTCTCTGAAGAAAATGAATTGGACACCTACATGAGTAGAGAGGTTCTAGTTCCAGAGGGAGATGAGGCTAAAAGCCTTATACCATAAGAACTTGGTCAAGCCCAAGAAGATCATTGTTGATTCAATCACGGATCACATTGTATCACAAGTGTCTTCCCTAAAGACACTGAAGATGTTTGATTCCTTGACCAAGCTATTTGAAGGGAAGAACATAAATCAAAATTTGACTTTGAGAAAACAGTTGAAGAATGTGAAGATCCAGAATGCAGAGACCATACAGTCATACTTGACAAAGGTCTCTCAAATCAAAGAAAAATTTGAAGCGGTAAAAGAAGAAGTGAAGAATGCAGAAGTGGTGATATCCACCTTGAATGGTCTCCTAGGATCATGGGATTCATTCATTCGAAGAATGTGTGCTAGAAGGAAGTGATTACCTTCAGCAGACTCTGGGAAGAGCACACACAAGAAGAAGCTCAACTAATAATAAGAGAAAAGAAAATGGGAGCAACTGGAGATCAAGCTCTCACCATCCAAAGAAGATCCCTCAAGTGATGGGGAATACGAAGAACTCAACTCTTGAAGAACCTCTTATCCATCTTATCATTTGGATGAAGAAGATGATGAAGCTGAAGGCTCAAGAAGGAGTCTACCCATGAAACAAATAAATATAATTATTCAATTGTCATTTCATGATATTGTTTTGTTATGCATTTGTTTATATTCAGTTGATGTATTATGCATGATAGAATGTTTTCATTAATGACAGTATACTAGTAATATGCATGTGATGGGTAAGTATCTCATGGTGCTATAAAACTCTCCATTGCTACTTATCTAGAATGAAACCTCTTTGCTGACATATTGGATTAGTGCACAATATCAATGTTGTCCTGGTAGAGACGGAAGGCATCTAGAAAAGTTTCTGTGAGATATGGATGAATGTTGTATTGGCTAAAGTAGTTGCACGATCATATATTTATGCACAAGAAATTTCCAATATGAATATTCCTTATGAAATATTTCTAACCATACAAATGCATTTGACTTGTAGGAAAGATCGCATACATAATCGCCTACAAGAAAAGAAGAATGAGACTTGTTTCGAAGAACAAGTGATGATAGTTCAATATGAAGAATAATATGACGAATGCAGTGACATCATTGATGCAGAACCTTCAAGCTATGAAGAAGTAACCAAGAAGAAAGGGAATACCAATTCAAGAAGAATGATGTCTAGGATGTAGTATCGATACGTGAAGGGAAGTTCGTAGTTCCATCATGCAGTAGATGGAAACATCGTGGGATACAAGGCAAGATTCGTAGCACGAGGCTTCTGACTAAAAGAAGGCATAGACTACGAAGAGACATTTGCAGCTAGTGGGAGTTGAGACACATGATAGGCATAATCATGTGTGCAAATGAAAGAAGGCCTTGTACGAGTTCAGAAGACACCCATGGGATAACACATACATGATGAGCTTGATGAAGATCTAAACCTATGCTACAAGGTTGATAGAGGATGACAAGCTCACAGATGGGTGCAAGAATGCTTTCAAAGATAGAGGATCTTGGTATCCAATGATCCTAGATGGATACATAGAATATTAGTAGCAGAGGAAGCTACTTTTCACTCTGGTACAGGATGTTTCAGTGCATAGTGTACGGAAGACAAAGAGAGTATGATGCTTCGAAGGGAGTGACTGCAGAATATCCTAAGGTTCGACAAGGTATGACATGATGGACATATTACTAATGACTCTAGGCTTTACTGAGAGTAAAGTGGATTCCAACCTTTTCTTCAAGGTTGAAGGTGGAAGACCAGTGATGCTCCTGTTATGTGTCGATGCACTATTTTCTAGGCATGGAGGTGTGGACAAGGGAAGTATGCAGTATAGATCTTGAAGAGGTAGAGGATGATGGACTGCAAGGCCATGACCACACTTATGGCATCAAACATGAAGCTATTGAGTGATGCTTCGTTAGAGACGGTTGATGCTATGATGTATCGTCAGATGATTGGGTCCTTGATGTACCTGATGAATACGAGACTAGATATTTGCTTTGCAGTGAACACATTGAGACATGTTCACCTAATGGTTGCAAAGCATGCAGTAAGGTACCTGAGGGGTATAGTTGATAATGGGCTCAAGTATTAGGTGAATCAAAATATTAACCTGGAAGGTTATGTTGATTCAGATTGGGTAGGCAGTGCTCTTCAGGGTGTTGCTTCAGTATAAGATCATGTGTGATCTCTTGGTTTAGCAAGAAGAAATCCTGTGTGGCACTGAGTACAGCTGAAGCAGATTATGTCTCAGCTTGTTCAGCTAGTTGTGAGGTAGTATGGCTAAGGAAGCTACTGTATGGTTTATTTGATCTCCAGATGGATGCTACTTGTATACATTGATACATTGCGACAACCAGAGTTGTGTGAAGTTGTCGAAAAACTCAGTGTTCCATGACAAGTCGAAGTATATTGAGATCAAGTACCACTATATCAGGGATATGGTGCAAAAAGGAGAAGTGAAGCTCCAATATGTTGTGATGGACGAACAAATAGCTGATGTGTTGATAAAGCCATTAGCCAGAGTGAAGTTTGAGTACTTCAGGGATAAACTTGGTGTTCTCCAGATCGAGGTTCCTTCTAAGGGGAAATGATGAGACCTAGAGCCATTCTGACATGGTGAGAGGATTGGTTCCTTCCATGGTTAGATGTAAGGGCTGAGCCATTCTGTCATGGTGAGAGGATTGGTTCCTTCCATGTCAGATGTGAGTGTTGAGCCATTCTGATGTGACTGTAGGATCGGTTCCTACATGATCAGATATAAGCGATGAATTTCATTCTTGGAATGGAGGTCCCTGGTCAGTTACCAGGAATACTTGTTCTAGGACTGAGGGCCTTTCTAATACGACCGTAAGATGTAGTCTTAAGTGATCAGATATGAGCGCATGGCCATTCTGATGTGATTGAGGGATTGGTTCCCACTTGATCAGATATAAGGGTTGTTTCCATTCTTGGAATGGAGGCACCTGGTCAATTACCAGGAAAGCTCAGTCTGGGACTGAGGGCCATTCTGATGATACTGTAGGATTGGTTCCTACATGATCAAATGTGAGTGCAAAGCCCTTCTAACATTGGTTTTCAGATGTAAGTGAAAAGCCCTTTTGGCATGAAGGATTGGTTCCTTTCATGGTCGAATATAAGTGTTGAGCCTTTCTGACATTGGTTGTTAGATGTAAGTGCAGAGCCTTTCGGCATGGAGGATTGGTTCCTCGCATGGCCGAGTGTAAGTATTGAGCCTTTTCGACATTAGTTGATGGATGTGAGTGCTAGGACTTTCTGATATGATTGTAGGATGTGTTCCCACGTGGTCATATGTGAGTGTTGGGCATGCCTTTATGATATGACTATAGTATTGGTTCCTACATGATCAGATGTAAGTGTTGGGCAGGCCATTCTAACTTAGGGTCAGATATAAGTGCTGGAAAAAGACCTACATGGAGGCTAGGCCTATAACCATCATGAAAAAGGGCTGGCTCTGTAGAACTTCCTGTGACGAGAAGAATCGTGAGATAGCACCCGTGATGATGATCCAGCAGTGATGATCCAGATCCAGTGATGGTGATCCAAATCGAGTGATGATCCAGATCCAATAATGATGATCCAGATCGAGTGATGATCCAAATCTAGTGATGATGATCCAGATCGAGTGATGATCCAGATCCAGTGATGATGATCCAGATCGAGTGATGATCCAGATCCAGATCAAGATGACGAGAACTCAATGATGATCCAGATGATACAGAGAAGAATACTTGTGCTAATAAATTGTGTCAAGAGAATAGCTTCCTAGTTAAGAGGGAGTGTTGATGTATTTGTAACTTCGGAATGTATTCATCCGTATATATTATGTATTGTACCCCGATTTTTATTCCGAGATGTGTCTGTAATGTAATTGATTCATTTCATACCCCGATGTTTATTCCGAAAATTTTATATAATGTAACAAGTCATGTCAAGTCATTGTGGGTAACCCTCCTATTGGTCAAGGGTTAAAGTCCCCGCAGTTGTGGGGCCATAGGGTTGTTAGACTATCCTAGAGAAGTCGACCCTAGGTGAGTCATTGTAAGTCGGGGAAATAGTCCCCACCATTGTGTTAAGGATAACCCTCCTTGTTGGTTGCAGGAGGAAAAGTCCCCACAAGTTGTAGGGCACTAGGGTTATTAGACACTCCTAGAGATGTCGGCTCTAGTAAGTAATTGTTAAGTGAGGCCGACATGTTGGAGTGGGTTTCAAGTGAACGAAAGAATATAAATAGAGAGTGAGCCTCTCTATTTATCATACACACACTCACTCATTAGGGCGCATGAGTGAGAGGAGAAGTTGTTGGGACAAGAGAGAGACTACTGCTGTCGGGAGATCATCTTTATGTTTTCAGGTTTTACTTTTAGTGCTAATTCTATCTCTGAGGAAGTTGCGGGGTTTTCTCCTTTATGGTTTCCCCGAGGAAAATTCTTTGTGTCTCTTGTCTCTTGTGTTTTATTGTTGTGCATGTTATTCTCTCAGTTAAAAGATCCTAAGATAATAATGCTAGCTTTAGAATACTTAAGCAATCTTGTATTATTGAAAACAATTAGAAATAAGTTTTTCACTCTATAAGTTTGATTAAATACCTAAACCCACCTTTTATCACTTGTAATACTCAGATTGCCATGTGTTTGAATTAAGGCATGAACTAGAAATTAATTAACAAAAATTAGGATCCTCACATAGAAACTCTTGATTTGGTTTATAGAATTTTTTGTTTTCAAAGCATATGATAAGATACAAATACCTGAAGCATGATATATGCACTTTATTGTTAGAAATTCAATCTTAATGGTCTAATGGATACGAGATTATTCATCATATTGTGTATTTCAAGGAATGGGTATTCTTGTAGAACTATAATATAGATTAGGGAATTGCATCATGTCATGTGATTGTAATTGTTAGGTTGCATTTTTAAAATTATATTGTATGATTGCTAACTTTATTAATATTTATGGATTACTTTCTTAAGTAAATTGGTATTGTATAATGCCTATGAGTGTTTGAGAAGCCATGTATATGTGAAGTAAAGAAGGAATCCTATTATGAATTTAGTAACATTGAGAAGTAATCCTATTGGGATGATTGTGACTTAATTGGTTGAAGTGTGAAATGCAATATTTATTTTGGAATTTTATGTAAGTGTTTATGTTAGAAGTGTTGCGATTTTATTGGCTTGAACTTGTTTATTTCGAAGAAGAAATATAATTCCATCTTTAATTTAGTTCTTTTATAGAATTAGTTATATTGTTTTGTTGTCATAATGCTCGTGAATACTACAAGTTCTTCTTTTTAGTCCCAACCTATGTTATATGTTTCGTTGTTTTCCATTAATCAACATGAATATATTCATTTTTAAAAGATAGATGAAGTTTGATTTTAATTTGCTATTTAAATGTATTTTAGGAAAAAAACTTCAACATAATGTTAACTTGTTATTGGATCAAATAACTTGAAAATACTATTTTTATGATTGACCAATATTTTTTTTAAAGTACGAAAAAAATGCATACCTAAGTATTACTAGGCTACATAGCGATACTTCTGATAGTGCATATGCTTTCCCTATTTATCATTATTGTGCTCCTATCATTTCGTCTGTCATTACCCTTGCAACAAGGAAGGATTGTCCTTCCATGTACTACTTGCTAAACCAATGAGGCAAGGACTGGTTTCCATTTGCGTCACCCATTCCACAACAATCGATCCTAGGAATAGCTTGACAATGCTTGGGATGGTCTATAGCATTCATGTGGTTGCATTATATTATGTTTTATAGAAAAACAAAGGGTTTTATGTTAATCGAAAACCTATAACACAATTCTTCTTCAATTTTATCAATTTCTCCATTTATGAAAACTGTATTGGTTTTCTATAGATTTTTTTACTGTTGTCCCTTAATGGTGGGTATTGTATTGAATTTATGTAGGGAAATTTGATGGGAGAATCTTGTATGAGATAATGGTCGAGGCAAGATATTTGGTAAAGGTGCACATTCCAAGATACACATTCCAATTAGATACAATGGTGTTAAGAGATGAAGTCAATATCTATATCTCTAGTATTCTTTATGTAGTGTTCATGACTAGGTGTATGTGTTGGGCATGTGCCCCTCCCTCTCTGGGAGATAGGGGTGGATCCTTCGAGGTGAAAATTTCTAGACCCTTCTAGTCTATTAAAGTTCCTTCTAGGACACTCATATATATTATATAGAAGGGGAATGACTCTCGGTATTGTGTTACAAGAGAAAAAATCATTGTAAGTTTTTGTCGAGTAATAATAAAATATGGAAGTTGTAATTTCCATGTGATTTTACCTTAGTATGCTTAGCAGGTTTTCCACGTAAATATTGTGTTCTATTATTGTTGTTGTTTTCTTCTATTTTTAATTTTTTTCTAAAAATTGATACCAAGATACACATGTTTTTCCAAGTACATAACGGATTTGAACACTTAGTATTTCGTCAAATCGTTTTCTAGCTTAGTTTGTCTTCATAACAGGCCTCTTCACTTTTAGTTGGGAAATCATGTTTTTGGGCATAATTTTTATTCCTTTTCTCAACATAGGTAAATGTGGTCTTCAACATCAATGTATTCATTTTATTACTATATCTAAATACAGTCTTGGCCATATCTATATTCATTTTCCTAGCATATGTCCATTTTGTAGCCTCATAGTCGAACCCTTCTTTGTTTTTATACATACACACAAATTTACTCACAAATCCATATCAATCATCCAAGACATGTTATGTGTTCTATCAATTCAGTTATCTAGGAGGATTGATATTGAAAGGTCTTACCTCAATTATCTCTGCTAAGGAAAACCAATGTCTTGGAAGGTCCCATTTAGCTCTATTAAGGTGCTTGTCATGAGCTCAAGCTCAATTGATGTAGTTAAGGTCCTCACTAAAATGGTTATACTTAAGTTGAAGGAAGGTCCTAATAGTGTCTTAGCATGAAATTCCTAATTGATTGGGTGGAACATTGAGATTTTCACCTCAAGAAATTTGATATCTCTTAGTCGAGTATGGTGTTCAACATCTATGTATTGATTTGTTCAATATATGTAAATTATGAAACCCAATAATTGAACCCTAATGTTTTTTTCTCTTACCTTACGTAAGGGAATTGATAATAGACCCATATTTTCTTTCTTATTTGTTTTCTTCCCTTTTCCCTCTACCTTCAAAAGGAGACACAAGGATATACTAGAGGGAGATGTTTATTAACGATGCATTGAAATGCTCTTTGCAATTTCATTAAACAATTTTTTTCTCAAGTTTCATGGTTAGTGTGCAAACTATTGGATTCATTTGAAAAGTGAAGTTTACTTGGGACAATCACCCATATAAATATATTAGCGATAGAAAAATGACACCCTTTTATGGATTATGGAGAATAGGACCTTGAATCTTATGAAGCTTCATAATTGTTGTGTATTTTGGAATAAGAGAAAATAGAGGGGGTGGAATTAATTTAAGGGAGAAAAGGGAAACTAGACTATTCTACAAGCACACAAGTTACGATGCATCTGTAAAGGGAAGGGCAAGTTCAAGTGGATGTGCAAGAGTTTCTATGGGAAATTTTGAATGCTCACTTGACATTATTCGCTTATTAAGGAGAAACTTCTATGTATTTCCTTCCTTGATATGTATGTCATGTTGCTATTGAGCCTAGTGGAAAAAGAGCCATTCTATTAGTAAGGTGGTTCACAAGGAAAAAGAAGATTCATTTTCCCTTACTTACAAGAAAGACAACACAAAACCCGACTGTAATGAGAATAAAAACAATAATATATAAGAAGGCTTGGAAAGGCTATTACATAGAGTAAAGCATCATATCAGAAAGGTAAAACTTGAAATAAACCAATATAATGCATGCAAGAGGAGGTATAGGATTTCCCGAGACTTAATAAGCCCCTATTATAAGACCCTACATTGAAACCAAACGTAAAAAATGGAAATCGTAGAGAAAAGGGAAGAAAGAAGGAATCAAGCAGGGTGATATGACCTTAACTTTTTTCCAAGCAAAAATTTTATACTAAACCTATTTTTCATTTTTTGGGTTCCTGACACATTCCCGTGTATAGTGAGAAAGAATCTAGTTATGGATAAACAACTACAAAGGAATAGGTAACATGTGGTGTTTTTAACCTTGAAACTTAGAACAACATAGGATATGCAAAGATTTATGATGCAAGAAACCATAAATTATAGTGTAAAATAACCAATAACAAGACAATAGAGAAGAGAGATAATGGACAAATAACACTTGTATTATGATAATAAATTTGGAAGGAAATGTTCACTTTCCTCTTAAGCTTGGGAGACGTTTCACTTGAGCAGAGCTTCAATACATTATTCCTGACAAAACAATACATAGCCTCCTAGCTCTTTAAATAGTCTTTCAATATCCCAAAATCCTAACTACGTGACTTGGTCCCATAATTAAAGAGTATCGACTACCTGGTTGGACTTGATTAATAGAGAGATCCTTTTTGCTCACTATGAAATACTCAGCCTTATTCAAAAGAGATGGCCACCTACATTACTTAACTAACTCCTAAAGTAAGGGGGTTAGGATAGGAACCTAACATAATGGTCTGGATTTGATCATAGTAACCCAACTTTCATGATTGAGAATTATGTCTAATATTTTTTCATAGGAAAAAAATCCATCTTAAACCAAGATCTATTTCTACCTAGTTCAACAAGCTAGGTAAGAGGGTTGGTCCTGGATTGTCATTCTAGGAGGGTTTGTCTTGAATAATTGTGCCTGAGATAGCACTACTAAGGCAAGAATGACTTCAAGATCTTACTTGAACTCAGTTAACGTATTTGTTTTGAGATCATTTAGGCAATGTCTTGGTTGTGCTCAAGTAAGATCCTATCTAGGTCACTATCTAGTTCCAAAAAAATTGATAGCAATACATCAAGGGATTTGATGCCTATTCCTATATAACATATATTAAGGGTTAAGATGGATTTGTGCTAATGCATACATTTGAGTGCCCCCAAATGATTATTTTTCTAGATATATATTCATGGTGCAACCCTAAAGTAGACATCATTAAGGTCAATGTAATTTAAACAAATACATCCAAGGTCAAATTACAAATCCCCATAAGGATTTTTCCATGTCTCCATCTGCTTCCCTTGTTGGTTCTGGCTACTCATCTAGTAACGATATGTTCAACCTTTATAGTCTTAGCTATGTTGTGTATTTTTCTTTTGACTTAGTTGTTTGAAGCATTTTTCTTCTTATTATTTTTAGGAAAAGCTTATAATATCTATGCTAAGAAAATGAAGACTACTATTTACAAAAAATTGACCTTGTCAAATAATACCATTGTTGTATATTCGTAGAGATACAATGCCCATTTGACAACGATTAATCAAATGTGTTTTGGATCCCCTTTTCCTGGAACTAGATACTAATGTGTGTTCCCTTCATATTAGCTTCAACTATTGTTCTAGATTCACACTTGGTTCACATATTGTATTAGTAATCTCTTCATTAGTTAGCTTGTTAGCTTCTCATGGAGTTTAATCATTCAATTACGAAGGAATTCAAATTAATTTTATGACTTTAGATTGTATTTTAAAAATCCAATTTGTCATATAACCTTCAAGAAGTTGTTGGGAATCATTATACATGATAATAAGCTGCCACATTTGACATATTTTCTTTATCTATTTATCTTCTTTAGTAGAACCTGTTAGGTTTTGTTGATATTCAGGTTATGTTTGATTTGCAATACGATCAATGTCAATATGAATTATGATTTGTGCTTGAGTTTGAATCCATTTACTTGTGTTTGGTGGTTTTCCTTAAAAGGAGTGTAATGTTAATTCATGTAAAACTCATGTATGTATCAAGGAAACAAAGGTATAGAGGATTATCTAATGGTGAAAAAAATAGAGCTTTGTACCTTATAAAATATGTGTGTTCCCTATAGCATTACAATTAGCATTTTCACACATCTACAACATTATATACAGTCATGTTCAAGAAATTTTATTTAATGGTGTATATAAACACAATCAAATTCAACAAAGTACATTTAATGATGTGTGAAAAGTTGAGCAGTTTAGCTTGCACTAGGAGATGAGAATACTAGTGTTTTCCACAAATATGAAAATCTACAAAAAAAGACAAAACATTATTTGGGAGTTTTCTTATTATGAAGGTGGGTCTGTTAGGGGTTTCTATGACCTTGTTCCAAAGGGTGTAGAACATTTTAAATACATGTATACAAAATCGGTCAGAACATTCCAAAAATAATAATAAAACTTTCTCTTATTTTCCTTAAGGGTTGAATCCACGAGACAATCAGAGACTTTTTTCTATGGTCACTCTAGAGAGTTAAAAGGAATTCTGGGAAGGTTCAAGAAGGATAAAATTCTAGGACTGGATTGGTGGACCACTGAATTTTATATTGCTATTTTAGACCTCCTAGGGGCTTACTTCCTGAGGGTAGTTGAAGAGACTTGGATTACAAAAAAACTACCATGTTTCAACACAAATTTTATTGCATTGATACCAAAGGTGGACAATCCATATCAATTTGGGGATTTCCTCCCAATATCACTATGTAATGAAGTGTATAAAATTATTTAAAAAATGATAGCAACCCATATAAATCCTTTTCTCTTAGCATGCATATCCCCAAAACAATTGGCTTCCTAGAAGGATGGAAAATATATGATGTATGTGGGAGCAACTCAAGAGTGTATCCATACTATCAAAAGTGAGCAGATAATGTATATGGTGGTCAAAACCAACCTTTCAAAGGGGCATGATCAATAATGTTGGATGTATATAAGATTTTCTTTGATTCAGGTTCGAATCTCAATAGACCTTGTTAATTGGATTTGGGAATGCATGACATCTGTCACTTATGCATTATTGATCATTGGGTTGGCATCTAAGTTTTATTTTGATGCAAGGATTGAGGTAGGGATGCCCCTTGTCATTATACTTGTTCTTTCTCATGATGGAAGGTCTTAGCAGATATCTTAATGTTATGCAACCAAGTCCCAAATATAGCATAAAAGAGCAGAAATAGACAATAAGAGAGTAATCCATGCCTAAAACATGAATAACAGAGATAAATATAAATCTTGTTCGAGGGAGGAACCTCCTTACACAATATTGTACTGAGTACACAAGAAAATATAAGATACTATGATGAATAAAATGAGAATATATCTTTCTTATATATAGTAGATAAAGGTGTACAATAACAACTAATAAACCCACCAATAGACCCAATCCTACATAAATAATATGCAATACACCACAATATAGGGAGTAATACGCCACACTATATGGTGTAATGTGTCATCATTAAAATCTTAACATGCCCCTCCCCTTCAAAAAGTGTTGTCATCAACGGTGAAGTAATTCTGGATGCCGTTATATAAAGGAATCATATTCCCATGTTGAATCTTTTGTGGGTAAGTTCTTCCATTTAATGAGATACTCTGAAATTGATCGATTTAGAAGCGATCTAGTTTGTATTTCAGTAATTTCTTCAGGCTCCAAGATGGTTTTTCCTTCCTTGTCAAGTTCTGGTAACATCGTTTGAACTGGTAGCTTGTCACTAATTACCTTCTTTAAACATGAAACATGGAAAACTGGATGGACTCGTGAAGATGCAGGTAGTTCCAATTTGTAGGCCATACTACAAATATTTTATAACACCTTGTAGGGACTGTAGTATCTAGGTGATAATTTGTTATCCTTCTTGGTGTTCTTTAGGTACCTCTATTTGTATGGTTGTAATCTTTAAAACACCCAATCCCCAACATTAAAGCTCCGTTCATTCGATTTTGTGCAAGATTCAGGTTTTCCTTTAAGAGTTGAAGAACTTGTTGTTAATTCTCCATGTGGTCGTCCACTACTTGAACCTTAGAGTCTCTTAGTGAAGATGTGATGGATGTTGGATGGTAGCCATACAATGCCATAAATGGGGTATTTTTTATGATGTATGGAAGGAAGTATTATACCACCATTTTTCCAAGGGTTACCACTTGACCCATTTTGTTTGTTTATCAGCTGCAAAACATCGAAGATACCCTTTCAAACATTTGTTTACTATCTCTATTTTCCCATCAGATTGAGTGTGATAAGATGAGCTATGAGCCAGTTGAGTACCCAAACAAGAAAATAATTCGGTCCAAAAATTTCCAGTGAAAATGGGATCCTTGTCACTTACTATAATATTTGGAGAACCATGTAATTTTTATACTGTATCCATAAAAGAATTGGTGACTGTGCTTGCTTTGAAGGGGTGAGATAGTGCACAGAAGTGTGCATATTAAGTAAGTCTATCAATAACCACCATGATGACACTCTTTCCTTCAAACTTTGGTAAACCTGTGATAAAATCCATGAAGACATATGTTCACAATTGTCTTGGAATGGAAAGTGGTTGTAGGAGACTAGGGTCTTAATTGTTTCCACTTTATTTTGTTGGCAAACAAAACATTATGCCACAAATTTTTGAACGTCAGTTTTTATACCATCCCAAAAAAAACTTTCTTAACCCTATGGCATTTTTTTAAGAAACCTGAGTGCCCTCATATTGATGAAGAGTGGAATTAAGAAAGTACCCTTTGCTTGAGTTGGGAACTCTTACCAAGGTATAAGCAATCCTTGTACCATAGCAAGTCATCTTTCCACCTAAATGTATTAGAGGCACTGGGATCCTGCTGCAGCTTTTGAATAAATGTCCTACCCAATCTGGTTGGATGATTGAAATAGCATAGAGTAATGCTTCAACAACCTCATCTTTCCTAGAGAGTGCATCTGCGACAACATATGTCTTCCCATTTTTTAAGATGATTTCAAAGTCATATCCCAACATCTTTGTTACCCATTTTTTTTTTCTCTTTTGAAGATAGCCTTTGTTCCAAGAAGTATTTAAGGCTATCATGATCAGTTTTAACCTTGAAATGTCTCCCTATAAGGTAGGGGCGCCATTGCTTCAAGGCATGTAGTATTGCCAACATGTCCTTCTCATAAATGGGATTTTTTAAGTTCTTTCCCTTGATTGGATGACTTGTGAAGCCAATAGGGTGTCCTTCTTGCATCAGTACAACTCCATTTCCATTTCCTGAAGCATCACATTCCACAATAAAGGTTTTTGTGAAGTCTGTTGTCACCAAAACAGGAGATTTACACATGGCCTCTTTGAGTTTTTGAAAGGCTTGAGTTGCCCCTGGAGTCCAAGAAAATGCATCTTTATTCAGCAACGATGTTAGAGGAGCTGCTATTCTTCCATAGTTCTGAACAAACTTGCGGTAGTACCCTGTCAGACCTAAGAATCCTCAGAGATTCTTCAGGGTTTTGGGAATCGACCAATCCATCATGGATTTTGATTTTTTTAGGGTCTACCTTGACACCTTCATCAGATACAATATGACCCAAATACTCTACCTCCTTTATCCCAAAGAAACATTTTGAGTGTTTTGCATACAATTATTTCTCCTTTAGTAGTTGTAGTACCCTGTCAATGTGTTGAACATGTTCTTACCAATACTTTCTATAGATTAGTATATCATCAAAGAATACCAGCACAAATTTTCTTAGGAAAGGCTTGAAAATAGAATTCATCAAACCTTGAAATATGGAAGGTGCATTTGTTAGACCAAATGGCATGACCAAAAATTCATAATGACCTTCATGAGTTTTGAATCTTGTTTGAGGGATGCCTTCATCCTTCATTCGAATCTAATAATACCCGGAATGAAGATCCAACTTTTTGAAGACAACTTCTCCATGTAATTCGTCTAACAATTCATCAATGACGAGAATGGGAAACTTATATTTAATGGTGATCTTTTTGAGCTCTCTATAATCAGGACACATACGCCATGATCCATCTAGCTTGGGTGCCATTACCATTGGTGCAGAGTAAGAACTTTGGCTAGGCCTATTTATGCCAGCCTCTAACATTTCAGCCACCCTACGCTTAATTTCACTCTTTTTGCTATAGGGATATCGGTAAGGTCTGATGTTAGGAGGAACACTACCTAGAATTAAGTGGATAGCATGATCCAATTCACGAATAGGTGGAAGACCTTTGGGAATATCTTCAAATACCTTGGAATGCTTATTAATGACCCTTTGGAGATATAGGGAGATAGGGAACTTTGAGGTTTGAACATCTAATGAGAATAATTGTGCAACTATACCTTGATGTCCATTTTTTAACAACTTTGTCATACCATTAGATCTTATCACCTTGCTTGGTTTTCCTGTGATACCATTTAACTCATATTCTTTACCTTCCCATGAAATGTTTTTGAAAATTAAAATCCATTTTTTCCCAATGATTGTAACCACTAGACACCAAAGACAACATCAGCACCACCCATTGGGATAGAAATCATTGGACTATTCAATACATATTCCCCCATAGCCATATTGATATTATGGAATTTCCCTGAGCAATTTATAGTTCCTCCATCTGCAATCATTACTTGAAATTATGGTGTTGGATAAACAAAGCAATTAAGAACTTTGGCTAGTTTACAGTGAATGAAATTATGAGTACTACCAGAATCAATCAACGATGTTACTTTCTTCTTTTTTAAGTATCCTTCTATCTTGAGAGTTTGATGAGTGCTAATTCCAGCCAATGCATGACAAGATATGGTGGGAGTAATTTTTTCTGAATTGGCCTCTTCTATTTCTTCTGAAGTTGCCTCTTCTTGAGATGCTTCCTCTTCTTTTGGTTCTTCCTCTTCACAATCTATGTAGAATAATTTCTTCTTGTTACACTTATGTCCCTTACTATATTTGTTGTCACAATTAAAGCATAATCCTTTTTCTCTTCTTTCATCTAGTTGTTGGGGTGTCAACCTTTGTGTCTGTTTAGAAGAAGGAACATTATTTTCTCTATATGTGTTGGAGAAGGCCTTTCTAGTAGTCATTGCCATATTTTTATTTTCAACATTACTTGACATCATGAAATCCTTCTCTAGCAATGATGGTTCAAAGAGACGCACCTCATGTTGAATGTTATCTTTCACGGTCCCAATAAATATATCTAACAAATTATCTTCTAAAATATTCTTGGTTGAAATTGCTTGATGTGATATGTAACTGAACCTTTTTGCTTGAGATTTACCAACTGACTGAAGAAGGTGTTGCTATTTATATCCCCATAATGTGCAATCAATTATTCTGTGAATATAAACCAAGAGATAATATAATCCTTTTAACGTTCACAAATCCATTGGTACCATACAAATTGATCAGGTTCTAAATACAATGATGCAATAGTTACCTTTTGCATGGTGGACACCTGGTGTATATCAAAGAATTGCTCCATCTGAAAAATCCACGTGATTGGATCCTTGCCATAAAACTTTCTCATGTCAATCTTGGGGATAAATTAGTTTCTTGGAATTGAATTGAACCCATGATGTTGCAACTTTTGAGGACTCCAACTTCCTACTCTCCAATTGTTTTTCAATTTTCTCCAAACGTGACTAGAATAAGTCATCTTTTTCCTCCTTATCCTCTTCTTGAGTAGATAATTGAGGAATAAAGTTATGTTTGATATCCTTGATAAAATCCTTCAAGTCTTGAATACCTTATTTACTATCCCTCCATCTAATATCCTCTTTAGTAGCCATCTTCTTTTCCAATTTAGCAAAATCGTCAATTTTCACATTTCCTTTAATCATGTCTTACAACTTGGACACTCTAAAAGAAATGTCTTCCATTTCCTCATATGTCAGGGATGAATCCTTTGGGGGTTTAAGTGGAGTGTTATTCTTTCCAATTCATTTTGTTTCATTTTTAACAATATCACACCCTAGGTTTTACCACAATTATATCCTTCTACTAAAAGTTATTCAAATGCAAAATGACATACCTTTTCAAACCCTGATTGGAAGATTGTTTTAGGGACGACTTGTAACTAAGGTAAAATTTGAATTATAACTCCTCTAAGTTTGAAACTTCGGCATGTAGTACCTTTATCTATCCTATTTCCAATGCCATGAGTCTGTCCTAATTTGGATGATCCAACAAAAAGTTATTGCAAATATACCAAAACTTTTTTTTCCTATCCAGAAGAGCACCCGTGTACTGTATTCCACGTGTCGAGTGTTTTGTTTCTATATCTGAAACTTCTACCACAGATACCTTGGTTTGTCTTATTTCCTATGCAACTAGTCTCACTCCATTTGGATCTCGGATTCCTCAGATGTGACCTTTTTCCCAAGAACACCTGCTTAAGACTAGTTGTAGGACTAGTCAAAAACCCTAGATTCCTCTACACTTATCTCCGAAACTGTAATGAACCGGGATATGAATTTTGGACTAGAGATATTTAGGCTTGTCTTGTAAGTGGTTTTTTAACCTTGATCTTTGAATCCTTGTAGAAAAAAATTTGAATCGAAAGTTCCAAGATGAATCGTTTTGCAGAAGCCAATCCTGAGGAAAGAGCTTTGATACCAAATTTTATGCAACCAAGTCCCAAATATAGCATAAAAAGAGCATAAATAGACAATAAGAGAGTAATCCACACCTAAAACATGAATAGCATAGTTAAATATCAATCCTCTTAGAGGGAGGAACCTCCTTACACAATGTATTGAGTACACAAGACAAGATAAGATACTATGATGACTAAAATGAGAATGTATCCTTCCTATATATAAGAGATAAAGGTGTACAATAACAACTAATAAACCCACTAATAGACACAATCCTACATAAATAATATGTAATGCACCACAATATAGGGAGTAATGCACCACACTATATGGTGTAATGTGTCATCATTAAGGGCTTAACACTTAATGCAACAAGTCTTGCGAGTATAATTTAGCGGATACCTTTTGGAGAGGAGGTAACAGTAACACACATTATTTTTCGATGATGTATTGTTATTCCTTGGAGATACTTTTGAAGAAGGACAAGACATGAAGGAAATATTTCGTATAGCAACTGGTATGATGATAAACTATGAAAAATCTACTTGTTTTCATAATGGCGCTGATGAAATTTCATTACAACATTATTATGATATTTTGTATTTGGAACAATCGACATTAGAAAAAGGTTTCAAGTATCTAGGTTTTCACTTAAAACAAAACAACTACTGAAAAAAAGGGTTGGGGATGGTTGTTGAGAAATATTGAAGCCTACATAAATCTTTAGTGCAATCATCAGTTTACCCATGGAGGAATATTGTTTTTTATAAAATTTGTTTTGGTTGTTATCCCAGTGTATTGGATCTCTACAGCCCATATATCAATTTAAGGAGTTATGGTGCAAAATAAGGAAACTATGTTTCATGTTCTTATGTGTTGGTTGTGGAGCCTGGTCTTCTTAATTCAAATATGTTATGTCATCCATGTTTGGATCCTAGCAGCTAACAGGGGGTGTGAGGGGGATTTCCCCCCACTATAGTCATTATGGTTTGGGAAAAGTGCCCCCGTAGCAAAAATTTAGGAAAAAAATGCCTTGTAAAATGTTGTAATTTCATAGTCATGACTTGGTCAATAATGGGTGATTTACGAGCCCATGGTTTTGGGAAGCCCATGGTATTTTCCCATGGTATTACCTTTATAAAAAAGGGCATTGTAATACAATTGTGTATTGTATTGTAGCATTGTAAAAACAATCTATGTGATTGTGAGAGAGAAACTGTGAGAGAGTGAAGAGGAAGTGCGGCGGGGTTGATACAGGTTGTATCCCTTCATTTTGAAGGATGGTATAATAATTAAGGACTAGAAATTTCTGTGTGGACGTATCCTATATTAGGTGAACCACGTTATATTTGTGTCTCTCTTGTAATGTGTTTAAATATTTTCATCTTGTTTATTGTTTATTGTTATTTCTCAATGATCTTGTTTTTCTAACAATTGGTATCAAAGCCAACAGGTCTATTTGGCTGGTAAACTCACAGGAAAGAAGGGTTCCTGGTTTGAGTGGGAGCAATGGAAGAAGAAGGAAAGTTTAGGTTCGAGAAATTTATGACCAAAACTACCAGTTATGGAAGATGCAAATGGAAGACTATCTATACCAGAAGGATCTATAACTAATGTTGGGCAGAAAAAAAAAAACAAATGGTGAGTATGAAGGACGAAGTATGGGAGGTTCTTGACAGAAAGGCATTGGGAAAAATACGATTGTGCTTGGCTTCCTCAGTGGCTTTCAATATTTTAAAAGAAAATACAACGGAGGGTGTGATGAGCACATTGGCTAAGCTCTATGAAAAACCATTGTCTTCCAACAAGGTATTTTTTAATATGAATATGTTAGAAGGTAGATCTGTTGCTGAGCATTTAAATGAAGTTAATACGATTACTAGTCAACTAAGTTCTGTAAAAGTGAACTTTGATGATGAGGTTAGGGATCTTTTAATCCTGTGCTCATTGTCAGAAATCTAGAATGGTTTGGTAATGGTTGTAAGTAACTCTTTCCCTGGTTCAAACACTCTTAAATTTGATGATGTTGTTAGTGTTATTCTTAACGAGGAAATGCAAATAAAAATCATAGGTGAGACATCAAGTAATGCGTTGACCATGGAGAGCGGGGTAATACAAAGGGAGAGAGGAATGATCCCAGGTAATCGAATCAAGTATACATATGGAATATCCAAGTCTAGACTGGGAAAAATAGAGCTTTGCAACTGTGGTAAGAGAGGACGTCTGAATAAAGACTCCAGAGCTCCAAAGAAGAAAGGAGACGGGTAACAGGAGACTACTCAGGAAGCAAATGTAGCAGGTGATGTGTTACAAGATGCTTTGATTCTTGCATTATATAATACTAGTGATTACTGGGTAGTAGATTCAGGGGCTTCATTTCATGCTACACCCCATAGGAAATTATTTCATGATTATGTTCCAGGTGATTTTGGACATGTTTTATTGGGGGGTGATGAATCATGCAAAATTGTTGGAACGGGTAAGGTAGGGATTAAGTTAAATAATGGAAATGAATGGATACTAAAATATGTAATGCATATTACTACTATGAAAAGAAATATGATCTCAACATGGAAGTTGGGAGATAGCGGTTGTTTGTCTACGTTTGAAAAAAGGTGGTGGAAGATCACTAAAGGAGCACTAGTAATAGAAAAAGGAGATAGGATAGGTATGTTGTATTTATGTCCTCATAATACCGATTATTATATCTCTATAGCTTCCACAGAAATAGGTGCAGCATTGTGGCATCATAAGCTTGGCCACATGAGTTAGAAGGGGATGCATATTATCCACTCAAGGAAATTTCTTCCATATCTTCAGCAAGTAAGTTTGGAATTATGTGAGAAATGTGTTTATGGAAAATAGAAGAGAGTTAGATTTATCGGGGTTGGGAAACAAAAGAAGAGGGAAAAGTTAGAGCTTGTGCATACATATGTATGGGGACCAACTCAAGTACAGTCTCTTGGTGGCTCTCGTTATTATGTTACTTTTATTGATAATGCAACTAGAAATAGTTGGGTTTATTGCATTAGACAGAAATCTGATGTGTTTGCTACTTTTAAGAAGTGGAAATATTTAGTTGAGAATGAGACAGGGAAAAGATTGAAGTGTCTCAAATATGATAAGGGAGGTGAATAATGCAGCAAGGAGTTTCATATTTATTGTTCATAGCATGGGATTCGTAGAGAGAAGACAGTTCTAGGAACACCACAAGAAAAAGGTGTATCAGAAAGGATGAATAGGACGATCATGGAGCATGCAATGTCTATGAGACTGCATGCAGTGTTTCCCTTATAGTTTTGGGCTGATGTTGTAGATACCGTTGTTTATTTTAATAAATAGAGGGCCTTCAAGTGCTTTGGATGGTGGAATTCCATAGGAGGCATGGATAGGTAAAAGGTAAACTACTCATTTCGCATAACTTTTGGTTGCACGGCATTTGTACATATTGATAAAGAGAATAGAACAAATCTTGAGGCTAAATCCAAGAAATGGACCTTTATTGGATACGGGATTATGAAAATTAGAAAATCATTATGAGTAGAGATGTGGTATTCAATGAAAAGGTTATGTACAAAGATCAGTTGCAGGGAAAGAAAGAGGAAAAGGAAAACACAAAGTAGACAGTGCTTAATGAAATCAAAGAAAATGAAGTTCCAAAGGTACCAGAGAATGAAGAGCAATGGCAGGTACCTCAAACTACTGCAAGTGTAAGAAGATCTAGCAGGTTGAGTAGACCCCTTGAATGATTCTCTCCTTCATTATATTATATATTGATGACTGATTATGGTGAACCAGGATGTTATGAATAAGCAATGCAAGTGGAGACTAAAATGAAGTGGGAGCAAGGCATGGATGAGGAGATGGACTGATTGGTAAGAAACCAGACTTGGGATTTGGTTGAGTTTCCTATAGGAAAAAGAGCATTGCATAATAAATGGGTTTACAGGTTGAATGATGAAGATGGGGGCCAGAAGTGGTACAAAGCTAGACTTGTTGTAAAGGGGTTAGCACAAAAGAAATGTATAGTTTTTTATTAAATATTTTCTCTTGTTGTTAAATTAACTTCAATTAGGAATATTTTAAGTCTAGTGGCGGTAGAATATTTTCATCTTCAACAGTTAGATGTAAAAACATCATTTCTCCATGATGGGGATTTGGAGGAAGAGATTTATATGCAGCAGCCAGATGGGTATGAGGTCAAAGGGAAGGAGAATTTGGTTTGCAGTTTGAAGAAGAGCTTGTATGGCCTAAAGCAAGCTCCAAGACAGTGGTATTTAAAATAGTTTATGACAGAACATGGTTATAGTAATTTCCATTATGACCACTATGTTTATTTCAAGAGGATAGATAATGGAAGATATATTATATTGTTATTGTATGTGGATGACTTGTTTGTGTTAGGGTCTAACATGCAAGATATAAATGTGCTCAAAAGGAAACTAGATAAATCATTCGCGATGAAGGATTTGGGTGTTGCAAATCAAATCCTTGGTATGAGAATACCAAGAGAGAGGGAAAATAGAAAATTGACATTGTCTCAAGGTGAGTACATAGAAAAGATGTTGGAGAGGTTTAGAATGAAGAATGCAAAACCAGTATGTGCACCTTTGGCCAGCCATTTCAGACTAAGTAAGGATATGTGTCCCAAGACACAGGAGGAGATAGAATACATGTCTAAGGTTTCATATTCATCAGTAGTTGGTAGCTTGATGTATGTCATGTTGTGCACAAGACCAGATATTGCACATGCAGTGGGAATTGTGAGCATGTATATGAAAATTCTAGGTAAAAAGCATTCAATGGAAGTACAGTGGATTCTTAGATTTGAGAGGTACCACTTCTCATGCATTATATTTTGGAGGTTCAAACATTGTTCTACAGGGATATGTTGGCGCATATATGGCTAGTGATAAAGACGACAGGAGGAGCACCACAAAGTATGTTTTTATTGTAGGTGGAACAACAATAAGTTGGATTTCGAAAACTGCAAAAGGTTGTTTCACTTTCAACAATAGAAGTAGAGTATGTTGTTGCTACAGAGGCTAGTAAAGAGATGCTTTTGTTGAAGAGATTCGTGGAGAAATTGGTTAAGAAGAAGAAGAATAGAAGGTTGTACAATGACAGCCAAAGTGCCATTAATGTTGAAAAGAACTCAGCCTTTCATTCAAAGACTAAACATATACATCTCAAGTACCATTTCATAAGATCTATTTTGGAAGATGGATTGTTAAAACATACTAGCCAGAATCCTTCAGACATGTTGACAAAAGTAGTAACCAGAGAGAAACTGAGTTCGTGCTTATTTTTAGTTGGCCTTCAAGCATGAAGGTGAAGATGATAAATTTTCCCAAGTCCAAGGCTTAGAGCATAGTCCAACAAGTGCAGCAATGGTGGATTTGTTGTGATCAATCCCCAATGGGAGATTGTTGGTTGTGAAGCCTGATCTTCCTTATTAAGAAATGTTATGTCAGCTATGTTTGGATCTTAGCACCTAACGATGGGTGTGGGGGGGGTTCCCCTCCCACTATATTCATCAAGGGGGTACAGGGTGGGTGATGACTATTTTTGGAGCCCCATACCTGGCGGGGTTCATGGGCAGCACCCCCTATAGCGAAAATTTAGGAAAAATGTTGTGATTTCATAGTCATGACTTGGTCAATAATGGATGATTTAAGGGGCCATGGTTTTGGGAAGCTTGTGGTATTTTCCAATGGTATTCACTTTATAAAAGGAAGGCATTGCAATACAGTTTTCTATTGTATTGTAGCATTGTAAAAGCAATCTATGTGATTGTGAGAGAGAGACTGTGAGAGAGTGAAGAGGAAGTGCAGCGGGGTTGCTGCAGCTTGTATCCCTTCATTTTGTTGGATGGTATACTAATAAAGGAATGGAAATTTCCATGTGGACGTAGCCCATCTTGGCTGAACCACATTATATCAGTGTCTCTATTGTAAGGCACGTGCTCCACACACAAGCAGAATTTTCATGTAGCTCCTCCCTAGTGGGAAGGTAATTACCTGGGATAATCTATGTAGGATAAATTTACAAGTCCCTAGTTATTGTAGCCTTTGCCAGAATGCAAAAGAAACTGTGGTGCAACTTTTCATCCAATGTGATTACTCATCTCAAATTTGTAAGGACATAAGTAGGAGTTTGCAGGTATGGAATTTATTTTCAGTGATCACAATAGAGGAGAGTCTCAAGTTGTGGTTTGAAAGAGAATATTTGTGACAAGTAAAATTTATGCCTTTTCTGGTTGAATGGGGAATCTAGACAACATGAAACATAAAGATATTTGAGGAACTACAAAATTCATCTTCCAAGTAACAACATAGGTTTTGGCATTGTCAAAATACTATAAATAAGTAAAAAAAGTAACAAAGTTGCAGATTGTAAAAGAGATAAAAAGAGAAGCTAGAGTTTTTTTATTGAGCCTACCAAGGGATTGAGAGAAGATGTGGATTGGGTGGAATGTTGTATGTAAATTAAAATCATTACATAGAATTTAAAGCAAGAAATGGTCAAGGAACAAATTATATGGCATAGTTATTGACTCTGAGGAATCCAAACTGGTATATGAGGAAGGAATGAGAGAACTTTAGTTTTATGGATACTCGACTCTAGTAGTAAATTCAATGAATGGATCACAATATCTAAAGACCATTACATTGCAAGGTATTGGAACACATCTGAAGGAGTTTGTGGGAGATTTTAATTCATTGGATATGCCATATTTTCATAGAACAAAATGAGAAGGTTGAATCATTATCCAAAGGATAAATATTAATTCCAATACGTGTTGTTATTTCCACAATAAACAAAGATAGAGAGACAATTGAAAAGAAAACAACTCTAGATTATATGTGAAGACTGATGGCTCTAAGTTTTTCTTTTGGAGCAATCTTTTGAAAAATGTCTAAAATAAATGTAATGCACAAAATATGTATTTTTTGTAGTGGATTTTGAATTATTAGAACGGGGATAAGGTGAACTATTGAGAATAGTGAAAGTGCACCTGAAATTGAAAATGTAATGTGCAAAATATATGTTATTTTTATAGCAGATTTTGAATTTTTACAACAGGGATATGGTGAACTGTTAAGAACACTACACGTGCAACTAAAGCATGTATTTTGGTTTCCTATTTTAGTAAACAAAAATCCAAAAAAAAAATCATGGAAAAAAACTAAAATTTTGTTACACTTTTTAGTATTAGAGTGTTTTATTTTTAATTGACTTTTAACATTTGAGTAGTAGTGGAATTTCTATAATTAGATTGACTTACTATTGATTGATTATGTCCCTGCAAGACATATAATAACCACAAGGGAAGATTAATCAATTCATACACACTATAATTTTTTTATAGTCATAAAGTGAACATTGCGAGAACATAATTTATTTTACCATTTTTTTTTATTGGTTGAACAGTGTAAGCCTCGAGAATTGGCGTGGGGGTTTCTCTCACCATGTGTCCACCATGATGATCTATCCCACTGCACCAGGCCATTGACTCCATGCATACCAGCAGAATGACATGTATCCAGTTAGTGGGACTATGATGCTTGATATGACAAACATGGCATTAAGTGTTGAAGCGTGAAGAGGAAATGAAATGATGGGATAAAAAAGTGAGGGGAGACAGCTTTGGGTGAAGCCTCTAGATGAATTTTTGGCTTGGTGACGTTAGATAACTCAAGAGGAATCTTGGTGACGGATCTTGGAGTGAAAATTGCACGGGGTAAAGAGGGTGACAGGTGTCTAGTTGAACTCACCGTCCCACCATGCTGCCTCGGCAGTGATCTCAATGTAGGAAATATTCATCATCTTACTCTAACTCTCATCAAATATTCTATAGAAAACCATAACTCTAGTCACCCATCTCTATCTACCCCCATCCAACCAATCACACCAAGATATTGAACTTTTTTTGTGTACACCATGCTTAGAGCTCTAGATATTAGGGATGGTTTTATCCCATGACACTGGCCTTCACATAGACCACATTTGTATTTGATTCTATGTTGTAATCTATTTAAATTTGGACATGGCGATCTCCTTCCCATCTAAATATTTTAAGCTATGTATGAATCTACATCGACGAGGTTGTTTGTTACAGAGGCTGCCTTGTAGTCTAGATGGGTCTGTAAATAACAATAATGACTCTAGCCTTCGGGGTTCATCTAGATTCCAATGTCGTAATTTTGGACATCACAAGCAAAATCCCTTGTAGGAAAGTCGGGTTTAGAGCATGGCTAGACACTTTTAAGCCATCATGGGCCAAGCACTAAAATGGTTTTAATGAGTATTATGATGGACATTTCGAGGATGACACTTAAAATTGGGTTTGTTTCTTAAAACCAAAAACATAATGGAATTCGGAATTGTTATGCATGTTAGGAAATGAGATCAGGAATTAGTGTATTGTTGATATTTATTATCAAAGTTTAGTGGTTTTAGATTTTGTTGATAGGATCTTATCAAACTATGGAGGTAGTCGTACCATTATTATTTCAAGGTTCTTCAATGAATTTTGTTTTGTTTGTTTATGATTTTATTTTAACATTCTTTAAGATCTAGCTGGTCTATTTGACCTCTTCTGGGAGTCAAAATGGAAATTGGAAAGTCAACATAATCAAAACTTAATGGAAAATTTTATCAAGGATTTTCCCTCTTTAAGACCGATTTTAAGGGTTGAATGCCTCGGTTATGGATTTTTTTGTTCATTTTGGCATGTTCCTTTATGTTTGTGATTTTGTATCCCTTAATGGATGAGTTCTAGTGAAAATCCTAGCTGTTATGGGGGAATAAATTCTCCCCAGTGTATATCTCAATGGATGAGGTATAGTACAAGTATTAGCTGACCTTGTACATGAAAATATAATCCACAATGTGAGATGGATCTACCTCATGATACATCTCACATCCACATCCAAAATATGTTGCTCTCTTCTTTTTAACAAAGGGGTTTTTGAAGAAGAAAAAAATCAATTTATAATGGGTTCCTTATTGAGACGGTGTAGAAGGACATGTTTTTTTATTAGATATGGCTATAAAAATTATTCTAGGATCCAATTTCCAAACAGGGTCATGATTTCAACATCCATGAATTCTTTTCACTTTTTCACTTGTATACATGAGAAATCCCCTATCACAAATATTAATGTACAACCCTATAAGTTGACAACCAAATTTCTTGTTTAAGAGCTTTTAAGAATCATAAGTGCTAGCCAATTTATATTTTTCCCATTATATTGTGCAAATTTTCATTTCAATTTTATCGTGTACTCTTTTTCCTTTTTTTGTCTTTTTTATTTGAGGTCATTTGGAAGCTTGTAGGGAATTTGAACAATATTAGTCTTATAAATTATCAATCGTTGGCAATCGATGATGACATTTATAGCAACTAATGGTAGTACTCTATAAAAAAATAGACTGGTTATACCTAGATTTAGTGAACCATGCCATCTAGAAGGTGTAGGAGGTTAAGTTTGTATTGATCCCTTTGCATGCACTTCAATAGATATTGAACTATTTCAAACTATATATGGGGATACAAGTTTGCATATATTGACATCTAAAACCTAAATATATATCAAGAATATTGCATTTTCATTTATAGACAATTCATTTATGATTTAAGCTCTTCATGATGTCTATTGAATATCATTCAAATGCAAGCTTGAACTTATAGAAAAATATTTATAATTTGAAATTCTATTATCTATTGCAATGTGAGCCTGAGTGTATTTTTGTTTGGAATTAGTTATGTAAGAATTAATCCTTGTGATGTTCATGTTGCAATTTGAGTCGAACTTCAAAAACATATTTTGAAATCTCTTTGTTCAACCAATTTATTCATATTTTTCATTAATTCAACAAAGTTTACACCTGCTTGAAAATTAGGAAGAATCAAATCCATCCAAAGCAAATATTGCTATTGTGAAATGTAGGTTTAAATGCTAGAAAATGAATGTTAGTATTTACACTTTTGATTTTAATTCATTGTTGTCAATAATTCAACAAAGTTGACACCTGATAGTCAATTATTTCTATCTCATTCATTTAAGGTGTGGGTCTCGTCAGCAGCGTGACTCAAGTTCAATTTGTAATGTCCCTTTTTGAAATTTTGAACAAAAGTGCAATTCGGGCAAAATTTGAGCTTAACTAGTCATGACCCTAGCTGGTTCCAACTTTCACCAAATGGTCCCGAATTTGAAATGTAAGGGTATGATGAGTCTTATAAATTACCAATATGGTATATGGAAACTTTGTATGAGGTGTTAGACCTCTGTAAACTTGTTTGGGGCTAATGAAAAAAAATACCAAAATTACTAGGAAATTGTGTTCAAATCCCCCAAAGGGTGATGGCCAAACTAGCTATCCAAATCAAGTACGACCGTCCCAAATTTCAAAAAAAAGTATGGGAATGAGTATTAGACATAAATTATTGTCCTTAATCATGCTTATTATGTTCTGAAAATGTATTATGGTAAACAACATTTGTAGGGTAACTTTGATAGAAATTTCCTAAGGGAAATTTGCATTACTAGCTAGACTTTGAAATAGGAAAGGTAGAATATATGGTTCTGAGAGTAATATGAAACATGGTGGTAATATATGGAATAAATATTTCTTCCCCAATAGCATAAAACTCAAAGGAAAACCCTCCCACAAATATGATAGAATACTCCTCCAAGATTGAAGCCAAAGTCATGGAAACTAGTGATTCAATGGCATGGGAATGCAAGCTTTTCACACCTGAGTTTCTTGGATTTAGACCCACAGAGGTTATGGACATGAAATCACAGAGTAATACATCATATATTTCTGTCACAAAATCCTCAAACTCATAGATGGGTCCATACATTAAACACTTGTACACTTAGAATGGTCAGTCATTGTTGTTGAAAGACCGATGGTAGTTGATATATTCATCCCATGTTATCATAAATTTAATTTTCCATTAATTCAAAGAGTTGTTTAATTAACATTTGGTTAATTGGTTCATATTTTTCGGTACCTTGACAGATGCATTTTGTTATTCCTATGGGTTTCATTTCTTTTCATTTCTTTTCATTGCTTTTCATCTATCTAAATATGTGGTTTTTTATCAAAGTGTTAGTAGTGAATCTAAAAAAATATACATGATTTGTGCATACAATAAGAATTTTGCCTAAATTTTCTATTCAAGTGTTGAGTTTGAATCTATTAAAGTGTTGTGCTTGAATCTAAAAAAATATGCATGCTTCAGTGAATACACTACGGAATTTTACTTAACGCAAACGCTTGGCTCGAGCAGTTGAGAGTTGTTCTTGAAAGTAGGAGGTCTCCAAGTAAAATATTTTGGTGGCTATGTATAGAGTGTATTAGGGTCATACTCGATGTCCCCACTAGGTTAAGATCCATAATTAGAGCCATCGGTTTACCCCATAGAAAGGAGTGGCTTCCCCATGTTCTTGTAGACTTTGGGGGGGTTTCATGGATGTAGCGAGCATCGATATCCGGTGTCGTGTACCACATTGAAAAAATATATATAGAATTTTACTGTTGATATATTCATCCCATGTTATCATAAATTTAATTTTCTATTAATTCAAAGAGTTGTTTAATTAACATTTGGTTAATCGGTTCCTCTTTTTCGGTGCCTTGACAGATGCATTTTGGTATTCCTATGGGTTGCATTGCTTTTCATTGCTTTTCATCTATCTAAATATGTGGTTTTTTATCAAAGTGTTAGTACTGAATCTAAAAATATATACATGATTTGTGCATAAAATAAGGAATTTCACCTAAATTTTCTATTCAAGTGTTGAGTTTGAATCTATTAAAGTGTTGTGCTTGAATCTTAAAAAATATGCATGCTTCGGTGAATACACTATGGAATTTTACTTAACGCAGACACTTAGCTCGAAGAATTGAGAGTTGTTCCTGCAAGCAGGAGGTCTCCAGGTAAAATCTTTTGGTGGCTATGTATAGAGTGTATTAGGGTCGTACTCGATGTCCCCACTAGGTTAAGATCCATAATTAGGGCCATCGGTTTACCCCATAGAAAGGAGTGGCTTCCCCATGTTCTTGTAGACTTTGGGGGGTTTTCATGGATGTAGCGAGCATCGATCTCCAGGGTCGTGTACCACATTGAAAAAAAAACAATACAATATTTTACTTGAATTTTTTGTTGAAGTGTTGAGTCTAAATCTAAAAATATGCATGCTTCGATGTATACAATATTGATTCCTCACTATTAAATATTGCACCTACTCATAGGGATTAATATTATTATTTTCTATAATTTTACCTGATGGCAATAGAAGCGATTTCTTTTTGGAAGGCATTGGATATAGTAATATCTAACCGTCTTATTTCAACCAATTAATCTTCCCTAGTTATTATACTACCATTAGAAGAGTAAACAATACCACTTTTAACAAAGTCTTTTACAAATAAATAACCACTTTATATTTTAATTTTTTTAATTTGTCGCATCCACATCAATGTCTTTGGAAATTTCAATTCTTTATCGAAGAAAGCTTGAGTAGATTGGAACCCGGGTTATGTTTACCACAGTCTTGTTGCACAATGCACATTATCGATATGGTTTTAAATATATAAAAAATTCAACTTTGCACAAAAAGACACATCCACTAATAACTCTTTAAGTTACATTTTAATATTTGCAAGGCCATTCAAATTTTGTATTCATTAACACAAATAATGAGAACTATTTGATATATAAAACTATAATCTCACCCCCTAATAGTGTTTGGAATACATTCTTTAATTCAAATAATGAACAATTTCGACATATAACACTAGACTCTCACCCATTGAAAATGTTTGGCAGGATTCCGAAAACACTCGTCTCCAAACGTTGTAGTTCACTTTGCAACAAACGATATCACTTTTGGATGTTCATGATAACAATAATAGCAATAAGTGTTTGGTTGGATTGTGTGAATGAAGAGTAAGGAGAACACTAATTCCAACCAGAGGATGGGTGAGTTCCCTTAGTTATGTGTAGTTCAGCTTTGGTGTGTATGCACCCATGTATTTAGTACCAGCCATGTAAACAACGTTAGAAAGTTATTTTTCAGTGTTTTTAGCCGGAATTACAGTTTTTGCAAGGCGTTTAGAAATGGTTGGCTACGGTTTACACGTGGATATTTTTGTTATGTCACCATCGCTAGAGGAGGATTTGGTGTCCTAGACAGAAAATATCTTGGACAAGTCTCCTACAAGTGGTCCTCTCTATACAGATGCAGAATATCGATTTTGAAGTTGGACTAATGAAGTTTTGTCTTATGAAAGTGATGTTGTGGATGAGTCTAGGATGCATTTCAGGATAGGTGGTTCACACTTGCCAATTTTCTTGGGTGACCAGACATGGAATGTTAAGGGCTCTGGTTCCAATGGTGAGATTTTGTCCTTATCAAAAGAATTAGCTCCTAAGTGTTTATTTCCTCTTTGTTCCAACTCTAGGTTGTGTGTGGAGGCGGGGAAGTTCTATGTCGATGGAGGGGTTAACCCTGGGCTTATTGTAAGAAAAAATCCTAGTTTTGCGAGCATCGTGACTAGTGGGGTTGTCCCTCTTCCGAGAGTAGGGGGAAGGAAAAGGGGGAAGACATTGTTTTGGTAAAGGGGATAAATTGAGACGGGCCCTAAAATCATTCAAAATAATGGAAGAACCTCTTTCTATGATTGTTGGTCGGGATGTGCACATGGACAGGATTGTGAGTTTGTATGTGAGAACTCTCATAGGCCAACTGGAATATGTTTTAAGGAACTGGATTTAATTCCTAGATTGGATTCAAGTGAATTGAAATCCCATTGTGAATTATTACTCAAAATTCAATATCTTAGTTAATGGTTGGTTTTGTTTCCTCTTTATTACGATGGAGATGTCTGCTCATATTTTGGAAAGACTGTGGTTGATTGGTGGCAATTCCCTAGTCCTCAGTCAGTGGCACTTTTCCTTCAATACCTTAAAGGAGTTGTTGGCACTTCGTCATTTGTGGTGTCTTCTATCAGGGTTTTATCTACAACTTTGGTCTCGCCCAGTGTTCGAATACCTTGCAAATAATATTTGCAAACTCATTCACATGGAGCATGATATGATTTACGAGGAGGATAAAAGGTTGCCAGTGTTACTCATCCAATTTAATGTCAAGAGGGGAATCCTTGTGGATTTAATGATAAATTGTGGCGAAGTCACTATTGTCCAGAAGATAGATTACAAAAGGATTCATTTTTTATGTTTCCTATGTCGATAGACAAGGGATTTGAGAAATAATTTCCCCGTGGTTGGCTCTCTTGAGGAGGAGGATGATGAGTTGCTATCGGTTGGGCTTACAAATTTTGGTGATGTTGAAGGAAATCGAGTTGTGGGGAAGCCTTCCTCGATAGATATTTGAGCTTTCTCTCCAAACCCCCATTAGGAGAAGGAGGCATCTTCTTTCTTGAGTAAGTTTTACTCCTTGTCTCCTTCCCTCCATAAATATTTTACTCTGGAAGAAATTGTAATGCCCCATATTTTGACTTGATATCCTTTCAGATAGACAGGTTGCATTTTATTTTCTTAGTATATGTCGGACTCAGTTCGACTAAGTAAACTATAATTACGAAATGATGAACCAAATTATATGTTGTTACTATGTTTATGATGTCACCATGAATATTATGTTACTATGTTAATGCAGGTATGATGTTGTGATTATCATGGGATTCTTTTGTTTTACGATGATAGTATATGTTTAAATGTTTTCATTGATAAAATGTGAAATATATGATGTGGTACGTGGATACCATCTTGTGATGTGATTGGTTGAATTATTATATGTCATGTATAGTTGTGATGAACCAAAATTGTTACATGAAATGAAATAATGATGATAATAAGGATCAATCGATGATCAAGTGGAAATGCTTGTTATGAGTGTGTATTTTCTTTCGAAATACTAACCCACAGGGAACAAGGGGGATAAGTGATCATCGAGTACTGAATATGATGTGTGGATTAGCACGTACTTATGCAAGGAACATTATTGACCAAACCGATGATACGATGACACACTATGATAATCTTGATAGCAACAGAGAACGATTTGATAGGGTATAGACCCAGTGTGTTGAGAGGGATGGATGTATTTCCCACCCTATGTTACTATGATACTCCAAATCGTGGGAGGGTCGTGTTGAGACACGCTCCCCAATTTGTTGTGATGAATACTGTTGGATGCATTCTAAAAGAGGCTAGGTCCATTGTTCAGTCGACGTTATGCTCTTAGGTTCTTATGTGGTCAAGTCGGTGAAGCCGACATCCACTTCTATACTAGCAGAGGAAGGATAGGAAGGATGCGGACGTAGGTTAGGATGGGAGGATGTGTTAGTTAGTACTGTTGAGGGTTGGGTATTCCTTGATAATGAATTAGTGGTAGTAGGTACCCTTCCTTGTACTTGATTGATTAAACTAATGCAAACCTTCATAAAAGGGATTAATTGTTAAATAAATGAGAATGTTAAAAATATATATGTTTTCTCTTTCTACATGGGGAAATTACTATTATTAGTTAGCAGGTATGCATAGGTGGATGGTGTTTGTTTATAGTGCATATCCGAATTGTGCATACACTGGCCACGCATGCACACCTTGTATATGTACGATAGTATCAATGTATAACATACTTGTCGCACTTAAATGATGGTATAAATGTCATAGATAACTTAGTTAAGGATGTATTAATCAACTTAGATAATGAATGGATAAGTTGTTAATGTGTGAAATAAGTGAATTAGTCATTACATGTAAAAACTGTAATAAACAATTAAGGTAAGTATCGTCAATTGAAAGTGTCGTCAATGTGAGGTGTCGTAGATAGAACATTAACACTAGAGAATTATCTTATATAATTGTTAAGCATTATTTATTAACCCATTAAGGGTACCTTGTTTAAATACAAAGATGTTATGTTTATAATGAGTTACTTATCGATTAAATAAATAAGTGTTGATATTATTATTCATCGTTAATAGTAAAATCATTAATATTATTATTATATTTATTACTATTACTATTATTATTATTATTATTATTATTAGTTTAACAATAATAATATTAATAATATTATAACCATTGTGGGATACACCAAAGCTCCATTGATTTTAATTAAATGTATTTGACTGTCCAAATTGTTTTACATGTTTGGTTATATATATATATATATATATATATATATATTGTGGTTTAACCAAAGGAAATGTGATTAATGTAATTTAATATCATTTATTCAATTGATACAATTATTAGACTTCAATTACAAATTAATACATTATTGCGGAATCGGATTTGGTTGGTAAACATTTAAGACATATATTATCCAAAATCTTCAAAAGTCACCCAAAATATACTATTTTATTCTAAAACACTTAATACAAAAACGGTGACTGGAACAAGCATTGATTAAATCAATCTCATAAAAACCATTAGGTGATCCTTCCTAGAATAATTACATATTTTCAACCAAATCAATAAGTCCAACTTAAATTGCATTAATATTATTGAGCAACTCGAGATAAACCAAATGTAAGGACTATATTTAATTATTTTTTTATTTTGATTAATGGGATAGAATCAATGATTTTGGGTCCCAAGAAATGAGTTGGAGAGCGATGGAATAAGAATGAAGGAAGGAGGAGGAAAATGGGTATTAAGTCAAGGTCTGACAGAGGAGAAGGGATTGGTTTTTATTTTGGGGAGAATAGGACTTAGGATTTTTATGAGAAGGGAGGCAGACCGAGGACGGGGTTAACTCATGGATTTAAGGAGGTGGGAAACTCAAAGGAAGGGGAAATTGATCTGGAACTAAGAGAGTTTGTTATTCGGATTTTCGGATTACGGGCTTAGGGGTTAGGAAACTCGTTGGTTTCCTAAAGCCAGAACGATAAGATGGTTGGTAGGGTGGTTTGTTGGTTTGGTCAATAATTTTTGGTGAAAGGGAGCTACGGGAGAAGGACACGGGAGCTACGAAAACTATATACAAACTACGAAATCCAGGTATTCTACAAGCATTAACTTAGACTTTTTCAAATTTTGTATGAAATGGAAATATGCTTTTATAAACTTTGTTCTATCCTATCAGTATGCTGTAGAAATTATTTTCATTAAAATGAAAATAGAAAGACATGTACAAAGAATGATGTAAATATTCCATTTTATTAGAATAGATGCTCTAATTGAGCCCGATAACATCAAAATCTTAGAAATGATAAAATTAGTGGATCCTCCTAAAGGAGGAGCACTACAGAAATTGCATTGGTTACGAAGATTGAATATTTTAGGTTATCTTATGGTAAACCCTCATATGGTTTGCCTTCTATTTCTAATGGTGTTCCAGGTGATGGGGCAGATTCACCTTTGATTATTAATCCTAAATGTCTGATAGGTGGTGGGTCTTTGGCCTTGGCAGAAGTGGTTAATTCTACCTCTCATGTGCAATTTGATCACTCTATTGGGGGCAGGTTCCTTGTGGTGTTTGGTAATGAAAAAATTTCTTCTTCTGAATCGGAGGATCCTTGTAGTCCTAGTGTTGCAGATGGGTTCATTTTTCTCTTTTTTCCATAGTTTGGAAGGGGGGAATACAGAGACAAATTGTCTCATCCTTTCCCAAAGACTTCCTCATCCTCTTCAGGGGAATACTTGGAGTGAAATGAGACTATTACAGTTGAGTATAACCATATTCCCTACATTGTAGTTGATGGGATTGTTGGGGGCGGGGGGGGGGGGGGGNNNNGTCTCAACCAAAACCCCGCTTCATGTTTTCTCTGATAAACCTACTAAAGAAGGAGTTTCATTCATCAACTCCATTCAACTCCAAAACTTCATTGTTCAAAAAAGAAAACCAAAAAAGGGGTCCCTACCTCGGTTTCCACAGAACCTGGGGTTGGTGTTTCTAGTGATATCTCCTATGTTCCCCTGTCATCAAGGTTGAAAGTTATAGCATGGAACCATTCATCTTCCAACGTACTTTGGCCCCTTTGAGATATATAGGCCACTAATTTGATGGACCAATGATATGTACGTCATTTAATATCGATGTGGGGGGAACACCCAAATTCTCTGCCCTAAACAGGATTTTCAAATGTATTCATCTTGATATAGTTTTGATACAATAGATGATGTGCATGGAGGTCAAATTGTGTGAGTTTTGTTGCGTATGTTTATAGGATGGGAATGTAGTTTCAGTCATGCTACTAGACTTTTGGGGGGTATTTTGGTGGCCTAGAACCCATCAATGGCCAATCTCAAACCATTTAATTTCTGTGCAAGTATCCTACTGGAGGGTAAGCTCTGTGGTTTTGATGAACCTGTCCATATTTTCAACTGATATGGTCCTTATTCGAAACAGAGGAAGTTCTAGGAATTTGTGGTAAATAGAGGGATTTTGAATTTGCCACACTTAATTATGGGGGCAGACATAAACCTGACACTTGATGACAATGAAATTTTAGGCCTTGATTCAAGACTAGACCCTCTTTTAGATTTCTTCAAACACCTCTTTCAAGATAGTGATCTTATCAATGTGGCTCTGGAACCCATGTCTTATACTTGGCATAATGGTCGAGCCCGAGAAGGGTCCATCTCAAAATGGTTGGGAAGATTTCTTCTCATCAAAGGGTTTGTAGACACCTTTCCCATATCAAAGTCCTGGTCACTTCTGTTTGGGATGTTAGATCACTCCCCTATCTACTTTCAACTCGACATTGAAAGCAAACAACAAAAGTTTCTCTTTAGTTTCAAATGCATTTGGCTGGAGGATGATTATTTTCACAAGACGGTGGTGGATTTTTGGAAATCCTTTAGGACTGGTCATGAGGACTCTGCTATGCATATTTTGATGGTAAATCTTAAAAACTCAAACAACTTATGGTTAAATGGAAAAAAGAAAAAAATTAGCTCTTCGGCACGATCTTCTCCGTGTTGAAGAAAAAATCTCTACTCTATTGTTAGAGAATACCTTTGGATGTTTCTCCAAGGTTGAAAGGACACTCTAATCAATATGGAAGCTCAGAAGAACCAAATTCTGAGACTTGAAATGGAATCCTGTGACTGAAAAGTCGTACCATTTGGATCAAGCAAGGGGACTACAACTCTAAATTCTTTCATAAATTTTCCACTCATCAAAGAAATGTCTACACTATCAGGGAAATAAAGGACTCCAGGGGCAAGGTGATTTACTCGCAATCTGACCTAGAACATGAAGCAACCCAACATTTCGAACAAATTTTCAAAGATTGATGAGCAACTCAATATTAAGCATTATCCTATATTTTTCTTAGATGCATAAGGTATAGATATGGGTAAGGACGTTCCTTTGGTGTAAATAGAATCACTTCTGAAGAAGTTAGAAAAATATAAAAGTCTAGGCCCAAAAGGCTGGACACTGAAGTTTTTCTAAAAAAGTTTGATATAGTTGGAAAAGACCTCTTAGCAGTGGTGGAGGAGTCTCGGTAAAAAGGGCTATGTGTCTAGAGCATTAAATTCCACCTTCATCGCCCTGATACAATATAGATCAAAACCATACTCTTTTAATGAATATAGGCCTATTTCATTATGTAATATGGTTTATTAGATCATCTATAATAGGATAAAGTCTTTTCTTGAAATAAGTATGGCATTTGAGCAGTTTGGATTTCTTTCGAACAGGAAAATTATGGATACTATAGGTGTTGCTCAAAAAGGTTTTCATTATATAAAGATCAAGAAACTTAGTGCAGTAATCCTAAAGTTGGATTTGATCAAAGCCTATGACAAGGAAGACTAGGTGTTCCTGAGGTTGGTACTTTTGCAAATTGGACTCTCTTTGGAAGTTACCGAGTGGGTTATGGCATGTGTTACTTTGTCCAGGTTTGCAATGCTTGTAAATGGTTCACCTACCAATTTTTTCAAAATTTAAAGAGGGGTTTCCTTTATCACCTTTTCCCTTCCTCTTAGTCATTGAGGGCCTCAATAGAATGTTTGGGAAAGCCAATACAAAAGTAAAATTATGTGGGGTTCAAGTGTCCAGAAGTCGTCACATCACCCATCTTGTATTTGTGGACGATGTGATTATTTTTGGTAAAGGCACGGTGGAAGAATGGAAAGCATACAAGGAAATCATAACTCTTTTTCGCTCTCCCTATCGAATGGAGGTGAGCATTCACAAAACTCCTCATCCACAACAATTTTTAGGAAGAATTAATCCAGAAAATAAACACTTTATTTCATTATCAGTTAGAGCTCTTAGACATTGGAATTAAATACCTAAGATATATGGTAAATCCAAATTGTTACTATGATAAGGATTGGTTGTGGCTACTCAAGAAGGTGGAGAAGAAAGTTAATTTTTGGTTCTATAAATGGTTTTCTCTAGGAGGAAAGTTGATTCTGGTCAAATCATTCCTTGTAAGCATCCATGTGTATTGAATGTCGCTTACCAGTATTCATTAGTCTACATTGCATAGTATCAGAAGGTTAATGATGAATTTCATGTGGTATGGGAAAGTGCATAAAGGTAAGTTCCATCTAGTCCATTGGAGAAAATTTGATTACTAGATTCCTTGGGGAGGTGGGGGATAAAAAATCTGAGCTATTTCAATCAGGATATGTGTCTAAAAAGTATTTGGCAGCCTATTTGGTACAAGTCTGTGGACTCTGGTTCTTAGAGATAAATATTTAAACAAAGCTTTAGTGGAGGAATGGGAAAGGAAGGGAAAGAAGTATGTTTACCAATCCTCAAATATATGCCAGGGGTTTATGAAATATTTTGTTTGTTAGGAAGGTGACTTACATGGAATATTGGCAATGGTGGCAATATAGTTTTGGGGGGCGATCCTTTCTTAGGGGGAGATACTTTCTAATTACTCTCTAAGGCACTAATCTCTCATCTTGCAATTATATGTATTACAAGGATGGCTCAAATTAAGAATCATGTATCAGATACTCATGGAACCTCATATTGGATCTTTGCTTCTGATTTGGGCCTATCATGTGTTCTGGAAGTTGAATGGTCAAATTATATTACTAGCATTGAGAATCTCGGCATTCGAATCAAGGAGGAGGAGAACCCATTTATCTGTTCTTGGGACAAACAAGCTGGAAAGGAAAGCGCAAACAAAGCTTATGAGGCCATTGCAATATCTCATCATTCTCCTTATCCAAGATGGTGGTATAACACACTATGGAATTATTCCTTTCCATTAAATATTAAGTGCTTCTCGTGGTTATGTCTGGAAAACTGAATTTTATCTTGGGATAATGTTAACAAAAGAGGTTTCTATGGACCAAATTTTTGTATCATCTATTGGCAAGCGAAGGAGAATATCTTGCATCTCTTTTTTTAATGTCCGTTCTGTCAAAAGGTTTGGACTAAAGTGTTAGAGAGGATTCAGTTGTCACACATGTGGATTCTCCCTTCATCGAGGGAAAGTACTATTTGTTGGATCAAAATATTTCCTCTGTTCAAAACATTGACATTATTTCTAGTCTGGGGCATTTAGAAGGATAGAAATGCTAGGATATTTGGAAATTACTCTCTGCCTCCTATTGTAGTTGGTCTTAAAGGTTTCAGTTTGTTCAAAGAATTCTACAAGATTTATCCTCATAAAAGGCCACGAGTATTACAAGATTTAGCCTTTCAAGAAGGATTTCCTTATGGACTTTTTGATGGAGCCTCTAATATGGACCAGTGTGGAGATGGGATTGTCACATGCCCCAATTTTTGTAAAAACAATATTATCTTATTTTATTTTATTTGAGGACAATATGTTAAATTTAATTCTAAGTTGTAATTGATGACTCAGTAGAGTCAAGGATATTTAATGTAATTTTAAATAAATAAAGGTGGAGACAACAGCTTAGGAGAGCTGTTAAAAGAGTGTTTACTGGTCAAATTGGTGGAGGAGACTGGGTGGAGAGCAAACAGACATGTGGCAGCATCCTCAAACCACTTCCAACTGTTCCAGGTGGCAACCTCCCTACATTTTGGGTCATGATACCCCAAGAAAGTGGGATCAGAGCAGGTGGCTCAATTAATGACAACTGACCCAAAAGACCTAGGCAATCTTTATAAAAATGCCCATTGAAGAGAGCTGAGGCTGCTCATTCTAGAGAAGTGATCATTCAGGTGAATGTACTTCAGAGAAATTCAATGGAAGGGAATTGTGGAAGAGTTTGAGGGGATATCTACTGAGTGATCTAGTGCCGCTTTTAGGCTGAAAGATCTTACTGCTGAGTGCAGGGTGTTTGGAACAGGCTCAAGGGTCCTGCGGAAGTGTTGTTTGAGCACTCTCCAGGAGTTGGTAGGAAGGAACGGCCTCCTAACGATGTTGTTGTCTATCCTAATCAGGTTCTACATTAATTTGTTTTACTGTGTTAGATAGTTAAATCTAAATCTGACTGTAAATGAATGTTAAATATTTAGTTGTAAAATGTTAGAGTTAGTAATCTTTTAGACTATTAAAGAAATAAATCTGAAATAGTAATGTGCTAAGATGGAAAATAATTCTAATCTGTGTTTTTCCACACCTGGAAGGACTAGGCCGTACTCCAGCACAGACATAGTATTTAAAGTAGATGAAGAAAATGATAAGAGACTGAATTGAATAGATGTGGTTCTGCATTTGATAATAGCAGAATAATTTATTATTATTAAAAAGAATAATAATCTATTTATCTATGTTTATTGTTTTACCAGCTTATTTATGTAAATGTACTGGAAAAGAAATAGCAGTAATCTAGTACAGGTAGAAGAATTATTATGTTAAGAAAATACTCTAGTATATAAGATGTTGTTGTGTTTACATACATTAGATTATTCTTTATTTTTATTCAAGTTAAAATATGCTAGAGGTTAAACTGTATTATGTTAAAAATATATTCCTTTGTGTTATTTTATAACTATTTGCAAATGCACTAGAACACAGTCAAACTACTTTATTACATTCAGTTAAATAAAGAAATAAACTACAAATACTTAGTTTTATTTACTAATATTATCAACTAAGTTAAGACTAACAAATACCATAAACCAAGTAGAGATACATTAAAGTATTCAAATTATAAAGAACAAACTAAGCTAAGTTACAGAATCTAGGTTTTTATTTTTCAAAGAACTCTGAGTAATTTCAACCTGCCAACTTAAGTAAATAAAACAGATGAATATGATAATAACTAATATATAAATAAATATCTATCTAAGTACAGAACTATTTTATATTTCTCAAATAGGTTATACCTGTAAAGGTATTCTACAGGGTCGAAACCCTAAATTAAAATTATTATTGCAAATAAAACAATTATACTAAAATCCATTATTTTGAATCATTACATCAATAAGTAGTTAAACTAATAAAGGCTGGTTATAGTCCTTATAACAAAAATATAAACAGATATAATTTAAGAAATCTTAATATACACTGGTAACAATATTAACTTAAAAACAATATTTTTACCTATTCAAATAATTGAAAGATTTATTTAAACAAGGGTTTCCTACAGGAAAACCGTAGCTCGTATTTCCCGAGCAATAAGTAAATTTTACAAATATACTATGACTGAGTTACAGTCCTAAAATAATTAACCATATTATATATACCAAATATAATAAACAGTAAATTCTTTATTCACAGTTGAATAGGGTAAAACCCTAAGTTACACAGAGTCACAAAATGGTATTTACTGTAAACCGAGTCCAAGCTCGAAGGAAGCCTATTTAAAAACCAGTGTATTGCATAAACAAGCCATAAGGCTGAAAAATTAAACCAAATACAACACCCAGCTCACGGCCGGGACTACCCATCGACGAAGCGAGGGTTTGAAAACAAAATAGAACCTAGTAACATTTAAAAAGAAATTGCATATGTAAAGACGAAGCTGGAAAAGCTTCCATGCTCAGGGTTTCCCATCAACAACCCTGTTACAAGCAGGGCAAGAACCCAAACGATGAACGTAGGGCTTACCGAATTAGAGCCACGGCATTCGAAGACAGCCAGCTTTGTCCTCCTCACGCTTTGCAAGTGGAGTCTCGAGTTCCTGCAAGGAGTTTAAAATATAGGGTGTCAATACACGAAACTCTTAAAATAATGTAAACCCTACTGCAAAAAAAACCATGTTGTATGTTAAAAATAATACTCAATAATTACCTTATATAAGAATGTCGAACAATCTTGCGAAGAGACTGTCACCAACAGTAAGTGTGCACATGAAATCTCCAAACCCTGTGACGATGGCTAAGCACAATCCAACAGCAAGTAAATCCTAGCTTATCACCACAATGACAAGCCACGGGAAAGCAAGATGGAGCTTCGGACAGGACGCAAGCAAGTGCAGAACAAAATCAATAACATCTCGCAGGATAAAAACCTACAGGCAAGGAGTTTGGAAATAAGACTGAGCACTGAAGACTACAACAACATCAACTCAAGACTCGGAGCAAACTGGAACAGGAAAGAACCCACGGCTGCCATGAAAAGCTTGCAGAATAGCTCGAAGGCTCGCGTGAACTATGGAGGAATAATAACAAAGGGTTAGGGTTGCATCGGTTATATATCTCCAATACATGGCCAGGAGATGACCACGTACCCTCAATAATTCAAACCATGCATGGGTCGAGATTCTATAGTTTACCTGTGATCAATAATTCCAATTATTTACACAATGAATTTAACAAACAATGCATGAACTATGATACATGCTCATATATATATCCCAACGTTATCATAACACATGTATATCATAATGTTGTTAGCGTTGATTTGGCGTTGGGTAAAACAATGATTTTCAGGACGTTGACCTAACGAAGGTTTGGTAATCATGTAATCATTTTTATAACCCCGAAATATTTGCTTAGAACCCTTCGAACTACTATAGTTGTATATGCTTGTAAAACAATGTTGGTTATGCATGGTTTATAAACCAAACTTTTCACTCTTAAACCAATCAGCTTGGGGTGGTTTTGATTTATGAAATTGAATAGAGTGGAATGGCTTAGCATCAGAATTATCAACATAACTTTTACCAAGTTCGATGTTGGTTAAAAACCTTCATAGACACTAGGTGCTTCACAACTTGTCAATGCTGGAAGTTTACCTTATTGTGTATTTAGACTAGTTAGTTTTGTAAGTATACAAGATAACCTGCACTTCTTATACGGTAAAATTTTGAACTACCATAATAGTTAATGTAGATATTAACTTAAATATAAGAAAGGCGTTATAGTAATAATAAGAATTACAATGGAATAACCTTACTCAAGTCCATAATCAATGAGAACAACATTGATTGACTTAGGTTTGAAAAGTGAAGACAAATAGTTTTCCATATGAAATGATGCAGATGATTTTTACACTAATCAAGCTTATAATTTCAAGAAATTTTTCAGACAGTGAGTTCCCTACAGAATGTAGATATTGATCAGCTTGGTACTCAAGTAAATAATATGATAATGTTTATGATACAATAGTACATGCAGCACGACATTGACGAGGAAGCTAATAACCTGTTAGTGAGCAACTAATTTGTACATATAAGTATTAGGTTGATACTTACCATAACTAGTAAATTAAAAATGAAATCGAATTTTATATTCTAATGAGAACCTTACTATCAGTATTAAAAGAAGCTCTTCCAGGTATAAAACGAATAGTACGTATAAGTGTAATAATGCAAGTTAAGCATGTTAAATTGAATATACGACAAAGATTACAAGTCTAGAGTCCACAATAAGTATCTTTACTGTCGCTTAGTTTGATAAAGAAAGGAACTCTTTTATTTGAACTTTGCTTACAAGAAAAACTGGATAAAATAAACTACTTTACCTCATTGAAGTTGCTTGGAATTTATCAGCTTATTTTACTAAGCACATTAATTGCAAATAGAAACACTTCTTGATACTTTATGAATTTAAAACGTTTACTTGTTCGATCATACTTGTAAACCTGTAAGAACCAATAATCTTTCTACGTTAGCATAAATGCTAAGTAAGCCCAGGATTCAAAGTTAGATTCCACCTACTTGCCATAAAGAAGACTCATCAGTAAACTGAAATAAAACAATATGCAAGTAAACCTTATTTATGTTACGAAAAGGAAAATGCTTTAGTTAATGTAATTTGAAAATATGTAATACTAATCTTTAGAGTGTTTCATTATCCACTAACCATTAGTTGTTAGTAAACCGAATATTCAGCATTTTATGTTATCTCAAAATTTTAAATTTTTGTGAAAATTTGGGGTTTTGACAGGGATGGTTCTTGACATTGCTGAGAATCACTTCTAATTTCTTCTCAAATTCGGTAGTGGGTCTGGCACGAACACAAAGGTGGCACTGCTAGACTTATGGGGGCTTTTAAAGTTTTCTACGATGAAGAATATTATGGAGTTGCAAATATATGGCGACTCACGATTTATCATGGACTATGAAATGGGTCTCTCTTCACTACAAACCATTATGTTGGATCACTAGTGTGACAGAACAAAAAAAGATTATGGACTTCTTCAACATGCTCACCATCAAGCATATTTTCAAGGAATCAAATTCTTTGGCAGATAGCTTGTCAAAAGAATTGGTCTTGTTACAGGATGGTATGTTAGTTATCGAGGAATTCAAGGACTTTGTCTTATTCTATTCAGGCACAGTCCATTTATACTAGCTCTTTTTAGGTTATTTTTTAAGTTTGTAATTAATTACTACTTGTTGTCTAGGAAAGTCGTGTATGCTAAATGATGATTAGAAGCATTTTGCTAGAAATGATTGGTCTCTTATTTATTAGAATACATCAATTTTGTTAGATTAGATTAGCTATTAAAATTTGTTTCTTTGGGAATTTTGTGAATGAACATATGTAACTTTGATTTTGGTTGAAATATCAAGTTATGGGTTTTTTTTCCTCGAAAAAAAAATAATAAGTATTTGGAAAATTTTCAACAATAATTGTTCGTTGCTAATAACAAGAGCCACGAGGTGGAAATGTCCCCGACATTGCCACCTTCTATTTCAAAAGAAAGTGTAAATTTGTTTTCAACTATTAAGTAAGCAATTAAGGGTAACTTGTTTTTTTTTATTACACATAAATTTGAATATGATTTTTTCTAGAATGTTAGGGATTTTGAAGACTCCCTATAAAACTTATTTTCAACATTTAATTATCTTTTTGGTGGCTTACTACAATATTACCCTTATTATTGGCCAAATCACCCTTCTTGGTTAGCTAAAATCCATGGGTTTCTAAGGAAGTGAATCCATGAACCCATCTGTGTTCTTAAATGGGTTGAGGTATTGTTGTAAAAGTACATTTGTTAGCCCATCTCCTTTCTTGGTTAGATAAGGAAACATGTCAAGTCTATGTGAACTATTTATTATTGAACAACAGCTACCTACTTATTGTCTTTAATGGATTTTGTGAGTATATATTTCCCAAGCCTTCTGTATCAACAAGATACAATACTCTTTTGAACATGAACTAGCTTAATGCATTGAACTAACCCAAATCTCATTCCCTAGTCCATCTAGCTCCTCTACTCAAAATATTTCTAACTTAAATGACTAGAATGGAAGTCATTTGTTCTACTGAGTTAAGAATAGTATACTCAAGAAAAATTGTAGAAGTACATGCACGATGAATGCTATTAACAATATCAATGTCATTAAGGAATTAACCTCATTGGTGTAAGTCTTAAAAGCCACAAACATTAGGCACAAATAAAAACCTGCAAAATGAATGTTATTTGCAATATTGGTGTAATTGGTAAAGTTTTCAAAAGTCATACATGTTTGGACACAAAATAAATACATAAATTTCTTGTGAGCACAGACATGTTATGTGTGATGCTCCAATAGAATTGGTGTCATATATAGTGTGGAATGTGGAAAGTATGTTTTATCTCCACTGAAAAATGCAGTCATTTGTTTGTGTAAGCCACATCATGTGTAGATTAGTGCTCTGTATTTAAATTGTTCCATTGCTATTCTGTTAAAATATGTTTTCTTACATGTTGAGGTTTGTTGAGTATAGTTAAACAATTACAGATTAGATGAGTGACCAGGTATTGTTAGCACGTTAAATGTAGTGTTGAAGCTCCAGTAAAATTATCATAGGCTTGGGTGTCAATAAAGAGGTGAATAATAATTTTAGAAAAGTAGGTGAAAAACCCTACACAGAGAGGCAAAAATGAGGAAAAACATCTGACCTACAATGAAGTATTAAAGAAAAATAACAAAAAATTACTACAATCACCTTATAGTTGCATAAAGATACAATGAAAAATGTTAGTATAGGGAAGAAATCAGATCTATCCTAGAGCAAGGATGATTTTACATTGCTTCTTTTATTTTTTATTGGAAGGAAGGTATATACTATGAATAGTGAAGTTGTTTTACAGTTGAGCAAGGATGATTTTGTATTGCTTCTTTTCCTTATTTCTTGAAAGGAAGATATAAATATGAAATTGACTTATAAGATGTCGGGATAATTGGTAACCAATTACATGCCAAGTACATGTGTAATGAGAGAATTTTGTGTTCATCTTTAAACTCTATTAATTCCAGTTCTATATTTTCTAGAGATGAAAAACAACTAGAAAAAATATGAAATGTCAATCTCATGTATTATGTATATATATCTATGGGAGTTCTCAAAAGTTCCTTACTCCACACATGAATTATATAATCCTTAACTGCCCCTATAACCAAGTCCATCTACACTTGCAGATATTGCATTTAAAAACACGCATTAAATACATCCAAACAACTCTAATACAAAGCAGACTTTGAGAAGCTCATAAATACAGTATCAAATATCATAATCTCATGACATTGGATAAAGGATTTTGCAATATAGATTTACATATTAAAAAGTCAAGCTAGAAGTTTTGGATTACTTTCTAATCCCGAACGATATCAAGTAGTTCAACAATATTTCGACTTCTACAAAGGATCTGCAATATTCTAATCATATACAACAACACCAGACAACATTATTGATGTTGATCTACAACAACAACAGAGAATATTATTAACATTGATGAGAAAATTCTTCTCTCTAATAAATATAACATTGCAACATTATTTCTTAATAGAAAATACATGGTGCAAACACATCTAAATGTGCCAAAAAAATTGCAAAATAAAAAACAAATATGCATATCTAATGTCTAATATGTAGCACCACATAATTGATTTTGAACAAAATGTAAACAATATAGCAGCATGGATGTAGAACAAATATTAAACTTATAGCATGTATCCATATCCATGTTACTGAAATTGAATTTGGTTGTAGTATAAAACATATGAACCAAAAAATCAAAGAATCAAAAAAGATGAAACAACAATTTACCTGGAGTTGTGTAGCCAAAGGAGCCTGTAATTAAAGCATGCATTTAGGAGGCACAAGATTGATGCAAGATCTTGAAATCTGCAACATGGGCTTCAAAGTTGGAGTCCACATGAAGAATTATGTTGGATTTTAAAGATAAGCGACCAACAAACATGGTAAAGATAGTACAACCTCTTGGTAACCTCCACCGCAATTTCGTAACTAGTTAACTTGAAAAATAAAACATACTACATGTAACAATTTTGTATCACACCTTCCCTTCATAGAAAAAAATGACATTGAAAAGCCTTTAACCACACCAACTAGATTCACCTTAGGTTGATCCTCACCCAACAAGGTTTCTCCCACTCACTTATAAATTAGAAAAAATATCGTTTTAATTTGTCCTAATTTTATGTTCTTGTACATGGATAAACTTCTCCCTTCTTTCAATCCTCCTAAGGGTTGAGGGATGAGCGACCCATCCATGGTGAAATTTATCATAGTCTCTGAAGGATTGAGTGTTGATGTATTTGTAACTTCGAAATGTATTCGATTGTATATCTTATGTATTGTACCCCGATGTTTATTCCGGGAAGTATCTGTAATGTAATTGACTCATGTCATGCCCCGATGTTCAGATTGAGAGATTCAATAATGTAAACAAGTCATGTAAAGTCATAGAGTATAACCCTCCTTATTGATCAAGGGTTAAATTCCCCGCAGTTGTGGGGCCCTAGGATTATTAGACTCTCCTAGAGAAGTCGGCCCTAGTGAGTTATTGTCAAGTCGGGAATTAGTATAAATAGAGAGGGAGCCTCTCTATTTAACACACATTCATACACACTCACACTCAGTTGTAGCGCATAACTGAGAGAGAGAGAGAAGAAGATGGTACAAGAGAGAGAGAGAGAGAGACTAATGATCTCAGGAGATCATCTTATGTCTTTAGGTTTTACTTTTGGTGTTGATTCTATCTCTGAGGAAGTTGCGGGGTTTTCTCCTTTATGGTTTCCCCAAGGAAAATCTTTTTGTTCATTGTCTCTTGTGATTGATTGTTTTTCTTGTTATTCTCTCAGATAAGATCCTAAGATCATATAGCTTAAATGTTAAAAATCTAACATGGTATCAGAGCTAACCTGAGAAGAAGACACTGTGCAGCTATTGAAGTTAGGGCTTCCTACTTTTTGGATCTCTCTCCACATATTTTCAGCAAAAGGAGGTTGGGATGACTCTCCTCTCTAGGGCGCATCTTTCTGTCGAAGCATAATCTGATTCTGAGCATTTTCAGTTTTTGACCCGACACTGCTACTGGAAATTGGGGCTTTCCACAGAAGTGGATTTTTTTAGTGTGCCCAAGCCTATATTGATATCCTCCCAAAAATCGAAGTTTAGAGATAAAGATCAAAGTTTTTGATTGGGTAGAACTCCTAGAAAGTCAAACCCTAATCTGCTCCTGAACCAGAAATTCAGCTCCAGATCCAGTTCCAACATCTTAACCTGGTAAGATCTAAATATTTTGCATTTCCATTTAAGGTTCTCTGTTAAGATGTCTCATCATACCAAGCTTGATGGAAATCTTGAGGGAGTTGATAACTTCCAAGATTGGAAGTATAGGATCTCCCTGGTCCTGGAAGAAAATGAGTTGGACTCTTAAATCAATGAAGAGGTTCCAATTCCAGAGGGAGATGAGGCTAAGACCTTACACAAGAAGAAATTGGTCATGGATAAGAGGATTATTGCTGATTCAATCAAGGATCACCTCATACCATAGGTGTCCTCTCTAAAGACACCTAAAGAGATGTTTGATGCACTGACCAAGTTATTTGAAGGGAAGAACATAAACTGAAAGATGACTCTGAGAAACCAATTGAAGAATGTAAAGATCTAAAATGCGGAGACCATCCAGTCTTACTTTACAAGGGTATCTCAGATCAAGGAACATCTGGAAGCAGTAGATGAAGAAGTAGAGAATGCAAAAATTGTGATGACCTCCTTGAATGGTCTCCCTAGGGCATGGGACTCTTTCATTCAAGGATCTGTGCCAGAAAGAAGCTAGTCAAGTTTAGTGAACCATGGGAGGAATGCTCACAAGAATAAGCTCGAATATTAGCACGAGAAGAAAAGATGGGAACTGAAGATCAGTCTCTCACAGTACAATCCAAGAAAAGCATAACATACCATCACAGAGGTAAGCACTCTCACCAAAAGAAAAACCCTATAAATTCTAACAAAGATTTGTCTAAGTACATTTGCTTTACATGTGATGAAAGAGGACACCTTGCAAAATATTGTCCTAGAAACAAAGATAGATCTCACAAGAGGAAGGGAAACAAGAAAAGACACCATGCTCATGATGTAGAAGATGATGAGCCTTCCAAGAAGAGAATCAAACAAGAAAGTGATGATTCTTCAAGTGATGAAGAATATGTTTTGATTTCCACTCTCATGGGAAACATCACACATGAAAACAATGATTGGCTTATAGACAGTGGGGCTTCCAAACACATGACGGGATTCAAAGAATCATTTGTGAAACTATCAGAGCATGAATCACCCCACGAGGTGAAACTTGGGGATGACTACCAATATCCAATAAAAGGTAGTGAAGAATCATCTACAAATTAGACTCTGGAAAGTCTATGAAAATGAAGGATGTCCTATTTGTACCAGGCTTAAAGAAGAACCTTCTCTCCATCTCTGCATTAGATGCAAAAGGTATAAGAGTTGCATTTATAGATGGCCAAGTCATCATGTGGCCAAAAGGAAAGACTATTGACGATGCAGTAGTAATTGGAGAACAAGAGGGAGGACTATACAGATTAAAGGGCCAACCAAAACAAGCTTTGGTTCATGACTCAGTAGAACCAAATCAACTTTGGCATAGAAGGCTTGCACATGTACACTATAGGGCACTACCACTTGCAAGCAAAGCTATTGAAGGTATTCCAGAAATACAAGCAAAACATGAAGGTGTATGCAAGGGATGTGCGAAAGGAAAGAACACAAAGAAGACATTTCCAAGTAGTGAAAGCAACGCTAAAGGAATCTTGGAAATCATTCACTCCGATGTATGCATCCGATGTCATCCAGTTCATTAAGTGGGTATGTATACTATGTTTCTTTCATTGATGATTTTTCTAGGAAGACATGGATATACTTCATGAAGAACAAATACAAAGTATTCAGCAAGTTCAAGGAATTTAAAGCCTTGATCAAAAACTACACAGAGAAGAAGATCAAGATTTTTCGATCAGACAATGGTGGAGAATTCACTTCAATTGAATTCAAGGAATTATGCAAAGATTCAAGGATTAAGAGGGAGTTGACCACTCCATATAATCCACAACAAAATGGGGTTGCAAAAAGAAAGAATAGAACGATCATGGAAGTTGCAAGGGCAATGCTTCATGATCAAGATCTTCCCATGCATCTATGGGCAGAAGCGGCTAGAACAGTTGTGTATGTACAGAACCGTACTCCACATAGAGTACTTGAGAACAAGACACCTAAAGAAGTATTTTTAGGCAAGAAACCAGAAGTCAGTCATCTCAGAATATTTGGCTGCCCAGTGTACATACACATTCCAAAAGAAAAGAGGAAAAAGTTAGATCCTTCAGGAAGGAAGGGCATATTTGTGGGATACTCTGAAAGCTCGAAGGATTACAGAATATACTTCCTAGGATTCAAGAAGATCGACATCAGCAGGGATGTAACATTTGACGAAGACTCACCTTACAACAAATCTAGAAAGATACGTGTTGAAGAACCTATAGAAACAGAAGTACCCAGAATTCATGACACAACCATGAACGAAGCAATTCCGGAAGAAGATCAAGAAATAGAAGAACCTCAAGAACCTGTAGATCCACCTCAAGAGAAGAATCCCCACAAGAGGAAACATGCTTGGGTACGAGAAGCTATCCAAGGTGCAGAAAGATATGGGGCTCCAGAAGAGATACACAGAGAAAGGAAAAGAACCAAGTTCTGCTCTGGTTATGTATCCCTATTATGTGACTTCATTGATAAAGAACCTTCCAACTATGAAGAAGTGGCAGAAAAGAAAGAATGGAATGATGCTATGATCAAAGTGTATCAATTGATCATGAAGAATGATGTTTCGAATGTTGTCCCAAGACCAAAGGGGAAGTCTGTTGTGACTTCCAAATGGATCTATAAGATCAAGCATGCTGCAGATGGTAGCATAGAGAAATATAAAGCAAGATTTGTGGCTCATGGTTTCTCCCAGAAAGAAGGAATAGATTATGAAGAAACCTTTGTACCTGTAGCTAGATATACTTCCATCATATCAGTACTTGCTTTAGCTGCAGTAATGAAGTGGAAAGTACACTAGATGGATGTCAAGACATATTTCTTGAATGGTGTAGTAGAAGAGGAAGCATATGTGGAGCAGCCACTCGGTTTTGAGACACATGACAGAGAGACTCATGTGTGTAAGTTAAAGAAAGCCATGTACGATTTGAAACAAGCACCCAGGACATGGTACGGTAGAATTGACAGCTTCCTATCCATTTTGGACTTTACCAAGAGTAAAGCAGATTCCAACCTTTACTACAAGGTTGAAGAAGGGAACCCACTGACACTCCTACTGTATGTATATGATCTATTTGTAACAGGTGAGGATGGGTTGATTGCTGATACAAAGAGGAAGCTTGTTGTTGAGTTCAAAATGAAGGACTTGGGTATGATGCACTATTTTCTAGGCATGGAGGTGTGGCAGAATGCAGATGGAATTTCCCTAGGACAAGGGAACTATGCAGTATAGATCCTGAAGAGGTTCGGGATGATGGAATGCAAAGCCATGACCACACCTATGGCATCGAACTTGAAGCTATTGATTGTTTCTTCATCAGAAGCATTTGATGCTACGATGTATCGTCAGATGATTGGTTCCTTGATGTACCTGACGAATACGAGACCAGATATTTGCTTTGTTGTGAACACAATGAGCCAGTTCCTAACGGATCCAAGACATGTTCACTTGATTGCTGCAAAGCATATTCTAACGTACCTAAAGGGTACAATTGATTATGGGCTCAAGTATGAGGCGAATCAGAAGATTAACCTGGAAGGTTATGTGGATTCGGATTGCGCAGGCAGTGCCATTGATAGAAAGAGAACTTCAGGGTGTTGCTTCAGTATGGGATCAGGTGTGATCTCCTGGTTTAGCAGGAAGCAATCCTGTGTGGCACTGAGTATAGCCGAAGCAGAGTATGTTGCAGCTTGTTCGACTAGTTGTGAGGCGGGGTGGCTGAGAAAGCTACTATCTGATTTATTTGATCTCCAGATGGATGCTACTTGTATATATTGCGACAACCAAAGTTGTGTGAAGCTGTCGAAGAACCCAGTGTTCCATGACAAGTCAAAGCATCTCGAGATCAAGTATCACTATATCAAGGATATGGTGCAGAGAGGAGCAATGAAGCTCCAGTATGCTGCAACGGACTAGCAGACAGCTGATGTACTGACCAAACCATTAGCCAGAGTAAAGTTTGAGTACTTCAGGGAGAAACTTGGTGTTCTCCAGATTAAGGTTCCCTCCAAAGGGAATTGATGTGTCTGTTGGCCTTTCTGACATGGTGGAAGGATGAGCTTCACATGGTCAGATGTAAGTGCAAAGATGCTCTAATGTGATCGTGGGTTGTGTTACCACATGATCAGTGTAGAGATATTCTGATGTGATTATGGGATGTGTTCCCACATGATTAGTGCAGGGCCATTCTAATGTGATTGAGGGATATGTTCCCACATGATCAGATATAAGTGCATAGATGCTCTAATGTGATTGTGGGTTGTGTTACCACATGATCAATGCAGAGATATTCTGATGCGATTGTGGGATGTGTTCTCACATGATCAATGCAGAGCCATTCTAATGTGATTGAGGGATGTGTTCCCACATGATCGGATGTAAGTGCAGCGCCTTACTGACATGATGAGATTGGATGTAAGTGCAGAGCATTTATGACATGATGAGGTCGAAGGTAAGTGCAATTTCTTTTTGACATGATGAGGTCGGATGTAAGTGCAGAGCCTTTCTTACATGATGAGGTCGTATGTAAGTGCAGCGCCTTTCTGACATGATGAGGTCAGATGTAAGTGCAGATCCTTTCTAACATGATGAGGTTGGATGTAAGTGCAGAGCCTTTCTGACATGATGAGGTCGGATGTAAATGCTAGGCCTTTCTGACATGGGTTTTGGATGTGTTCCTCCCATAGTCAGATGTGAGTGTTGGGCGTGCCTTTCTAACATGGTTCTTGGATGTGTTCCTCCCATTGTCAGATGTAAGTGTTGGGCAGGCCTTTCTGACATGGTTCATTCCATGGTCAAATATAAGTGTTGAAGATGATGAAGACCTACATGAAGGCTAGGCCTACAAACAGCATGAAAAAGGGTTGGCTCTGTAGAACTTCCTGTGACGAGTAGAATTGAGATAGCACTAGTGATGATGACCTAGTGATGATCCAGCAGTGATGATCCAGATCAAGTGATGATCCAATGATGATCCAATGAAGCTCTAGATCAAGTGATGATCCAGTGATGCTCTAGATCAAGTGATGATACAAACTCGATGATGATCCAGATCCAGTGATGATCCAGACTTGATGAAGATGACTTGACGATGAAGATGACTTGACGATGAAGATGACTTGAAGATGAAGATGACTTGATGATGATCCAGATGATATAGAGAAGAAGACTTGTGCTGATAAATTGTGTCGAGAGAATACCTTCCTAGTTAAGAGGGAGTGTTGATGTATTTGTAACATCGAAATGTATTCACTTGTATATCTTATGTATTGTACCCCGATGTTTATTCTGGGAAGTATATGTAATGTAATTGAGTCATTTCATGCCCCGATGTTCCAATCGGGAGATTCAATAATGTAAACAAGTCACGTAAAGTCATAGAGTATAACCCTCCTTATTGATCAAGGGTTAAAGTCCCCACAGTTGTGGGGCCCAAGGGTTATTAGAATCTCCTAGAGAAGTCGGCCCTAGTGAGTTATTTTCAAGTCGAGAATTAGTATAAATACAAAGGGAGCCTCTCTATTTAACACACATTCATACACATTCACTCACACTCAGTTGTAGTGCATAACTGAGAGAGAGAGAAGAAGTTGGGACAAGAGAGAGAGAGACTACTACTGTCGGGAGATCATCTTACTGTCTTTGGGTTTTACTTTTGGTGCTGATTCTATCTCTGAGGAAGTTGCAGGGTTTTCTCCTTTATGGTTTCCACGAGGAAAATCTTTGTGTTCATTCTCTTGTGATTGATTAATGTGCTTGTTATTCTCTCAGATAAGATCCTAAGATCAAATAGCTTAAATGTTAAAAATCTAACACTTAGCAAAACGATCTAGTTGGAATCAAAAGAATGTAATTTAGACTGTCAACTTATCTCGATTGTTGGTTCCCTTCATCCAATGGACAAGGAGCAGAGTCAACAGTTGACTCTGCTCCTTGCCTGTTGGATGGAGGGAATCACCAATCGGGATAAGGATGGCTCAATTTAGAAGGTATCGTTATCGCAAGGCAGGTCAAAGTGACCCATTTAATGTTTTAAATGGTTTATTGTTGTTCGAGAATTCCATCTAATCCATCCCCATTTAATCGCTCTCACTCACGAACCTCCCCAAGCACTCTATCTCCAACATTTGATAATAAAAAAATTCACGTACCTTTGGAAGGGAACAAAGAGGCTGGGGAATAACCTAGTTTCTTGGAAACCCTCCCTCAACCAAAGTTGAATGCTCAAGGTTGTGGCATTAAACAGACAATCACTTTGCAAGTTACCTAGCAGCAAAAGGTGCTTGGAAGCTAACCAATAGGCGAGGAATTTGGCAGAATATTCTCATGGCCAAATAAATCACATCTCAATCCCTTGTTAATTGGGGTTCGCAATAGTATCAAGACTTTAAGAAGTGGTCCCAACCTCTAGAAAGCACTTGTTTCTTCTTTCAACATCATTGGTAAGTATCTGTGTAGAAATTCAAGATGGTATAAATGTCAGATTATGAACTAATGAATGGGATAGGAAGGATATCTCCAAACTACAAGATGCCCCCAAGTTATTGGTGGCTCCCCATAGATGATAGTTTTCACCCACTGTCCGGTCATTTGCAAAAGTTAAATCTGTCGTTGAAAGTGTCAATGCACTTAAACAAATTAAGTGCAGTCCACTGAAACAAAGGACAAAAACTTTTGTGTGGTGGTAAAAGACTGTTGAAAACGATGAGCAATTACTTCTAAAAACATTTTTTCAGAGACTAAGAAGCACTGTGCAGAATTTTTAAATTTGTTTGCAAATGAAGATGATTTTCACTCATCGGCGTAAGGTTATTGGCAACAGTTTCTTCCCACAGCCAAACAATCATTTTTGGAAAAAAATAAACTTGTAGATGACTTATTGGAGTTGATGGAGGAACAAAATAGTATGAAGGGGTTGATGGAGTTTTGGACTGGAATAGTCAAAGACCAATAGGTTCTAGCTTCAAGACATAAGTTCCAGTTCTAAAAAAGGGAACATTGCATCAAAATCCCAACCCCATGGAGAATTGAAACACATTCACCATGGGGAAATCTCATCCTAATGCAAAGCTTCACCAGTAAACCTCAAAATACAGGAAGTCATAAAAGAGAATAAATTTTTGAGATTGTACGTATAATACTTGGGGAAGAAGGTGAACAAGAAAAGATAATTTCTCATCAACGCCATGGACACTGTGGAAATATGCAAACCTCAATTGATCCAAGTGGGGGGGCTATTCCAAGATATGAACATCAGTATAGCAAGTGTTGTTTAATGTTATAAGGATTGCAATAAGAACTTGCAACAAAATAGCTTAGAGGAAGCTATTGCTGCAAGGATGTTGTTGGTAATTCAATTCATTATGTGAATCCTTGGTTAGATTCCCGTAAAGTTAGGTGCACTAAATTTACATTAACTACTTTAAATTGGTACCATCTTGGGAATAGGAGGTAGTGCCCAATAGTTTATCAGAGATTAATTGAAAGAAAAAAAACAAGCATGCAACAAAATAGTAAGCCTATGTTAAACTTCAATAGAAAAAGTACAAAGGAAAGCAAAAGCCTTCCAATTCCAATATAGAATCCCAAACTATGATCGAGATAAGCTAGCCGAACACCTCATTAGTTATCACCTCAAGCACCATTACATTCTTTTTCTACTTTTGAAAAGCACGCAAAAGGAATTAGAGATTAGTTGACCAACAATATAAGAAATAATGGCCAAGGTGTTTGGCAATGACTTGTATAATGATTGAGGTTGACATAAGACCTATGTTTGTTGTCCTTGTATCTTGGAGGTCATGTGGAAGGAGGATAAATCTCATTTACAATAGATTTATGTATTCAAATAAGGAGGCTCCATTTCCAATTTACCAATTTTTTTCCATGAAGAATAGAATCACAATTGACACTAATTGCAAGGATGAGAAGAAAGACAAAAAAGTGGGATGTGCTCCAACTCCAAAGAAAGGGAAACATTCCAATGAGAATATTGAAACCATTCAAAAGTAGAAAGAGGAATTTAATGTTACTCTATGGGGAAAGCAACATTTCAAAGGAGAGAGATGATTCCTTCATGTAGGAAAAGACCACATTCCAAACATAGCAGAATCCAATGGCTCAACAAAAGAAGGTAGTATACCACTTCATTCCAAACTTGTAAAGGTTCATTGAAGGGAAACAAAAGTGAGCAACAAAAACCTCCACCTTTATAATCAACCCAAGTATAAGAGCAAACAAGAATCCACATATGCTATGCGAATTCAGTTTATACAAATCCTTTTATTGATTATAATTAATACAATAGAAGACAAATAATCTTGTACTAGTTGTGTCCACATTTGTGTCCTCCCCATTGGAGTAAGAACCATTGTGTAACCAATTATTTCCATTGGTGTGGTTATAACAAGGGGATTGTTAAATCCACAATGAGACCAAGAGACAAAACCAATCTTCAAGTAAACATGAGGAGCAATGCAAGAAGAGCAAAGATCGAGAGGAGACACTTTCCAAGATCAAGACCAAAAATTATTGTGATTATTGTTGTATTAATGAATATTGAGATGCAGAGCACAAGCACTACATCCAAAAATGCACTTGAAAAACTAGAGGGGGGAACAACCGAAGAATATATAAATGTTGTATAAATGGAATTGAAAAGTGTTGAAAATGGCTATTGATTGAACACATTTATGAAGATGGTGAGAATTTATTCCATGTATATCACGCCTTAAATACAAAGTTATGGACAGATTGTCCATAAAGATGGCAGGTTGGAAATTAAATCCAACACTCCCCCTTAACTTTTAACCTTATACAAAACATCAAATTTCAAAATTCGGTGGACAAAATCATCAAATTTCAAAATTCGGTTGACAAACATGCATGTTGGCTTATTATCAGTTAGGGTCACAAAACTATAAAAATTCAAAAAAAACATCTAAAAACTTTAAACCTGTTTGCAGCTTTTTAATCTTTGCCGATGTGAAACCTTGAACCATGTGTACCTCGGCTCCTTCATTTTGAATTCGCTTGTCATCCTCAACATTTGTCAAGCTTTCTTCAGCTTGATTCTTCCACTAGCATCTTCAAAAACTTTATCGTCATTCTGCTAGCTATACTTATAAATTTTCAAGCGTAAATTGCCCTCTTCAACTATCAAATTTCAAAATTCAGTTGACAAACATGCATGTTGGCTTATTATCAGTTAGGCTCACAAAACTTAAAAAATTCAAAAAAAACATCTAAAAACTTTAAACCTGTTTGCAGCTTTTCAATCTTTGTCGATGTGAAACCTTGAACCATGTCTATCTCGGCTCCTTCATTTTGAATTTGCTTGTCATCCTCAACATTTGTCAAGCTTTCTTCAGCTTGATTCTTCCACTAGCATCTTCAAAAACTTTATCATCATTCTACTAACTATACTTATAAATTTTCAAGCGTAAATTACCCTCTTCAACTATCATACAAGCTTCAACACTAGTATATGGGAAAGGGCTCTCTCCACATGAGCACGGTCCCTCTAAAACTTCTCACAAAATAGTTGAGAACACTAGGTGCCATATCTCCCACAATAGGCATCATTCAAAGGCTTGTGGGCTAGGTGTGCCCTTCACAAAAATCCCTCAACGTGTACGTGAGTACAACGCCTCAAGCAACACTCGATCGACTCAAAAACTATGTAGCAATGTGTTAATTCCCACCATAATTGAATGCTTTAGATGGTGAGAACGTATTACATGTCTATCGCAGCTTAAATATGAATCTCCGGACATATTTGCCATAAAGATGGCTTTTGGAAATTAAATCCAACAAAAATGTTACATTCTAAACTTTTGATTGAATTGCATTAAGACTTTTGATTGATTGAATTGTAAATATTAAACGTTAAACATAGAACAATCAAATTGCATTAAGGATATTCAAATTGTAAATATTAAACGTTAAACATAAAACAATCAAATTGCATTAAGGATATTCAAAGTGTTGATTCAATATTCACATTAAAAACAACAATTCATCAATTTAAAGTTGTAATTTTAGTAAAGATTCTTTGATTACATTTCAATGATATTAAACTATAAAAAGATCAAAACTAAAATGTTTAGTCTTTTTCCTTAAAAATTAGGCCAAAGATAATTTTAATGAGAAATTATTAAAATTAAATTAAATGATAAATTCAATTATAGTTTAAGAGCTAGGATTAAAAAACAACTTAAGCAAAGATTAAAGGCCAAGATCAAAGGAGAAGATCAACAATTGACGTTGAACAAAAAAATATTATTTTGTTTTTAGATGGTTTGAGAAGGATTATTTTGTTGTCTTTTCTTGGATGTATGAAAGTTGGGTTATGAAGACTAGTCTACTTATAATTTTGATTCTCAAGGAATAACAATTTACATGCTTTTTTCAGTATATATACACACACAAAATTTATCATTCCACAACAATTTATATAAAGAAGATTAGATATTTGTGATATTTGTAACATGTTACTTGGATTATGTTCATGTGGCATATACGGAGAGTTTCTGTGATATTGCAGATATCATGTCAAATGAGTTTTTTAACATATTTGTTAAAGAATTACATCTACATTGTATCCAAATTTTCATATAGGAGAAAATTTCATAGTGTTTTTTTTCTTTTTTTTATCCATCTTATATCTTGTTTTTTTTCAAAAAGAAAGAAACCTTCTTTTTACTATTCATAAGAATCAAAGAAAAAGTGTCAATACAAAAAATTCAACCTCCATAGTTCTTGATGGCCAAAAACATATCTTTATGTAGCGTGATACAATACAATCACTATCAAAACTTTGGACAGATAACAAAAAAACAACTTACTAAAATAACCCAACACCAACATCAAAAAAATAAATACTAGGTTATATAAAAAACTATAAAACAACAAAAACCTCAAAATTTGAAAAAAAAAAACAAATATAAATTTGGCTCCTTCATAAATAATGAAACCTTCCATAAATTCTTAAAAATGGATATATCCTATATCTTGCTTTATCTTATGAAATATTTATTATTTTATTTTGTTTATATATTAAAATACCACGCATCTCCTTATTATTTGTTTATTTAATTTTTAAATGAATATGCTAGCTTACTTGATTTTTATTTTCTTACTCTATGGAATATGTGTGTGAAAGTATAATAAGATATAACTATCTTAGAAGGTTTTGGAATTAAAAATCCCATGTTCTTTTACTCCACGTGCTTTTGTAAAACATTACACAATAATTATAATTTCTAACATATATTCTATAATATTATTATTCATTATATTTTAATAATTATAAAATTTAAAAGAAATCGATTATTGTCTTTGTATCTAAGATAGGTGCACATAAAATGATTAGATTTCAATTACCTTTTTTATGTTTTTTTGGGAAAAAAACAGTTTATAAAGAGATATAGTTGTTATAATTAATAAAATGAATAGAGTATGGTGGGTTAGCTCCAGTGGTTGAGTGTTGTGAATTACAATTAAGATGTTGTGAGGTACAACCTTTAGGTTGGCGGCCTCTGTGAATATTGTGGACCTCAATCAATGTCATGTCTGGTTATTTGTCAAAATTGCAATTGGTCAATCTACCTTCAATACCATCATAAAAATGAGGAGAAATACAAATGCTTTCCCCATATATATATATATATATATATATATATATATATATNACTGGAAAAAAAATCACATCTCATCATATGATAAAATCAACAACATTGTTCCTAGGCCAAAGAGGTCGTACATATATACCACCAACATCATTGTATGATAGAGATCATAAATCGCTATATATAGAACATAAATACTTGTTTATGCTTATACATATACATATTTTCTATAGGTACTAACAAGTACCTATAAAACCGTGCACAACAAAAATGTCAACTTTAGCCAAATTGTGCACTACAAAAAAGTAATAGTAAGCATAAGAATAGTATTCCATGTGAAGTCTTACAGTTATTAAAGGATCAGCTAGGATGTGATCCTAGGTCTAGCTCAGTGATAGTGTCATCAACACCTTCCCACAAATGCTAATTTCCTTCACCAACCTCTAACCCCATCTTAGAAAGTTGGTTTACCAACATATTTATTCCCGTGTATATATGTTGATATAAAATGTACTGAAATAAGCTTCATTTTATGACGAGTTCTTCAAATAAAGGCTTCAACAAGATGTTCCTTTGAGGCTTTTTCATTTTTAACCAATCAATAACCAATGAACAATTCCCAAAAATTTGGAGCTTATGAACCCCTTTTAAGGAATCCAAAAGCATAACTAACTTGAGATCCATCAATTCAACTCGGTTGTTGGTGCTCCTCCTAATTCTAGCTACAAACTTGTACCAATGAGTATCATATATGAACGAGTGTCCCCCAACTCCTCCCATATCAAGTTGACCTTGGGAGGCACCATCGAAATAGGCCCAGCAACTAGTTGTGTCTATAATCTCCTCAACTACCCTTCGTTACTTCATAAGACAGTAAGTCTGTGGGAATGATCCAAGATGGCCAAACATTTAGCCACATATGCCTATGGGGGGTATGTATATCATGAAAAATGATCTTATTCATGGCCAACCATGCTCCCCATATCATGAGAGTTAGAGGATCCCTATATTTAGAGAGAGATATATATTATACATCCATACTTGTAGATCTTCCTATATACCATTTCCATTCCATATGAAGAGTATACCTTTTACCTATGAAACATAGTTCCACATACTAACCATGTAGGGACAGGAAATAGAAACATGATTTATATTTTCATAATCTTCAATGCATAGAAGACACATGCTCGTACCATGCCTAAACTTTTTTATCAGATTATCCCACACTGGGACCCAGATAGTGTTATCCACGTAAACAATTTGGTCTTGAGAGGGCACTAAAGCTTCCTTATTACTTGTGTCCACCATTTGGGATCAAGTAAATCTTTCTCTTCCTGAATCACCCTATAACCCATATTGGGTAGATAATTTCCACCAGCAACATTCTTGGACCATAGCAAGTAGTATCCTCTTTGTCCCTTAGCCTTATGTGACTACCATGTAGATATTTGGTGTACCTCTCCCACATAATCCTTTCTTATGCCATAAATCACAAATCAATAGTTGATTACCATTCTTGTCTCAGAGGAGTAGAATTATGAAGATTGTGTATATAACTCTGAAAGATGAAACCCCTTTCCATAAGAGATTCTACCATCACCTCGGGAAGTCTATAAAAAAATTTGCATCCTATCCAAGTATCCCAACCAACCTTAACTATTTTCCCATTGCCAATATCCCAAGCAAATCCAGCCCCCAATTACCCCAAAATCCAAGATTAAGGGCTTCTACATGATGGAAACATTTCTTAAGGACTTCTCTCTTGTTCTAAACCATTCTTCAATAGTGATGGGAGAAATTTATTTTTAGTGGACTACTTTAACCCGCAACCCTTCACCTTTAAGGACTCTCCAAACCCCCTTTGTTGTTAAGGCTCTGGAAAAACATGAATGATGCTTCAAACCCCATCCCCCTAACTCTTTAGGGAGAGCTAGCTTTTCCCAAGAAACCCATGGATATGCCTTCTATTTAGACTTCCCTCTCCATAAAAAAAATCAAAACATGGCCTCCTTATGCATATAGTGGTACTTATAGGGACATAAGCTAAGGATACCCAATAAACAGGTAGTGCCTCAAGAATAAACTTCATCGTAACTAATCTACCTCCCCTTGATAGTCATTTACTACACCAAAGGTGTAGCCTCTTCTCAAGTTTGTTGATGAGACATACCCAGTCCTTTCGAAGATAGTCAGTAGGCTTGATAACAAACCCCAAGTACTTTAAGCCTAGATTAATGTCAACCATAATGAAATCAAATTGAAAGGGTATCCAGCTACACCAAAGGTGGAGCCTCTTCTCAATTTTGTTGATGAGCCATACCCAATCCTTTCGAAGATAGTCATTAGGCTTGATAACAAACCCCAAGTACTTCAAGCCTAGATTAATGTCAACCCTAACAAAATCAAATTGAAAGGGTTTCCAGTTAGCCACCTCTTAATCAAAATTCATAAAGGAGAGTAGATTTTCTTAAATTGCATATCATACATGTAGCTTGAATAAATAAAGACGATTGACTTCGTTATTAATCCGTTGAATAGCTTAAACGTACATGTTTTTTAAGCTCAAATCATAGGTACTCATGGATACGAAGTTCTTTATAACTTCCTCATGATAAAACAACTATATAAATTATATAAACCATTTTACATAGATTCACCATTAAAACAAAATTGTACCTTGATATTTGCAAAACTTTTTATTGTAAATGGCTTCACTCTAGCTTTATTCCCATTGTCCGTGTTTAGATGGCGTGACAAAATCATAATTATACATAGATTACTTTTGGTGATCAGGACATATGTCTAATTCTTTTCTATTAATTAGTTACTTAATTAATTAATACTTAATGAAAATTAAGTAACTAAAGTATTTTTTATTTTAAAAAATAATCCATGATAATGGAATCCATAAGTTAAATCATGTAGTGCATATCAAGCGTTTGACATATTCGTACTTTTATCTTCAAATTAATTTATATCTTATGCATTTTTTTACAATGGAAAAGTTGTATCATTATCCATCATGATTTTACGTTAAAAAAAGCAAAATGACAATTGTGAATCTTCAGCATATATAGTCATATAGTTAAGTATTGACATGAACGTTGTCCAATACAAACCACTCATAAGCAAAGAGAGTAATAGTTATCTATCATAAGTATAGAAACCAAAATGACAACAAACTATAGGGTGCATATTTTAGTTCTTAGAAAACACCAACCAAGAGAGATAGAATGAAGAATCAGTATAGACTCAATAGTCCTGAGTCTATAAGACATCCATCAGATAGTTCTTTCCAAGCAATCATACCTCCCCCGAGACCGATAGCCTGCTTGGAAATACCATCAGCCAACGAATTAAATTCCATGTAGATATGGAGAAAGGAAAGGTTGTTGAAATGTCCAATTAACCTCCTAACGTGACCAAGCCAGTGATATAAATACACAGATTGGATAGTGTGAACCTCCATTGCCTAGTCCACAACGACCTTAGAGTCCCCCATCATAATCAGCCCTTAAATGTGTCTCCTTATGGAAAACAATAATAATCCCCATAAGGCCAAAAGTTCAGCTTTAGTATTTGTACCCCGACCTACATCCATACATAGCAAGAACATATGATTTATGTCCATCCTCGAAACCATGTCGACCCCACAATTTCCATCCTTTTCCGCCCCATCGAAAAAACCAACCAAAGTATTATCTGTAAAAGGAGGATAACAAATATTCCTGGACTTTACCTTAACCAAAAAAGTTGTTGAATTCTCGAGTCTGGAGCATGCCTTAAGACAAATAACTCTGAGATCCACTAGAATCTATTGAAATGTGGAAGAATTTCTAGCTCTCCATACTTCCCACATAAGAATCATCGGATAAGCAATGAAAAAGTAGAGTTTAATGACCAAAGCTTCAGATCATCGATTATACCACTAGAATTCCAATGCTAAGAACAGTTAATACAGAAGCAAAAAAACTGCCCTAATCTTCTGAAAGAAAGTGCATTCTCCAAACATGTGTTCTACCGTCTCCAGGGCTGAGAGACAAAACACACATCTACCAGGTCCTAAAAAGCCACGAAGTTGCAAACAGTCCCACGTCAATATTTTGTGCATGAGAACCAACCAAATAAAACATTTGATCTTCAATGGAATCTTAACTTTTCATAGAGCAGTAAACCACCACACAGGCTCATGCTCCTAGCTCTGCTTAATCAATGGATGGTAGGATAATTTAACCGATACAACACCAGTCTGTTTATTTGCAGACCAAACCAGTTGATCACATTTCTCCATAAGTACTATACTAGACGCATGAAGATGATGAGTGTATGAGTCCCATTCCATAGCCAAGTCCCCAAAAAGACCGAGATCCTCTGATGAAAGCCATCTTGGTTCTAAATCCACACCTGCAACATAAACCTGCTTTAAAACCACTAGATTCCTAAGATGGAGTTGAGCAATGAGTGCCTAGGATAATATATAATGTTGGAGACCCACAATCGGATCAACCCCAATGAAAATAAGGCTACCTCTACTGACTTCCCAGTAGATATCTTGAATAATGAGAGGTACGGAATTAATCAGACTACACCAAATGAGCAATGGATAAGAATACTTAAAATTTGCTTCTCGTAGCCATAATTCCCATGGTAAACGTCTCAAATATTTGGCTTTTAAAATATTCCCCCGTAAACCAGAAACCGTGAGCCCTCTCCAAAGACTTTTTGCGCATAAAGACAAATTGAAAAAGATAAGTTGTTTGATTCTCCATCCGCCCCAAGACTTTGGCTTAGATAGTGATACCCGGCCAGACAGATGGAACTTAGTAACATCATGTGTGTCTTCCCACAAAAAATGAAACATCATACGACGAAGAGACACAACTACCCCCTCATATACCTGGAATAGTGAAAACCAGTATATAGGAATACACTGAAGAACTAATGTGACTAGAGTGAATCTGCCTCTGATGGATAGCCACCTCGATGTCCACAGGTTCATATGCCTTTTAAATTTCCTAAGAAGTCAAGCCCAATCCTCCCGTAAGTAATTGTTGGCCTTAATATAAAAGCCAAGATATGAAATTCCCAAATCGAGATGCATCACTTTGAAAGGAAAGAGAAGTGCAATAACGTCAATAATCCCTTGGTCGGTACCATAATAGCTAAAACATGACTTATGGGAACTTATGGACATGCCCAAATCTCCACAGAAGAGATCAACCAGGGACTTAATATATGACCATTCAGAAATAGAGTCGTCACCAAGTATGAACACGTCGCAAACAAAAAGAATATGAGTTGGAAAAATGGAACCTGCCACTTTAATACCTTTGATCATATTAGTTTGATTTGTCTGAAGAATGAGCCTACTGAGACCTTCAATGACCAATAGAAAGAGATATGGCAAAAGTGGACATCCTTATCGAATACCACGAGAACCTTTAAAAAATGACAAGGGAGAGCCATTATTCAACACATCATAACTGGCAGAGTAGACACAAGACATAATCCATGGGTAAGCTCCATGGAGAGTCCCGCCTAAAGAAGTATCAACCTAAGGAAATACCAGCCAACCTTATCATAATCCTTCTCTAAGTACAACTTTAAGATAAATGCAAATAACTTCTTTGACTTAACCGAGTGTAATACTTCCTGTACAGTCCAGACAACATCCAGAATCTGGCGGCTCGAAAGAAAACCAAATTGTTTAGACGATATGTACCTTCCCAAGACAGGTTTTAATCTTTCTGCAATAATCTTAGTAATAATCTTATACATGAGGTTACATAATTCAATCATCCTATAGTCAGCAAAGGTGACAAGTATGCCCATCTTCGGAATAAGAGTAAGATAGGTAGTATTCAAATTATCAGGAAGAACCCTCAAGCATCTGGAGTCTTCAATGGCCTACACCAATTCCATACCCATCAGATCAAAGAAATGTATATAGAATTCCACCTTCCAACCATCACACCTCGGACTCTTGTCCTTAGTGAACCCTTTCAAAGTCTTATGCACCTCACCCAATGTGATGGGACCCCCAATAAATTCACAGTCATAACTGTCAAAGAAGGAAGGGTAATGCTTAATGATATTCAGTTGATCTCAAATATTTGATGACCGAGGGTCCCTATACATATTAGAGAAGTACTTGTTTGCCACTGATTTTATAGATCTTTGATCATAGATGTCAAAACCCCAAATTTTCACAAAAAATTTAAAATTTTGAAATAACATAAAATACTAAGACTGCGGTTTACTAACAGCTAACAGTTAGCAATAAAAGAAACAGTTAACAGATTAGTTTTGCATAAACTCAATTATGTTAACTCAGCAGTTTCCTTCTTGAAACAATATTAAGTTTAACTTGTGCATTATTTCTGCTTTCAGTTTACTGATGAGTTATATTTATGACAAGTAGGTGGAATCTGACTTTGTAAACCGGGGCTTACTTAGCATTTATGCTAACGCAGAAGGATTACTTGTTCTTACAGGGTTACAGGTATGAATGATCGAGTAATGTCATTTATTTCCTAAAGCATCCAACAATATTTCTATTTGCAAAATAATAAGCCGTTGTAATCCATACAACTTCCGTGAGGTAAAAAAAAACAGTTTGTTTTCTTCAGTTGTTCTTGTAGACATAGTTCAGATGATTGTGTTTCTTCCTTCAGAGTACGTAGCGACAGTAAACTACTTTCTTGGGCTCCGAACATTTCATCTTATCTGCTTGATAAAAATTTTATTGTAAAATGCATATCCTAGCATTTCTATAATACTTTTCTTGCATTAAGTTCTATCTACAAACAGCTTCCAAGGTTGGTGTTTTGCTTATTAAGTCAATCTTCTATATTACGTTCACCCCAGTATTTTGGTATAAACATAAAACCCTTTTACCAATGTAATTATGGTTGTAATGAGAAACAATAAACAGTCAGGTTAAACAATAAACTTAACTAGACAAGTTAATATTCTCTTATGATAACAAACTACATACAAAAATAGATTATTCTAAAATTATGAAATACATAATAGCTCTATTCATTTCAGAATTCTATCATATCCTTCATCTATTTTAAAATATATTGCCTATGCTGGAGTATGGTCTGGTCCATTCTAGACATGGAAAAACACAGGTTAGGATTATTTTTCATCAATTACAGATTCAATATTTCAAATAACTAAAAGATTACAATCTCTATCAGTTCACCACTAAATATTTAACATTCATTAATCAGTCATCCTCACATATAAACATTTAACACAGTAAAATAAAAGACTGTAGAACCTATTTAAGCTGGACAACAACAGTGTTGGGAGGTCGTTCCTCCCTACCAACTCCTGGAGAGCGCTCAAACAACGTCTCCTCATGACCCCCGAGCCTGTTCCTGGTCTCCTTGGCTGAGAACTAGTAGAACAAGCAACAATATACTAGTCCAATGACTCAGTATTCACTCTACACTCAGCAGTAAGATCCTTCAGCTGAAAAGCTGCACTAGATCACTTTTGTAGTTAACCACTCAAACCCCATCCCCAAATTCCCTTCCCAATGAAATCCTCCGAAGTACATTCACCTGAATGAACACTTCCCTAGAATGAGCAGCCTTAGCTCTCTTCAATGGGCATTTTTATCAATATTTCCTAGGTCTTTTGGGTCAGTTGTCATTAATTGAGCCACCTACTCCGATCCCACTTTCTTGGGGGATCATGACCCCAAATGTAGGGAGGTTGCCACCTGCAACAGTTGGAAGTGTTTGAGGATGTTGCCACTTGTCTATTTTCTCTCCACCCAGTCTCCTCCACCAACTTGGCCAGTAAACACTCTTTTAACAGCTCTCCTGAGCTATTGTCTCCACTTTTATTTATTTATAATTAAAATATTCAGAATTACATTCAACATCCTTGACTCTGCTGAGTCATCCATTACAACTTTGCATAAAATTTAACATATTGTCTTGAAATAAAGTCGAATACGATAATATTATTTTTGCAAAATTGGGGCGTGTGACAATAGACCAAAGAGTCCTAGTCATGTTTAGCTTCCTAGATCGAGTTTGTGAGCCTTCTCCTATTTACAAAATTATGGAAGTACTTGGTATTATCATCACTAACCTTCAACCATATGGCTCTACTTTTCTCTCTAAGTGTTTCCTCCTTGTGAGAGAGTACCCTCTGCTTCCGCGAAAAAAGCTCCTTAAGAGCTGAAGAACGATCCTCTGAAAAATAACAATCATCTAACTCCCCCTCAAGTAATTGTATGACATTTATAAGGAGTTGTCAGGTTTCAGTTTCATCTCCTTCTTCCAACCAATAACCAAGGTTCGAAGCTTATTCAACTTGTAAATCAAAGACTGCATTGGATGGAGATGAGGAGGGACTTCTAAATATAAGTGGCCCCATTGTTCCACAACCAAAGAGTTGAAGTCTTCCTCAAGCAACCAAGTCAGATTAAATTTGAAGGGATAAGACACAAAACCATAATCAAAATCCAGTTGTAAAATGATAGCTTTATGGTCAGAAATACCAAAGGAATAGTTCCAGGACCGGTATCTTCCCAACGGACTGCTAAGGGATTCTTCCATAAAGAAACGATCAAGTTGTTTAGCAGTCCCATCATTACCACATCTGCCATTCGACCAAGTAGGATAAATGACCACCGGTGCAACATCTAGTAACTGGGCATCCCTGAAAAGAGACACAAAATAATAATCCAAGGGATCAAGAGTGCAGCCAACCCCCGGCCTCATTCGAAGACCATGTGAAGTTTAAGTCCTCCGTAAGAATAAGATATGGCAAAGCAAGTAAACCAGAAGCCTTGACAAAATCCCAGAAACATTTCCTGTTGGCATATGACCCACAATTATTAAGAATATGAAGAGGAAGGTTAAGGCCTTTCAGTTTTCCATAAAAGAGGATACCTGTACAAGTGATAAAAGCCTTGAGATCATCCAGAAGAGGATTCCAGGCCACCAATGCACCTCCTAAATGCCCCAAAGCATCAATAATGCTAACCCGCCACCCCGGTCTTAAGTGTAAGAATAAACCGCATGCATATACCCCCGAATACATAGTTTCCTGAAGTATGACCACAACTGGACAAAGAGAGACAAGAATTCTTTTGATAGCAGCTCATTTAGGGCCACCACCAATCCCTTGGACATTAAAGGAAAGTCAGTTCATCTAGTAACCGAAAAATGGGTCATTGAATCTCTAAGAGCCCGAGTAGAAGGAGAAATGGAATGTACATAACTAGAAGTCAACCCTCGATCAATCAATGGAACAACCCTCGTGTTGATGAAGGCTTGCTCCCTAGAGGAGTCTTGAACCCTTTTCATACTTCCCTTAGAAGATTTCCTAGGCTTCTTGATGGAGACATTTGCAGACCTAATAGAAGAAATAGGAAAAATACCAGGACTAGCAGTCTCTTCCACTGCATAAATAGGTAGAGGAGTGGAAAGGACCGAGAGAGGGATGGCCAAGGAACCCTGACCTAGAGACAAAGAGTCACAGCAGCCTGGAAGCAGATAATAAGACAAATCCATCTCATAAGAAATGTCCTGAATCGACGACGGTGAGAGAGAAATATCAAGACCAGGGGTTGGAGCGAGGCAGAGAGGACGGAAGTCCTAGGGACAAAAAAGAGGAGCACATTCCCCCACCAAATCAGACATTAAGGGTTCCTCAATTCCAGGGGAAGAAACGTCCCAAGAAGTGAATCTTCCCTCCCCCTTGAAAACAAGTGGAGAAAGAGACCTGGGAGATCCCTCCCCAGTACCAAGAGACAAAGCATTAACTGACCCATCCACATCAAGGATAGATAACGAGCTTAAAATTTCAATGGTCAAAATAAATTTTAACAGAAGAGGAATTGAAAGTGTGAACTTACCCACAAATGCGAGAGCCAAATCTTTGTGAAGTGGAATAGGAAAGGAGGAATCTCTGTTGAGCCGAGCCGAAACTTTACCCAAGGACAAATCATCCACTAGCGAAACCACATCCGGAATCCATTCCAAGGGACAAAAGTCTTTAGAATGCCCCATCGATCGATAGTGATGGCATCTAAAAGGGACCCTCTAGTAATCCAACCTATGCACAAAAGACCCACCATCCCAAATGACCTCCAGCTCTGACGAAAGACCCTTTGAGAGTTCCATTTCCACTAACACCTGCGGAGATGAACGCTCAAAGCCAAGGAGTTGATCATCTTCAATAAGAATAAATTTACCAATGGAGTTCGCAGTCCCCATGAAACCCTCCAGATTCCAACATTGAATCGTGAAATCCAACAAGATGACCCAAAGGTGCCGCTTGGACATTCGTTTAGTGCACGGATCGAAACCAACATGCCATCTACTAAGCACAAGAGATCCCTGACTGAGCACCCAAAATTGGCCTTAGATAACCTGTCGATCCTCCTCATACATAAACTGAAACAGTACCCAATGATTGACAAGAATCAAAACCTTTGGAATAGACTTGAGAAGAGGCTTCCAGTGCTCGTGTACCCGGGCCAGAATGGTCGAGCGAGAAAGCTTTAAAAATTCAAAACGGCCGACAAGAGCCCTTTGTGATAACTTCGTTACCATATCCATGGTGACGTCCTTTCCCAAGACGCAAACATGGCAACCACCCTTAACCGATTCAAAGGTAATCTTCTGCAGACTAGCACATGAAGGATGAAAGGAGGGTTTAACAGAAGAAACAAAGCCCCCTCCCAACACCCGATAAGGTCGCATGCAATCTAACACGATAGCAACCCCAACATTTTCCTTGTCAGGTGGAGAGGAACCGTTAGTGACAATATAGTTGGGAACAGTGGAATGCACCGCTTTTCATTAATGTACCCTTTCCTTAAGGTCAGTGCGAACACCCGAAGAATACAGTGGTACAACTGCCATAAAGGGTACACCAGTAGAGAAGACGTTGACCTCCCTCGAAATAGTGCAAAGAAAATACAGGAAGTCCCATTTACCGCCCACAAAAGCAGAAACCCCGACTTTGAAACAATAAAAAGAAACCCTAAAACCACCCACAGGGAAAGTTGCACTGAAAATAAGACGATAACCAAACAAGTCGCCACCACCCTCAAAGCTGGAACCACCTGAGGAAAAAAAAACCAGACAGGAAGACAGATTCCCAATTTTTTAACTGGTTGGTACTAGATTTGTCAAGATGACAGAAAGGACTCCAGTGACCCTTGGAAAACAAAGAAATAGAAAACTTGAAAAAAAATGAATACCCGAAACCTAACAAAAAACCAAGAGAAAACAACAAAACCCTGGGGAGATTTTGAAGAGTTGTTGCTACCCATCATACAAGTAAGTATACAGAGAAAGTCAGTCCAAACCCACGGAGGATGCCGCGAAAACCACAGCCAAAAAATCTGAACACCAAATCAATAAGGTTCAAAGGTAGGCTTAGGGTTTTCAACAAAGGGTTTGTGGAATCCATCATCTCTCCCAGGAGCCGAATCCTTCCCCAAAACTTACGCATTACATAAACGTTACAATATGATATGCATGATAGGATAACTATTTTTTTTAAATCCGGTGTACATAAGATATCATATAATGCATTATGTATGTGAAAATATAATTTGTTTAGAAAATCCAATTTTTTATTTAGTTTAAGGGTTTGTTAAACTATTGTTGTTAAATTTTTTTGGATATTTGGTTTGTTTTGTATTAGCGGTTTCCATGAGCAAATCCTTTTATGCGAGACACACTAATCTATGTTGACATGTTTATTAAGAATGATAGACATGATCATGGAAAACATACTTTAAATTAGCTTACATTTTTTTCTTAAAAAATCATCCTTCATCTTTATGTAAGAGACATATAATAATAACAAGTTGAAGCCCTTAACTTCTTCATCTCCGTTTTTTTTACAGAATGGTTAAGAAATTGTATTAAAAAGGTCATGGAACACCAAATAAACATAGAAATCATGAAGTCCAAAACTTATTCAAAATTGATTTTATGAGTTGATTAAAAAGTCAAAAAAATTCCATGGTACTTTTGAAGATTATCAAAATGTCTAGTACAATCCTATGTCTAAAACTATACAGCCAAACATATTGTCCAAGGAACAAAATACAAGTAAAAAACATCATAAACTAAAATAAGATTAACTAAATCATTTTCCACTTTGTGGTTCTTCCATAAACTAGTAATCCTTGTTAGGGTCCTTCACCAGTCGAGAATGAGGATGCTTTAATACACCCAAAGATGTTTGTTAAATCATATCTTCCTTGAAATGCTTGGAACCAGTAGAAAGCATAGGATGACCCATGACATGATGTGAACCATGGGAAAATCCGAGGATTATATCATAGTGCATATATGTATCACTAACAAGTTCATCAATTTTCTTGTTTTGATCCTTCAAATGGCTTTCCAACTCCTCTTGTTTAACTTCATGCTTGTCCAAGTGTATGTTAAGATATTCTATTCAATGCCTCATACCCTCAAGTTGGATGTTTATCCAACAAAGAATTTTCACCAATAACCTCAACTCCCATCGGATTCTAGTAGGAGGGATCGGCCATTACAAGGCCAAAATTGAAGGTAGAACAACTCATATACAAGCCTCAAATAAAATCCAAATAGCTTCAAACCCATGGACAATTGATCACCTAGAAGAAACCACTCCACTACTACAGACTGTGATAGCCTTATATATATATATATATATAGTTGAAGTGGTTCACCATGGAATCCCAATTTTACACCATGGCTACGTCCACTTGGGAAAATATCTTATACTCTCTAGGCAAGTATACATAAACTTGGGAATCATTAATCACGATAAACGTCTCACCAGCCTAATATTTCATTACATACAAGGGCTCCCAATGAGCAAATTTCATCGGTGAGATTTGAACCCGGGTGGGGAGCGCAACAACCAAATCTCCCAACCTCCCGAGATATGCCTAATGGACATGTGTGTGTGTGTTGACATGTATATCTATAATCCCACGATCGCTTCCCAATATTATTGGGAAAAATCTTCTATCGACATATATGTAGGAAAACACATGTAGAGAAGGTCGAAGGATTTCTGATAACCGCCAATATTTCCACATGCATCTACAAAGAAGGAACAAACCTATAACCTTTGCAAGACTGTTAAATGTAGAGAATAAAATGTTATGTGGAGAACAATAGTCTTACCTTTGAATAGTCTTACCTTTGAATTCCTGGACATGTTGCACCATGCCAAGAATATTGGCATAGCCTTTAATCATTCATATGTATGGGTAAGAGTCGAGAGTCAACTTCATTATAATAAGAAGCAAATGTTATTAATTAATAGTGTTTTGATTCATAAACAAATCTAAGAACCCAACATTATTACCTATGGATGAAATAATTGTGAAGACTCTATTCATCCTCAAGTACACATGGAGTCTTTCCACAATCCAAGTTAATATTTAGCTTAAAAATGAGCTTGCCCATGATTAACAGTTCCTAGTAGTCGTTCCTTCTCATCGAGAGAATAATGTAAGTGTATGGTCAATATTAAGCTAAGAATATTGGAGAGACCTTGGTAAAGGGGTTAGAGCTCTCGGAGAGCAAAACCAAAACCCTCCTGGAAGAGCGAAGCCCAAATGAAACTGCTAGAAGAAAAATCGATCTAACTGAATATGGTACAACCACCAGGAGTAAGTACGCCTATTCATTTAAATCCAATGTACCAATGCCCATGTGTTAATTTCTAGAAAGAAATGAAACAAAAGAGTTACCTAATGCATTTACTCTATGTCAGTTCAACGTTATCGTGGATGGTGAAAGGATTTGCATCCACTCATAAACTCTTCAATACACCAAACTAGTGCTAAAACAAATCCATTGTGGGGTCAACACCTTGTCCACCTTGTCGATAACTTAGCAACTTATAACTCTAGCCCCTAACCTGTGTATGGGTTGGGGATCCATTAAGGTCATGCCTGCTGCAGATACATGAGTTGGAATTAGTTATAAAATAACATTGCACCTTTGGTAAAAAACTAAGTGTTTGAGGAAATATAAATTGCACATGGAAATGATGGTAAAGCGTTTAAGTTATGTAATGAAGTAGTGCAAAGCTAACCACTCAAACCAATGATATAAAACATTTATTACATGAATCTAACTGTGTTAGACCAGAGCAAGAGGAGACCTTGAAGGCTTGTAGAGTGGCCAATAAAGTGTTATAGAAGGATACAAATTATTTTATCAAATTGTATATAAAGGGGTAAATAATTCATAAGAATCCAATTAACTATTTAATGCAAGTACAAATAAAAAGTATGAGAATATTGATGTATTTGTAACTTCGGAATGTATTCACTTGTATATTTTATGTATTGTACCCCGATGTTTATTCCGGGAAGTATCTGTAATGTAATTGAGTCATGTCATGCCCCGATGTTCCTATCAGGAGATTCAATAATGTAAACAAGTCATGTAAAGTCATAGTGGGTAACCCTCCTTATTGATCAAGGGGTAAAGTCCCCGCAGTTGTGGGGCCCTAAGGTTATTAGACTCTCCTAGAGAAGTCCGCCCTAGTGAGTCATTGTCAAGTCGGGAATTAGTATAAATAGAGAGTGAGCCTCTCTATTTATCACACATTCACTCACACTCAGTTGTAGCGCATAACTGAGAGATAAGAAGAAGCTAGGACAAGAGAGAGAGAGACTACTGTTGTCGGGAGATCATCTTACTGTTTTTGGGTCTTACTTTTGGTGTTGATTCTATCTCTGAGGAAGTTGCTGGGTTTTCTCCTTTATGGTTTCCCCGAGGAAAATCTTTGTGTCTATTGTCTCTTATGTTTGATTGTTGTGCTTGTTATTCTCTCAGTTAAAGATCCTAAGATAATGCTAGCTTAAATGTTAAAATCTAACATGGTATCAGAGCTAACCTAAGAAGAAGACACTATGCAACTACGGAAAGTAGGGCTTCCTACTTTTTGGATCTCTCTCCACATATTTTCAGCAAAAGGAGGTTGGGATGACTCGCCTCTCTAGGGCGCATCTTTCCGTCGAAACATAATCTTATTTTGAGCATTTTCAATTTTTGACCCGCCACTACTCCCGAAAATTAGGGCTTTCCACAGAAGTGGAATTTTTGAGTGAGCCCAAGCCTGGATTGATCTCCTCCCCAAAATCAAAGTTTAGAGATCAAGATCAAAGTTTTTGGTTGGACAGAACTCCGGGAAAGTCAAACCCTAATCTGCTCCTGAACCAGCTCTGCAGAATTTCAGCTCCAGATCCAGTGCCGACATCTTGACCTGGTAAGATCTAAAGCTTTTGTATTTCCATTTGAGGTTCTCAGTTAAGATGTCTCATCATACCAAACTTGATGAAAAGCTTGAGGGAGCTGATAACTTTTGAGCCTGGAAGTATAGGATCTCCCTGGTCCTGGAAGAAAATGAGTTGGACTCTTACATCACTGAAGAGGTTCCAATTCTAGAGGGAGATGAGGCTAAAGCCTTACACAAGAAGAAATTGGTCATGAATAAGAGGATTATTGCTGATTCAATCAAGGATCACCTCATACCACAGGTGTCCTCCTTAAAGACACCTAAAGCTATGTTTGATGCCCTGACCAAACTGTTTGAAGGGAAGAACCTAAACTAGAAGATGACTTTGAGAAACCAGTTGAAGAATGTGAAGATCCAGAATGAGGAGACCATACAGTCATACTTTACAAGGGTCTCCCAGATCAAAGAACAACTTGAAGCAGTCGATGAAGAAGTAGAGAATGCAGAAATTGTGATGACCACCTTGAATGGCCTCCCTAGGTCATGGGATTCTTTCATCGAAGGAATCTGTGTTAGAAAGAAGCTAATTAGGTTTAGTAGACTATGGGAATAATTCTCAGAAGAAGAAGCTCGAATAGTAGCTCGAGAAGAAAATATGGGAAATGAAGATCAAGCTCTCACAATACACTCCAAGAAAAGCAGAAGGGACAATCATCATCACCAAGGTAAGCACTCTCACCAGAAAGATAATTCTATAAAAACAAACAAGGATCTATCCAAACTCAGATGTTATACATGTGATGAAAGAGGACACTTTGCTAGAAATTGTCCCATGAATAAGAATGGTTCTAAGAATAAGAAGAACTACAAAAGAAGACATCATGCTCACACTCCAGAGGATGATGATCCTCCCAGGAAAAGAGTAAAACAAGAAAATGAAGACTCTTCAAGTGATGAAGAATATGTTCTGATATTCGCCCTAACGGGAACTGTCACACATGGAAGCAAATATTGGCTTATTAACAGTGGGACTTCCAAGCACATGACGGGATTCAAGGAATCCTTTGTGAAACTATCCGAACATAATTCACCCCATAAGGTAAAACTTGGGGATGACTACCAATATCCCATAAAAGGTAGTGGTGAATCCTCCTACAACCTAGACTCTGGAAAGTCTATGAAAATGAAGGATGTCTTGTTTGTACCAGGACTAAAGAAGAATCTTCTCTCCATATCGGCATTGGATGCAAAAGGCATGAGGGTTGCATTTGTAGATGGCCAAATCCTCATGTGACCAAAAGCAAACACTATTGACGGTGCAACAATAATTGGAGAGCAAGAGGGGGGATTATACAAATTGAAGGGCCAATCAGAACAAGCCTTGGTTCATGAATCAGTAGAGCCAAATGAACTTTGGCATAGAAGGCTTGCACATGTACACTACAGAGCACTACCACTTGCAAGCAAAGATGTTGAAGGAATTCTAGAAATACAGGAAAAACATGAAGGAGTTTGCAAAGGATGTGCGAAGGGAAAGAATACAAAGAAGACATTTCCAAGTAGCGAAAGCAAAGAAAAAGGAATCTTAGAAATCATTCACTCCGATATATGCGGTCCAATGTCATCCAGCTCATTAAGCGGGTATGTATACTATGTTTCTTTCACTGATGATTTTTCTAGGAAGACATGAATATATTTCATGAAAAACAAGGATGAAGTATTCAGCAAGTTCAAAGAGTTCAAAGCCTTGATCGAGAATCATACAGGAAAAAAAAAATCAAGACCTTTCGATCAGACAATGGCATAGAATTCACATCAAATGAATTCAAAGAACTATGTAGAGATTCAGGGATTAAGAGGGAGTTAACCACTCCATATAATCCACAGCAAAATGGGGTTGTAGAAAGAAAGAATAGAAATATTATGGAAGCTGCAAGGGAAATGCTTCATGATCAAGATCTTCCTATGCACCTATGGGCAGAAGATGCTAGAACAGCTGTGTATGTACAGAACCGTACTCCCCATAAAGTACTCGAGAACAAGACACTTGAAGAAGTCTTCTCCGGTAAGAAACCAGAAGTCAACCATCTCAAAATATTCGGATGTCCAGTGTACATACACATTCCAAAAGAAAAGAGGACAAAGTTAGATCCTTCAGGAAAAAGGGTATATTTGTGGGATACTCTGAAAGCTCGAAAGCTTAAAGAATATACTTCCCAGGATTCAAGAAGATCGACATAATCAGAGACGTAACATTCAATGAAGATTCAGCCTACAACATATCCAGAAAGAGACCAGTTGAACACTCTGAAGAAACAGAAGTACCCAGAATTCAAGATACAACTATGATCGATGCAAATCAAGATGAAGATCGAGAAATAGAAGAACCCTAGGAACCTGTAGATCCACCCCAAGAGAAGAATATTAACAAGAGGAAACCTGTATGGGTACGATAGGCTATCCAAGGTGCAGAAAGATATGGGGCTCCAGAAGAAGTACACAGAGAGAGGAAAAGAACCAGGTCCTGCTCCGGCTATGTAGCACTATTGTGTGACTTCGTTGATAAAGAACCTTCCAACTGTGAAGAAGCGACAAGAAAGAAAGAATGGAAGGATGCTACGATCGAAGAGTACCAGTCAATCATGAAGAATGATGTCTGGGATGTTATCCCAAGACCAGAGGGGAAATCAGTTGTGACTTCTAAATGGATCTACAAGATCAAGCATGCTGCAGATGGTAGCATAGAGAAACATAAAGCAAGATTTGTGGCTCGTGGCTTCTCCCAGAAAGAAGGGATAGATTATGAAGAGACTTTTTCACCTGTAGCCAGATACACTTCCATCAGATTGGTACTTGCTCTGGCTGCAGTAATGAAATGGAAGATACACCAAATGGATGTCAAGACTGCTTTCTTGAATGGTGTAGTAGAAGAGGAAGTGTATGTGGAGCAGCCACTCAGTTTTGAGACACATGACAGGGAGTCTCATGTGTGTAAATTGAAGAAATACCTATACGGTTTGAAACAGGCACCCAGGACATTGTACGACAGAATTGATGGCTTCCTATCCAGTTTGGTTTTTACCAAGAGTAAAGAAGATTCCAACCTTTACTACAAGGTTGAAGAAGGGAACCCAATGATACTCCTATAGTATGTAGATGACCTGTTTGTAATAGGTGAAGTTGTGTTGATTGCTGATACAAAGAGGAAGCTTCCTGCCGAGTTCGAGATGAAGGACTTGGGTATGATGCACTATTTTCTAGGCATGGAGGTGTGGCAGAATGTGGATGGAATCTCCCTGGGACAAGGGAAGTATGCAATAGATATCCTGAAGAGATTCAAGATGATGGACTACAAGGCCATGACCACACCTATGGCATCGAACCTGAAGCTTCTAAGTGATGTTTCATCAGAGACGGTTGATGCTACGATGTATCGTCAAATGATTGGGTTTTTGATGTACCTGACGAATACGAGACCAGATATTTGATTTGCTGTGAACACATTGAGCCAGTTCCTAACAGATCCTAGACATGTTCACTTGATTGTTGCAAAGCATATTCTGAGGTACCTAAAGGGTACAGTTGATTATGGGATCAAGTATGAGGCGAATCAAAAGATTAACCTAGAGGGTTATGTTGATTCAGATTTGGCAAGCAGTTCCATCGACAGGAAGAGCACTTCAAGGTGTTATTTCAGTATGGGATCAAGTGTGATCTCTTGGTTTAGCAGGAAACAGTCTTGTGTGGCACTGAGTACAGCTGAAGCAGAGTATGTCACAGCTTGTTCAACTAGTTGTGAGGTAGTATGGCTAAGGAAGCTACTGTCTGATTTTTTTGATCTCCAGTTGGATGCTACTTGTATATATTGCGACAACCAGAGTTGTGTGAAGTTGTCGTAGAACCCAGTGTTCCATGACAAGTCAAAGCATATCGAGATCAAAAATCACTATATCAGGGATATGGTGCAGAGAGGAGCAGTAAAGCCCAGTATGTTGCAACGGACAAGCAGATAGCTGATGTGTTGACCAAGCCATTGGCCAGAGTGAAGTTTGAGTACTTCAGGGAGAAGCTTGGTGTTCTCCGGATCGAGGTTCCTTCCGAGGGGAGGTGATGAGTCAGTGAGCCATTCTGACATGGTGAGAGGATTGGTTCCTTCCATGGTCAGATGTAAGTGTAGAGATGATATGATATGATTGAGGGATGTGTTCCCACATGATCATATATAAGTGCTGAAGGCCATTCTTTGGGAGAATGGAGGCACCTGGTCAGTTACCAGGAATACTCATCCTAGAGCTGAGAGCCATTCTGATGTGACTATGGGATGTGTTCCCACATGATCAAATGTAAGTGCAGAGCCATTCTGATGTGACTATGGGATGTGTTCCCACATGATTAGATGTAAGTGAAAAGCCCTTCTGACATGTTGGATTGGTTCCTCGCATGGTCAGATGTAAGTGTAGAGCCCTTTTGACATGTTGGATTGGTTCCTCGCATGGTCAGATGTAAGTGCAGAGCCCTTTCGACATACATGCTGGATTGGTTCCTCGCATGAATGTAAGTGCAGAGCCTTTCTGATATAGATGACTGGATTGGTTCCTCTCACGGTCAGATGTGAGTGTTGGGCCTTTCTGACATAGATGACTGGATTGGTTCCTATCATGGTCAGATGTAAGTGTTGGGCATGCCTTTCTGACATGTATGTTGGATGTGTTCCTCGCATGGTCAGATGTAAGTGTTGGGCGGGCCATTCTGACTTAGGGTCAGATATAAGCGTTGAAGAAGACCTACCTGGAGGCTAGGCCTACAACCAGCATGAAAAAGGGCTAGCTCTGTAGAACTTCCTATGACGAGAAGAATCGAGAGATAGCACCTGTGATGATGATCTAGCAGAGCTGATCCAGATCCAAAGATGATATAGATCCAGTGATGTTCCAGATCCAGTGATGATCCAGATCCAGTGATGATCCAGATCTAGTGATGATGATCTAGTGATGATCCAGTGATGATCTTGATCCATTAATGAAGATGACTTGAAGATGAAGATGACTTGAAGATGGAGATAACTTGATGATGATCCAGATGATACAGAGAAGAATACTTGTGTTGATAAGCTGTGTCGAGAGAATACCTTCCTAGTTAAGAGGGAGTGTTGATGTATTTGTAACTTCAGAATGTATTCACTTGTATATTTTATGTATCATACCCCGATGTTTATTCTGGGAAGTATCTGTAATGTATTTGAGTCATGTCATGCCCCGATGTTCCTATCGGGAGATTCAATAATGTAAACAAGTATGTAAAGTCATAGTGGGTAACTCTCCTTATTTATCAAGGGGTAAAGTCCCCGTAGTTGTGGGGTCCTAGGGTTATTAGACTCTCCTAGAGAAGTCGGCCCTAGTGAGTCATTGTCAAGTCGGGAATTAGTATAAATAGAGAGTGAGCCTCTCTATTTATCACACATTCACTCACACTTAGTTGCAGCGCATAACTGAGAGATGAGAAGAAGCTGGGACAAGAGAGAGAGAGACTACTGTTGTCGAGAGATCATCTTACTGCTTTTGGGTTTTACTTTTGGTGTTGATTCTATCTCTGAGGAAGTTGCGGGATTTTCTCCTTTATAATTTCCCCGAGGAAATTCTTTGTGTCTATTGTCTCTTATGTTTGATTGTTGTGCTTGTTATTCTCTCAGTTAAAGATCCTAAGATAATGCTAGCTTAAATGTTAAAAATCTAACAGAGAAGACCCACAGAATTTTACCCATCCATTTTAATGATATCCAAAGATACAAATAAATTGGAAAGGAAACAATATGAACAAGATGGTCAACACTCTAATGATTAAAAGTAATGCAAAATGATAGTTTAAATCCTCCTGGTCATAATAGTAAAAGGAGGAGAGGATTCGACCCATGACCAACATCGATGTTTGAATATTGTGTATAATTTAGTTACTTTTGGTACAATGAAGGGAATTAGCACATAAGTAAATCTAGTTATGAGAATTTGGAGATTTGATGTTTAAAATTTCCATTAAGAGTATTGCGAGTATAGTTCATTTTGTGTATTAAATTTGCTCAATAAAAGTTTAACCAAGTTGTTTATAGATAATAGAGGTTTGGACACGTCCTAAAAATAAATTGACACCTTAATTTTCATTTTTTTAAATCCCATACTTTAGGAGGTGCTTGTGATTTCTAGATGGGACAATTATGAGCATATAGATGTGTTCGCTTTGTGTGCTTGTGGAGGGTGTGGTCATATCATGTAGATGTATATTTTTCATTTTATCTTGAAAATTGGGCTACAAATGTAACTAGCTTAGATCAAAATCCTAGGCTCTATCAAGAGCCAAGATGGATCAAACCATGGTTTTAACACATGCTTTTAAAACCATGGGTGGTTTAGGAGGGATTTTCACATGGTTTTAAAACCATGTGCAAGCCCCTCAGAAACCATGTACAATAAAACCATGTGTTATTGAGGAGTCCTTGCACGTGGTTTTAAAACCATGTGCAAGGACGACATTTTTTTTGTTTCTAGCTGACATTTTGTTTTGTGATAATTAACATTTTTATTTTTTATTATTTTGTTAGGTAGGAACATTACAACATCTCCCCCATATTGGGTTGCTTTTCTGGTGACATTTTTTTGAGTGGATAATTAAGATTTTTATTTTTTATTATTTTGTTAGGTAGGAACATTACAACATCTCCCACATATTGGGTTGTTTTCTTGCTGACATTTTTTTTGGGTGGATAGTTAAATTTTTATGTTTTATTATTTTGTTAGGTATGAACATTACAACATCTCCTGCATACTGGGATGTAGAGTGCCTCTCAGCTCAATTATATTTTAGGGTTTGATTGTCTCTAATGTAAGATCAATTTATTACTCATTCATGTGCATTTCTGCGTTGTTTGTATATCGATTAGACTCAAGGTTTGATGTTCATAAGATTGATTGATTAGTAATTTATATCATAGGAACAATTTGATGTTATTTAGTGTTAACTTGGTGAGGTTTCAAAGAGAATTCAATTTAAATCTCTCTAGAATACTTAAGCAATCTTGTAATACTGAAAACCATTAGCAATAAGTGTTTCCTTATATATGTTTGATTAAATACCTAAACCCACATTTTATCCCTTGTAATACTTGGCTTGCCAACTGTTTGAATTAAGGCATGAACTAGAAATTGATGAAGAAAAATTAGGATCCTCATATAGAATCTCTTGCTTGGATGGAAGATACATTCCAAAACTGGGATATCTTCAACTAATTGTTGATCTACATAACAAAGATTCGCAATGGTGGTGGAAGAGAATTTGGAGATCAAGATGTCCCCAGAGAGCTCACACCTTTATGTGGTGCATGATTGAAAATAAGGTTCCCACATGGGACAAAATGGTTCAAAGGCATATATAAGGCTCAGGATGGTGTTCGCTATGAAAATCACGGGAGAAATTGGTATCTCATCTCTTTCTTTCGTGTCCATTCTCTGGTCAAACTTGGTAGGAATGTAATAGAATTCTTAGCATTGGATGCTCCTGGATAGGTGTAAATGTGGAGGAGGCTTGGAAATTGTGGGTAGCTAATGACATATTTAAGAAAATCATATCCCTCCCCCTTATTGTAAATTGGGGTATATGGCTGGCCTGCAAGCATTCCATCTTTCAGGATAAGCCTTCCACTCCATAGTTAATTGTTGTGCAAAGTCTCAAAATCCTCTCTCATTTTCCTTAGGAAAAGAATACCCCTGCTATATAAATTATTTAAGAGGATCCAGTAAACAAATCCTTTCCATAGGCCTATTTTGATGGGGTCTCACATAATCAAAATTAATTGTGCAGGGGTGGGGCAATTTTATACTTCTCTAAAAAAAATATTCATGATCAAAATGTGGTTGGGAGCTGGAACCAACAATTATGTTGAATTAATGAATCTCAAATTACTAGTATTATTTGCTAATGAAAAAGGATGCACTACCATACAACTTTTTGGTGACTTAATAAATGCTATCAATTGGGTAAACAAAGCACAAAACGATCAGAACATGCTTTTATGTGCTTTTTACTAGAGGAAGTGCACCGCATTGTGGAAGAATTTGACTTGTGCATATGTCATCATGTATACAAAGAGAGAAATGTTCAAGCTAATAAACTATCCAAGGAAGGCACTTAGCTAAGCCAGGGATAATGGAAGATCCCATAAGTGCAAAACAAGTCCTTTTTTGAATACTATCATCGACCGTTCATGGAGGGACTAGCCCCACCCTAGGATTAGCATCCTTAATTTCATCAATCCAATCATTTTTGTAGTTGTTATGGCTTCCTATCATAGTAACTCGAGGCAATTCTTTTTATGTCAGTTTATGCTACAGTTCTATTTTTGCAGTTGATCTGGATATGCAAATATAAGGGTAACAACTTGGAAGATACTTGAGAAAACACAGTGCAAATTTTCTGTTTTCTTTTGTCAAGCAATAGAAAGAACAACCTTTTGGTAATGGCATGAGGATCTCTTGATATGAAATAATTCATAAACATGTATTATGTAGAATGTAATTTTGCTTCTTATAATAAAATTACACCTTTTTTTAAAGGATAGAAAATAATCTCTTGCTTGTGTTTATAGAAGTTTTTGGTTTTCGAAGCATAAGACAATATATAAATACCCGAAGCATGATATATACACTTTGTTGTTAGAACTTGAATCTTAATGGTTTAATGGATATGAGCTTATACATCATATTGTGTATTTCAAGAATTGAGTGGTCTTGTAGAACTAAACTCTAGGTTAAGGAATTGAATCATGTCATGTGATTGTAATTCTTAAGTTGCATTTGTAAGTTATATTGCATGATTGCTAACCTTGTTAATATTTATAGATCACTTTTAATGTCTTCGAGTGTTTGAGAAGTCATGCATATGTGAATTAAGGAAGGATTCCTATTATGAATTTAGCAACATCGAGAAGTAATCCTTGTGGGATGATTGTGACTTAATTGGTTGAAGTTTGAAATGCAATGTTGATTTAGGAAGTTTATGTAAGTGCTTCTGTTTCAAAATGTTGAGATTTCATTGGCTTGAACTTGTTTATTTTGAAGAAAAAAAATAGTTCCATCCTTAATTTAGTATTTTGTCGATTTAGTTATATTGTTTTGTTGGCATGATGATCGCAAATACTACAAATTCCTCTTGTTAGTCCCTACTTATGGTAGGGATTATATGTTTCATCGTTTTCTATTAATCAACATAAATATATTCATTTTTAAAAAGATAGATGAAGTTTGATTTTAATTTTCTATTTAAATGTATTTTAGGAAAAAGCTTCAACATACATCTTGACTTGTTATTGTGTCAAATATGTTGAAAAGATTAATTTTATCATTAACCAATATTTAGAAAATGCATGAAAAAAACACATACGTAGGTATTATTAGGTTTCATAGTGACATTTTTATAGCATAAATGCTCTCCCTATTTGTCATTATCGTGCCCCTATCATGTTATATGTCCTTACCCATGCAATAAGGAAGGATTATCCTTCCATATTCTACTTGCTATTAACCAATGCGGTAAGGACTGGATTTCCATTTGCGTCACCCATTCCACAACAATCAATCCTAGGAGTGGCCTAACAATGCTTAGGATGGTACATAGAATGCATGTGGGTGCATTAAATTATTCTCTACAAAAAACGGTGGGTTTTATCTTAAGCGAAAACCTATAGCATAACTATTATTCAATTTTATTAATTTCTCCATTTCTAAACATTGTAGTGGTTTTCTATAGTTTATTTTACTATTATCCCTTAATGGCGAGTACTATATTGAATTGCATGTAGCGAACTTGGATGAGAGAATCTTCTATGAGGTAATGGTCGAGGCAAGGTCTCTGGAAAAGCTGCACATTCTAAGAGACAATGATGTGAGGAGATGAAGTCAACATCCATATATCCAGTTTTTTTTCTGTAGTGTTCATGACTAGGTCCATGCATTGGGCATGTGCCCCTCCCTCTGTAGGGGTTCAGTGGTGGAGCCCTCAAGGTGAAAATATCTAGACCCTTTTAGTGTATTTCGATGCCTTCTACAACCTTGATCTGTATTACATAAAAGGGGAGTGACCCCTAACATTGTATTACAAGAGAAGACAGCATTGTGAGTTTTTTCCTAGTAATAATAAAAGATGGAAGCTATCATTGCCCTGTGGTTTTACCTGTGCATAACAGGGTTCCCACATATTATGTTCTATTATTGTTGTTATTTGCTTCTATTTTTATATTTTCCCTAACAAATGATACGAAGAAACACTGGTTTTGCAAAGTACATAATCGCATTGAATGCTTAGTATGCAGTGAAATTGTTTTATGCTTAGTTTGTCTTTATAACAAACTTATTCGCTTTCACGTGGGCAATCATGGTTATGGGCACTTTTTGTATTCCTTTTCTCATCATAGGTAAACGTGGTCTTTGACATCCATGTATTCATTTTATTAGTATATCTAAATATGGTATTGGGCATCTCTATATTCCTTTTCTCATCATATGTCCATTCCATAGACCCATAGTCAAATCCTTATTTGTTTTTATAAATACACACAAATTTACTCAAAAGTCCATATTAATCATCCAAGATATATTATGTGTTATGTCAAGCTAGTTATTTAGGAGGGTTGGTCTTGAACATGTATTGAAAGGTCTTACATTAGCTAGCTATTCTAAAGCAACTGATGTCTTAGAAGATCTCACTTAGCTCAACTAAGGTGCTTGTCATGAGGTCAAGTTCAATTGGCGCATATAAGGTCTTCACTAAAATGGTTATACTTGAGTTGAAGGAAGGTCCTAATAGTGTCTTAGTATGAAATTCCTCGTTGATTGAGTGAAACATTGAGATTGGCACCTCAATAAATTTGATATATCTTAGTCGAATATGGTATTCAACATCTATGCATTCATTTCCTCAATATATGTGCATTTTGTAGCCCAGCAATTGTACCATTACATTTTTTCTCTTACCTTACGTAAGGGAATGGATCATTGACCCATATTTTCTTGCTTCCCTTTTCCCTTTTCTTTCAAAAGGAGACACGAGGATAGACCAGAGGGAGATGTTTGCTAGTGATGCATTGGAATGCTCTAAGGTGTAGGAATCTAGGAATACATAGTTGAGATTCTTTCTTTGTAATTTCATTCGACATTTATTTTCTCAAGTTTCAAGGTTAGTGTGTGAAATATTGGATTCATTTGATAAGTGAAAGTTGACTTGGGACAATCACCCATGTACAAATATTAGTGGCGGAAGAATGGACACCCTTTTATGGATTATGGAGAAAAGGACCTTAAATCTTATGAAGCTTCAAGATTATTGTGTCTATTGGAATAAGAACAATTATAGGGGATGAAATGAAGCTAAGGGGAAGAAAAGGGAAATGAGACTATTCTACAAGCGCATAAGTTACATTGTGTATGTAAAAGGGAAGAGCATGTTCAAGCGAATGTGCAAGAGTTTCTATGGGAGATTTTGAATGGTCACTCGACGTTATTCACTTATTAAGGAGAAACCTTTATGTATTTCCGTCCTTACTATGTCTTTTCCTCCTACCCTAGTGGAAAAATATCCATTCTATTAGTAGGCGGGCCGAAAGGAAAAATAAGATTCATTTTCCACTACTTACAAGAAAGAAAATAAAAAACCCGCTTGTAATGAGAATGAAAGAAATCATATATAGGAAGACTTAGAAAGGCTATTACATAGAGTAAAGCATCATATCAAAAAGGTCAAACCTAAAATACACCAATATATTGCATGCACGAGGAGGTCTAGGATTGCTCAAGACTTGATAGGCCCCTATTCTAAGTCCCTGATTTGAGAGCAACGGTCAAAATTGGAAATCATAGAGAAAAGGGAGGAAATAATGAGTCAAGTAGTGCGATATGACCTTAACATTTTTTGGAGCGAAAATTTTATAGTTAACCTAATTTTTATTTTTTGGGTTCTCGTGTATATTTTTATTAAGGTTGATGAGACGAGCATCTAGGTACATATTAACAACTACAAATGCCTAGGTAACATGTGGTGTTTTAAACCTTGAAAGTTAAAACAACATAGGATATACATATATATATATATTTTATGCAAGAACCCATAATTTATAGTGTAGAACAAGGGTGGTTGCAAAGCAACAAGTCCCTGCCTTATGGATTTGTTACTTTGCAATGAGAGTCCCTTAAGGTATCGCGCTCATTCTCAGTTACTTTGCTTTGCTGGGAATAGACTTCATTCCTAATACTTGCTTCTTAGCTGAATAGTATTAAGAATTGGAGTTGAATCTTCTTCCAGTATCCGCATTACTAAGTAAGAGTTTCGTCCCATCCAACAAAGGTTCGGAATCTTTTCAACAGTGATAGGGGTGGGAGACAGCCATGGGATTTTAATGCTGTCCCAAGTCAAATCTGGTGGTAGCTTTTTTGCAGCTGTGGGATCTCATTGCTGTCCCGAGTCAAATCTGGTTGTATTTCTTTTTCAGTAGTGAGATTAAGATAACAATGCTTTACCAAAGACAAATTTGGTGGTAAGTTTTCAGCAACTGTGGGATACTATGCGAGATCGAATACCAAGCAATGCCGGCCGGGTAATCATTTTCTTCGTTGTGCTGTGAAAGTATATACCTAATGCAATTCACCCATTATTAAATGTGTTGTTAACAGATAGAAAAACTAATAAACTAATGGACATACTCTTTTAAGTTCTATCCAAGAGTGAGTCGATCAAAGAGGCAATGCTGGTTTTATTAGTCAATGCCAGGTGTTAATACCAATAAATTATTCAATGCCGGTAATACACGGGTACTACATGTGCTGCTCGATCAGTCGATCCAAGAGGCTATAAGACGTTGTTTATGCTAGTATTTTCTCAGTTTTCACTATGAGCTGTTTAGTTGCAGCTTGGCATTTACAGTATCCATTGGTTGAACCCATACTAAGTGCATGAAACTCTGGTTGGTGCATGAATGAAGCTCTTGTACATGACCAGTTTTAGTTCTTAAATCCAATAAGTCAAGTTACTACTTAGCGAAGCGTAGAGGCAGGAAGGATGTAGAAGGAAGGAGGGTAGTTATAAGTGATAAGGTGCTTTCAGATTAACAAAATAATTATAATACATATTTTTGGGTTCTGGTCTAATTTATGAAACCCAATCTGCGTTAATAAAACTTCGTTCTCTGGATAATCGAGTACAGAATCATTTTCTTGAAACCCTTAATTCGGCTTCGTATATTATATGAAGCAATTATGCATGCAAGGACTGACATAGAAGACCAATGGTGACAGATGGAAGTATTTTTGTAGATATTTTACATGCATTCATGTTGTAGATCTGATTGCAAAGAGCAGCTAGGATTGGAATTTATCGGAAAGGACAAAGGTTGGATATTCTCATCTTAGAAATATCATTTTTATGTTGATATTTTTTTGTTTTATTATCCGTTTATCCATTTATAATGTAGCTGGCTTTGGAATTGATTGGAAAGGGCGCAAGGCGTTGATATTTGCATTCGGACACGTATCGCATGCATGCAAGTGATCTAAACACATCTAAATTGTCTCATTTCTGAAAAGCACGCATGGCATACATCGTCTAACCACAGGGCAATTGAATAAGCTGGGGATGGTCATGAAGAAAAGCTTAACTATGCTACCTTGCTCCATAGTAAGCGTGATGGTAAAGGCTGCAATCTGCCATTCAATATAATGTCCAGAGAGATAAAATTATCAAAACGCCGATGTAAGCCAGATGAGAGGCTTGCAATCTCTAGTTGAAGCATTCGGCTGTAGGGCGGATTCCCATTGTTGCCGAAATATGCAGTTGTAGGGCGGATTCCCATTATTGCCGGAATATGCAGTTGCAGACGATGAGAGGCATGGGGTTTGCATGCAACAATTCCAAAACATTGTGAATGGTTTCCTGTTCTTTGATACTATGATCACTCTTAGGCTTTGAAGAGGAATAGTTTCTGTGGTAAGTGCGGCTCGAATCCGATCCCAGAGACCTATTCATTCTTATACGGTCCTCATAGCTTTGGATTAAAGCTGTTAAACAATATAAAATCTTATTTTTTCTGTTGGCGTTACCTGGAGACATGGAGCTCGCTGAAGAGAATGATTCTTTCATGGTTAGAGAGTTCTACTCTATCTATTTATTTGAAGCTGTAGAGTGTTCTTTCTTTGTTTCTGGCTATTCTATTGAAATAAGACAAGGAACCCACCAAGTGAAAAAGCACCATAGTAGCTGATGTTGCAATTTGAAGAACAATATATGTGCAAACAAATTTGAGAAGCAACAAAGAATTAATAGAAATATGGCCTATACACAGTAGAAGAAATCATTTTTTTGTTCATATGAAAAACTTGTAATCATTGACACCCTCTAGAATGTGATGGATTTCCCTTGCAGATAGTTTGTTGTGGGAGGGGTTTTCTCTACCTCTTTGCCTATGCATGAACCATTGTGAGGGCTGGTGAGGGCCGACCAGAAGGATAATATCAGCAGGTAAAACCTAGATTTCTTTTAAGAATTACTGTATAAAATAAGAATTATTGTAGAAAATATGTCTTTTAGACAAGTAACAATTGGCATTGTGGCTTGGCTTAGGGGTAGCTGACAGAGAATAGTGGTAGTTTATTCTTTGATCGAGCTTACAGTTGGGTGATTGAGCTTACAATTGGGCGGATCCGGATTTCCCTCATCAGACTGCAGAGATACTCTTCTTTCACAGATAAACCTCTAATCCTTCTTGTCTATATTCAATTCTGCAATTACATGAATATGATAATTGGTTAAAGAATGTATGAATCCCATCTATGTTGGTCTGAGCTAATAATAATCCTTCAACAGATAGGTGTAATTTATGTTCTCTATGAATTAGATCTATGCTAGATCTAATAATAATTCTTAAACAATAATAATAATCCTTCTAATAGTCTAATAATCCTTCAACAACTATTTCAATGTTCAGAATGCATAGCAAATTGAAAGAATAAATTGATGAGGAGGACGGAGTGACCTGCTAGCCGCTTCAAGCAATTGCCCGGGCTGGAGAAGACTAAGAGCAAGATCGTCCTGGGATACACCCCCGCTCTTGCTTCTAACAATAGTTTTCCATCTAGAATTACAGACTTTCACTGCGCTGTAAAATCCATTAATTGATGGAAACAATACAGAGAAGTTCAGCTTCGGAGAGAGGTCGGTTCGAAACGAAATGGCAGTTGAGTTAAAGCCCGAAAGACGGCTGGTGGCGCCAAGATTCGAATAGAGCGAAGCCAGAGCAGAGGCTACAACGCGGGCTGCCATTTTCGAACAAATGTGATCAAAATAGGCCTGTAAAAGCAAACAGTAAGAACTAGAAAATGAAATACAACCCCTCTTCAGCTTATCGACCAGGTATTGCGCCCATTATATCAATACTATATACAGTATATTAGCAACCATGCGACCTCACTTTCCTGTCACTTTCCTATTATGTGATCTGAAGTATGTCAGTGCTAGGGTTCTTTGGCTGCATGGCTTGTGCACATGTCCATCTCAATAGCCATAGCCAAACACAACTGGCAAAGTAAGAAAGTGCAACGTGTGACCATGCCAAAGTAAGAAAATTAAACAATCCGAGTAAGTACAAACATTTAATGTTTGTTAACTAATGTTAAATAGAACCTAACATTATTTCAAAATCATCAAATTCGATTGAGAGTGGTAAGCAATTATATATTTTCACCATAGTTTTAGGGTTGATAACCTCGATTTGAGGCCAAATAAGGCCTCAAATAACTTCATTGGTCAAAATGATATAAAAAATTTGTTTGATTCGAAACCTTGAATAAAAAAACACACTGGAAAATAAAACTTACGATTAAATGTCTTGAATGTTTTGAAATTTGTGCGGTTTAATGGAAAATGACGGCGAACCGATTACTATAGTCCCTGCTAGCGGGGGGCAGGGACTAATAACCAATAACAAGATAATAAATAACCAATAATAAGTTAATAAAGAAAAAAGGTTTTTGAGAAATAACCTTTGTATTATGATAGTAAATTTGGAAGGCAATTTTCACTTGCCTTTTAAAGTCTAGAGACCTTTCACTTGGGCAAAGCTTCAATAGACAATTATTGACAAAAAAATCCATAGTCTCCTAGCTCTTTAAATAGGCTCTCAATATCCCAAAACCTTACTACTTAACTTGGTCCCATAATTAATGAGCATCAACTACCTTGTGGGCCTTAATTAATAAAGAGGCCTTTTTTCACTACTACTACTCGGCCTTATTCAAAAGAGATGACCACATAGATTAGTTGACTAACTCCTAAAGTAAGGGGAAAGGGTAGGACCCTAACATAATGGCCTAGATTTAATCATAGCAATTCAAATTTCATGATTGAGATTTTTGTCTATTCTTTTTTTGTAGGGAAAAAATCCATCTTAATCCAATATCTATTTCTACCTAGTTGAGCGAGCTAGCTAAGATGGTTGGTCTTGGATGGTCTTGCTAGGAGGCTTAGTCTTGAATAGTTGTGCCTGAGCTAGAACTACCAAGGCAAGAATGACTTAAAGATCTTACTTGAATTCAATTAAGGTCATTGTTTTGATCCCATGTAGGCAATGGATTCGTGGTGCTTAACTAAGGTCCTGTTTAGGTCATTATCTAGGTCCAAAAACATCGAGATTGATACATCAAGGAATTTGATGCCTCTTCTTGTATAACATATATTCAGGGTAAAGATCGATTGGTGTTAATTCGTATGTTTGAGTGCCCCTAAATGATTTATTTGTGTGGATATCTAGTCAAGGTGCAACCTTAAAGTATCCATTGTCGAAGCCCATGCAATTTACGCAAATTGTAAATCCCCATAGGGATTTTTCTAGGTCTCCATTTGCTTCCCTTGTTGGTTCTAGCTACTCGTCTAGTAAGCATATGTTCAACCTTTATAGTTTTAGCTATGGTGTGTGTTTTTCTTTTAACCTGGATATTTGAAACATTTTCCTTTGTATTGTTTTCAAACAAGGATATTAATAGCTCTGTTGAGAAAATGAAGACTACTACTTACAAAAAAAATCACCCCTATCAAATAATCCCATTGTTGTAGATCTGTAGAGATGTAATGCTCATTTGACAACAATTGATCACATGAGTTTTGGATCCCCTTTTCTTGGAATTAGATACTCGTGTGCATCCCCATCATATTAGCTTCACCGGTCGTTATAGATTCCCACTTGGTTAGCTTCTTATGAAGTTTATTCATTCAAATGGGGGAGGAATTCAAATTAAAGTTATGTCTTCAAGTTCCATTTTGAAATGTCATTTGCCATACAACCTTGAAGAAGTTGTTGAGAATCGTTATACATGAGTATAAGCTGCCACATTTTAGATATTTGCTTTATCTGTTTATCTTCTTTAGTAGAACCTGTTAGGGTTTTCTTAACATTCAAATTATGTTTGATTTGCAATAAGATCAATCTATGCTTTGTGCTCAAGTTCAAATTCATTTACTTTAGTTTGGTGGTTTTTCTTAAAAAGAGTGTAATGTTAATTCATGCAAAAGTCATGTATGTAGTGATGAAACAAAGTATAGAAGTTTAGCTGCCGGTGCACCCAAAAAAAACACAGAAATATCTACTTTGAAAAATATGTGTGTTCTCTATATCATTACAAATGAATATGTTCACACATCTACAACATTAGATACAATCGTGTTGAAGAAAGGATATTTAATAGTGTATATAAACACAATCAAATTCAACAAAACACATTTAAGATGTGTTTAGACATGGGGACTTATTGGTTTCTCTTAGCTTTGTAACAAAGTCTTGCTATCAATATCATGGCATCCTATCCTACGTCACTTTAATATTTTAGTTAAGGTACTCCACTGTCATCTCTTTAGTTGGCTTTAATATTATCCATTAAACTTAAATTGTAATCATTTATTCAGCTTCCCGAAGGTTAGGCAACAGTGATTTGATTTATTCATAAACATCTACTTCCCTTTCCCTTCACAAGAAGGCTTGTCAACAATGATTTAAACAGTTTATAAATATTTTAATTAGAATTTTTTATTGGGTTATTTAAATTTAATATAGAGTGACATATTGCATTGTTATTTATATTGAATCATAGTGAATTGGAAAGCGGCATGTAAATTTGCTTAAATCTTGTCTTTTAATATTTGTTATTTAGAATTCAATTTTAATTAAATGTGTTTTTTTTTACTCAATATTTATAACTAAAATTATGTTATACTTTCTAACAATGTTTTATTTTTAATTGATTTGCTACACTATGGTTTTATTTTGTATGAAAAGTGAAGCTCTGTAATTTTTAGGGTTTTGAGAGTTACCTAACATTTTGCTACAGGCGGTTATGGGGAACCTTAGTCGTCGTCTATTTTCTCTCACTAGACTACTGGTAATGGCTAATGAGGAGATTATAGGTGGCACTTTCCTGTGGAGTAGGGTCAAAGCCCTTGTGCGGCAACTTGTAATGGCGTTATCCCTACAACGACGACGACGAACTAAGATGGGGTGACTATCTTATTGGCTCGTGAACACAACAACAAGGTGATTGTGGCGTAGTGTCTGCGTTCTTGGCGGCGGTGTGGTGGCTTGAGAGTGTGGTGAGTACGTGGTGGAGGTGAGGCACCTTGTGAGTTGGTCTGCACAAGCTCCCATGATGATGGCATCCAACTGCTGGTGGCCTACCTTATTCAGATAGCGGGCGGTGGTGGGATATTCTTCAGTCGAGGGTTTTCTTGTCCTGCTTCATGCGTGGTTCCTGCAGACCAAGATCATGTGGCTAAGTAGTGCACACCCTTCTCTTTTGGGTTTTCTCGGGACGAGGTATGGAGAGCTTATGATATTTCCACTGCCTGGATCCTGGACTACTACTATTTTGATCTTTCTCTGCTGGCATATTCCATGGGCCATATTCTGATTTTGTTCCCTCTTGAGCAGCTTTCTTGTATTTGTGTTGTATTTGTGCATTATGAACATTTTTTATGCCCCTATAATAGGGAGTTGAATGCTCAAGCTATTGTTTTCTACTTGCTCTACGAGCAAAGATATTTGGTGCTTTTGTAATTGTTGAAAGGTTGATAGGCCTCTATGCAAACAACCAATAGTTGTTTTGCAAGATTATGAAAATTTGTGGCTTTAGTTGACAAACGAGAAGATATGACTCTCAGCAGTCTCTGTAACAAAGTGTTTTGCTAAAATTAATGAAATGTGCCTTTGTTTCGAGGAAAAAAAAGGTTATATTTTGTATGTTTTATTTTTAATTGAATTTTAACATTTGAGTATTAATGACATTTCCAAAATTAAATGGACTTACTTATTTTACTTTCAAGTTTTGTGTTTCCTTTTAAACAACTTGGTGGACATACATAATTATATATATTCATTCTTGATTGACTGTGTTTTTAAGTTTTAATGCAATTTTTAAAAATAAGTTTGTAGACATTAATAAAATTGTCTTGTGTGTTAGCTTTTTTTTAATCGCATTCACTAGCAAATAATAATAGACACTCACAAATATATTTTTCATGTGCTAATATATTGTAGCTCATGTTGTAAAATGTATATGCAACTCTTTTTTCCATAGAAAAATTATCACACTTTTATTGATATAAAACCATATTCTTCATATGACCCCTACGTCGTACATGTTCAAGCTAGAAATATGTTTATAATATTACAGCAAAGATACAGTGCATGTATATCCTTTTACAACTCTTGTCTCAGCCCTATCGAAGACAAAATAGACAAAATATAAACTCAGATAACATTAAAGAAAATTTATCTGTGAGTATGATATCACAAAATCATGAGAAAGATCAAAACCAACACCTGCCCAGTGAGGAGGTAGCTCCATGGAGTTTCTCCCATTTCTCCATAGGGTAGACGTTGTTTGGAGAGCAGATCTGCATCAAAATATTGTTCTCGATAGATACGCTTGTAGGAGATCTGCTGAAAGAGAGAGTTGATCCGTATGATTTCCTCGAAGAGGGGAATTAAGAAGATATTCCATGGTGGCTTACCAAGCTTTAGGTCGTCGATAACAAGTTTGGAGCCACAAAAATATGAATGTGCAGAATCCTAAGTGAGTGAGCAAAAGTCAATAAGAGTTTGATGGATACAAATTCAGGGAAATTATTTGTGACATCACCGAGTCCTGCTGCAAATAGGAGATAATGATTGGATGTGTAATGAATAATCCCTTCAGCACCATTAGACCATGGTCGACCCTGTGAGGCTCCGTCCACATAGGCCCATGGAAATGAGTCATCAATGATTTGCCACCATAGATTTGTGGTGGAATGAGAACATCTTTGAAGATATATGTGTTCATGGCGAGCCATACCCCCCCCCATATGATGGAGATCGGGAGCACAACATATATATGAAAAGGAACGCCGAGAGGGTAAAAATATTGAGTCTTTCCACAATCTGACTTACTTTGGGAGACTGAAAATTACATTTTAATAATACTTGTGTGGGTACTACTGACCTGAATTACAACTGAAGTTTTACCTCAAGACATTCATGACTAAATACATCAATGACATCCCCAATCAGAGGAACAACATATCTCTCTCCCCCTCTCCCTGCCTCTGACCCCCTCTCC
>LPNX010247186.1:242965-285874 GCA_001517045.1 Pseudotsuga menziesii
CCCTCTCTCTCCATCTTTCTCCCTCTGTCTCTCTCTCCCCCTCTCCCTTTCTCTCTCCCTCCTAATCACCGTCTCCTACCACTTACCACCCACAGTCTCTCTCTCTTTCTCTGTCCTCGCATCCTATACCTCTCATTCTCTTTCATTGGAGTAATTATCCCTAAACCCTATCCTCTCTCTCCACCCCAATCTCTATCTGTTTCTTTCCCCGCCCCAATTTTAATAAATTTGAACTACCAATTAAAAATTGTCTACATGTAAATACATATAAAAAATATATAGTGATATGAATTGATTTTGAATTCCTCGGAGTTTTAATATAAATTTTTAACTAATTTAGAATTCTTAATAAATAAATAAATAAAATCATAATTAAAATGTGATGTGAACTGATTTAGAATTCTAAATATTTTTTCATGTGATGTGAACTAAATATTTTTTCTTTCACTTTTCGCAATCCGCATTACGGATTTTATTTATATTTTGTCTTTCACTTTGTGCTTTCGCTTTCTGGAAATCCCATATTTGCTTTATATTTTTTTGAAATATTGAAATATTTGTTTTAATACATAAGAGTATATGTATTTACTAAATTTCTTAAAAAAAACAATATTACTAAAAATGAAATTCCTTCAGCAACTCCACTTCTGTGGAATCAACTCCACTTCTGTGGAATGGGGGAATCTCCCTAGAGTTTTATAGTTTTTCATATGCATACATTTTTCTTTGATTAAAAGTACAATAATACAATTTTTTTTATTCTTATAAGTAAATTATTTAGAAAAAAAATAAATTATTTCCTTGTATATATTTTTCATTTTTAGTAATTGTGTTTTTAAAAATATGATTTTTAAATTTTTAAAAAATAACAAATAACAAGGATTAAAACAAAAGCAAAAACCTAACTAGACATTAAACTTGATTTATTTGTTTAATTAGGTTTAATGAATTCATCCATAATACAATTCATTCCATCAAGTAAACCAACCAGCATTAAAAATAAATAACAACATAAATTTTAACAAAATAAATTTCGTAATCTAATATCTTTTGCATCATAACTACATATAATTTTTAATAAAAAATTTCCTAATTAAAAAAAAAATTGAGTTGATCCATTTTTAATCTTAAAAACAAAGTTTGATTTAAATCTTTATTGTATTTTCAACATTATTTTAATCCACTTATTTTTTTTAAATTCTTAATGATATGAATTGATTTTGAATTCATGAGAGTTTTAATAGAAAATTTTAACTAATTTAGAATTCTTAATAAATAAATAAATAATCATAATTATAATGTGATGTGGACTTATTTAGAATTTTAAAGATTTTTTCATGTAAATTTCTTCTCCTATATGGTTATCCAAATTTATACATCACCGATTCCACACACTATTGAAATTTACAGATTTAATGATTTGAAAGATTTAAAAATATACCCTAAAAAAATAAGAGTATATGTATTTAATAAAATTATAAAATAAACAATATTATTGAAAAAAGAAAGAGAAATAGAAAGAAAATATGGGATTTCTGCAATCTGCAATGGGAAAAGCTGAAAAAAAAAATGTAAAGCAAATATGGGCATTGCAGAAAGCCGAAAGTGAAAGAAAAATATAAAGCAAATATGAGATTTCCGCAATCAGAATTACAGATTGAGGAAATCTCATATTTTCTTCATATTTCTCTTTCACTTTATGCAATGAGGATTGTGAAAATCACATATTTGTTTAATTACGGATTGAGGAAATCTCATATTTTCTTTATATTTATCTTTCACTTTCTGCAATGACGATTGTGGAAATCCCATATTTGTTTTTTTTTTCACTTTCCTCAATCAGCATTGTTGAAAGCCGGAAAGCAGTAAGTAAAAAAATATATATATATTATTAATCATAAATAAATGTGTCTTAAAACAAATATTTCAAAAAAATAATTCTAAGAAAATAAATTGCATTTTTGTATAATGAGTTAAATGAAATATATAACCTAAAAAAAGTAAAAGTATATGTATTTAATAAAGTTATAAAAATAAGAAATTTACTAAAAATGATACAGAAATATAAAGAAAATATGGGATTTCGGTAATCCGCAATCTGGAAAGTGAAAGAAAAATATAAATATGAGATTTCAACTGATTGAGGAAAATCTCATATTTGCTTTATATTTTTCTTTCACTTTCCACAATCAAAATTCCATATTTTCTTTATATTTCTCTTTCACTTTAGGCTTTCCTCATTCCGCAATGCGGATTGTGGAAATCTATATTTTTTTTCACTTTCAGCATTGGGGAATGCGGATTGTGGAAATCTCATCTTTGCTTTATATTTTTTTTCACTTTCCCCATTGCGGAATGCAGATTGCTGAAAGTGAAAGTGAAATATAAATAAAATATGGGATTTTAGCAATTTGCATTGCCAAATGCAGAAAGCAGAAAGTGAAAGAAAAATATAAAGCAAATATGTGATTTGCCAATCCTAAATACCAAATGAGGAAATCTCATATTTTCTTTATATTTCTTTTTCACTTTGAGTTTTCCCCGGAAATCTCATATTTGTTCCATTGCTGAAAGTCGAAAGCAGTAAGAGAAACAAAAATATATATTATTAATCATAAATAAATGTATATTAAAACAAATATTTCAAAAAATTAGTTCCAAAAAAATAAATTGCATTTTTGTATTATCAATTAAATGAAAAATATAACCTTAAAAAATAAGGGTATATGTGTTTAATAAAGTTATAAAAAAAACAATATTATTAAAAACGAAAGAGAAATATAAAGAAAATATGGGATTTCCGCAATCACAATGTGGAAAGGGGAAAGTGAAAAAAAACTATAAAGCAAATATGAGATTAGGAAATCTCATATTTGCTTTATATTTTTCTTTCACTTTCCACAATCCACATTCTGGAATGCCTAAAACCAGAAATATAAATAAAATATGGGATTAAAGCTGAAAGTGAAAAAAAATATAAAGCCCCATATTTTCTTTATATTTCTCTTTCACTTTCAGCTTTCCGCAATGACGATTGCGGAAATCCCATATTTGTTTTATTTTTTTTTCACTTTCAACAATTCGCATTGGTGAGCATTGGTGAAGGCCGAAAGCAGTAAGTGAAAGAAAAGTATATATTATTAATCATAAATAAATGTATATTAAAACAAATATTTCAAAAAAATAGTTCGAAGAAAATAAATTGCATTTTTGTATTATGAGTTAAATGAAAGATATAACATAAAAAAATAAGAGTATATGTATTTAATAAAGTTATAAAAAAACAATATTACTAAAAATGAAAGAAAAATATAAAAAAATATGGGATTTCCGCAATCTGGAAAGCTGAAAGTGAAAGAAAAATATAAAGCAAGTATGAGATTTCTGAAATCCTCATTGAGGATTGAGGAAATCCCATATTTGCTTTATATTTTTCGTTCACTTTCCACAATCCGCATTGCCCAATGGGGAAAGCTAAAATCTCATATTTTCTTTATATTTCTCTTTCATTTTAGCTTTACTCAATGAGGATTGTGGAAATCCCATATTTTCTTTATATTATTTTTTTTTCACTTTCCGGAATGCAGATTGTTGAAAGTGAGAGAAAAATATAAATAAAATATCATTACGGAAGGGGGAAAGCAAAAAGTAAAAGAAAAATATATATTATGAACAATAAATAAATGTATATTAAAACAAATATTTCAAAAAATTAGTTCGAAGAAAATAGGTTACATTTATGTATTATGAATTAAATCAAAATATAACCTAACAAAAATAAGAGTATATGTATTTAATAAATTTATTAAAAAAAACAATATTACTAAAAATGAAATTCATTCAGCAACTCCAGTTCCGCCCGCAATGTGGATTGCTGGAAGATCCATACAATTTTACAGTTTTCCATCAGTATACATAAATATTTTCTTTGATTAAAAATACAATAATACAATTTTTTTTATTCTTATAACTAAATTATTTTAAAGAAAATAAATAATTTCATGTATATATTTTTCATTTTTAGTAATAGTGTTTTTAAAAATTGAATTGTTGTTGAGTGGAGAGCAAGCTAATCACAGGATATAATAAGCGGAAATTTTAACCATGACGTGTTGTACCTAAACTCGCATGACAGAATAAAGCCTGTGGTGTACCTAAACTAGCATGACAAAATAAAGCAAAGCCTCACCTTTTTCAGAACATGTATTTAACCGATCAATTCCATGCCGCTTTCTTCAGCCTTTGCCGAATCACAGGATATAATAACCTAGCATGACAAAATAAAGCAAAGCCTCACCTTTTTCAGAACATGTATTTAAGGGATCAACTCCATGCCGCTTTCTTTAGCGTTTGTCGAATCACGGGATATAATAACTGGAAATTTTAACCATGGTGTGTTGTACCACACACTTGTCGAAATGTTAATGGCCAGGGAGACGAGAAATCTTTTGAAACTGGGTATCGATAGAGAAAAAGCCTTAGGTGTAATTATGAAAAATAAAAAGAAGTTAATTATTATAATTAGATAACTTGCAAATAAAAAGATTAAAAAAAAATGTTTCTTAAAAATTAGATAACTTGCAAATAAAAAGATAAAAATAGAGTTTATAAAGAAATATGGTTCAAAATAGAGTTTATAAAGACATATGGTTGTTATAATGGATAAAATGAATAGAGTATGGAGAGTTAGATTAAGTGGTTAGATGTTGTAAATTATAATTAAGATGTTATGATTTTTAGCTTTTGGGTTAATTATTTTTATTGTAGATCACAATCAATGTCTTGTTTAATTAAATTATCAAAATTGTAATTAATCTATTTATTTTCAATATTATTATAAATTGAAGAAAACTATAAATGTTTTTTATATATAACTTTTTATAATAAAATAATTATATAAATTATATAACTATTTTACCTAAATTCACCTTAAAAAAATTGTGCATTTAAATTTACAAAACTTTTTATTATAAACTGCTTAACTCAAACTGCTTAAAAAAAAGTACATTCAAACTTACAAAACTTTTTATTATAAACTGCTTAACTCTGTCTCCATCCTCATTGTCCCATATTTAATAGATGGTGTGACAGAATCATAATTATAAATGTTGATTACTTTTGGTGATCGAGACATATGTTTAATTCGTTACCATTACTTAGTTACTTAGCAAAATTAATTAACTAAAATAGTATTTTTATTTTTAAAGAATAATGAACCCATAAGTTAAATCATGTAATGTATATGAAACGTTTGACATGTTCGTGCCTTTATCTTCAAATCAATCCACATATTACGCTTTACATAAACATTACAATATGGTATGCATGATGTATGCGATAATATAACTATGTTTTGAAAACCCTGGGTACTTCAAATATCAATGCATGATGTATGTGAAAATATAATTCGATGTATGTGAAGATATAATTTGTTTAGAAAGTAGTTAATTTTTTATTTAGGTTAAGGGTTAGTTGAACTATAAGAATTGTAACCTAGTGGCATCTAAGTTGTTTCTTAGTATGTCTTCCCAACTAGATCACCCCTAAGGGGAATTGAACTCAGGTCGCCTTATTGACGAGACCCACACCTTAACCAAATGAGCTAGTAAGAATTAACTAGTTGAACTGTTGTTGTCAATTTTTTTTGGATACTTGGTTAGTTTTGTGTTAGCTGTTATAAACAAATCTCAAAGCTTCTTAGATGAGACACACTAATCTATGTTCACATGTTTATGAGGAATGTCATACATGAATATAAGAAACATACTTTAAATTTCCTTACAAGTTTTTCTTAAAAAAACAAGTCACCCTTCATCTTTATGTAAGAAGAAATATAATAATAAGTTAGCCCATCAACTTCTTCATCTTTTTTCTTTTTTGGAAGGGAGTGGTTAAGAAATTGTATTAAAAAGGCCATGGAAGACCAAACAACCATAGAAATCATGAAGTCCAAAAATTATTCAAAATTGATTTTATGAGTTGATTAAAAAGACAAAATTCTTCTATGGCATATTTGAAGATTATCGAAAAGTCTAGTACGCTACTATGCCTAAAACTATATGGCTCAACATATTGGCCATATAAGAAAATACAAGTAAAATACATTATAAACTAAAATGAGTTTAACTAAACCGTTTTCCACTTTGTGGTTCCTCTATAAACTAGTATCCTTGTTAGGGCCCTTCACTAGTCAAGAATGAGGATGCTCTAATACACCCAAAGATGTTTGTTAGATCATATATTCCTTGAAATGCTTGGAACCAGTAGAAAGCATAGGATGACCAATGGTAGGATGTGAACCATGGGAAAAACCTAGGATTACATCATAGTGCATATCTGTATAACTAACAAGTTCATCAATTTTCCCATTTTTATCCTTCGAACTGTTTTCCAACTCCTCTTGTTTAACTTCATGCTTCTCCAAGTGTATGCTAAGATATTTTATTCACCACCTCATACCCTCAAGTTGGGTGTTCATCCAACAAAGTATTTTCTTAATTTCACCATTAGCCTCAACTTCCATCGAATTCTGGTTGGAGGGATTCGATCTTACATGGCCATAATTGAAGGTAGACCCCCCCCCCCCCAATAAAAATCACAAATAGGAAAAACCTCAAATAAAATCCAAATATCTTCTAAAGGGATGCTCAATCCATAGAAAATTGAGTGCTTAGAAAAATCCACTCCACTACTATAGGTTGTGATAACCTTAAACAAGTCCTAAACAAGGAAAAACACACAATTTGTAGATCGTTGACATTGAGATGCCAAAACAACCAAAGCAAAGCAAGCATGATTACCCCCTTCCAAAGCTAAAGGAATTGCCTCCAGAGGCTGTGAACCACAAATTGAAATTGAACTAGCTTCCTCATCGTCATAACCACCTTCATAAATCACCAAACATTGAAGTGATATCCCGCCTCTATAGCAATAATCATGCACAAACACCATAGAGGAATACACTTTGGGATATGAAAGAGCTATGGGAGGGGGACTACAACACAAGGGAGTGTTAAGGCTCCCTCACATGACTTAATGTTAACAAGACTTGCATGCCTTAGACCATCTTCTACTTGAAAAGTATTTCCACGATCCCCAATACTATGAGGAGGGATAGGAGATACCATGACCTTTCCCATGTTGTTGATAACCATAAAATGACTAGGGGGCACTTGCTACCAAGTGGGTCTGTATTTTTAACTATGACCCCTTAGTCTAACTACACCACGAGATTAACTTAACGATGAAGTAAAAAGTTATTGATATGCCTAATGTTGAAGACACTAACATTGTTGAGGTTGTTAAGGTTCCAACATGTTCTTTTAAGAGTTATGCTCTAAATAGAGCCATCCTTTAGAAGTATTTTTCTTGCTTGATTCATTACAAAAAGAGAATTTCCAAAAAAAAGATCACATTCTCAATGTGATGGCTCTTGAGAAATTTCATCTTAGATACAAAGCATAACACTCAACTTCATTATTGGTGGCAATTCCTATGCCCCAAGAGTAGGATATTTTTGCGTTTCTAATAAGATCTAAGAGAACCCCTCCTGCTCCTAAGTAAACTTATGAGAACTTCTTCATCTCCTTGTTAGAAGACATATATATTAGCAATTTAAACATAAATATTCTACGTCATATAAACCTAAAATGCTAAGTGTAAAATAAGTATTGTACTTTTTTAAATGTTGTTTATAGTATGTGTGTGTGTGTGTGTGTGAGAGATAAAATGGTAATATACAGATGGATATGAGAGTTTTTAAAAATAGAGTGCGTCAATTTAATAATCTGTCACTAAGTATTTTAACTTTAAAATTTAAATTTAACTCTCTAAAAATATGTCATCTAAAATAAACAAGAGTCACGAGGTGGCAATGTCCCCGATATTGCATATATGTTGGTGGCAATTGCTAGAAGCTTTATTAGCTAGGAGCAATGTTAATCATTTATAATTATTATTTTGCATGCAGGCCATGCAAGATTAAGGTTAAATCAACTTGTTTATAATAAAGTACATTAATTTATGTATTTGCAAATGACTAGACCATCTTTGTTTCTTTGAATAGTACATGCAACTTAAAGAGGACTCTACTAAATGAAGTGGGCAGCTTTCACCAAAAATATTTCTAGTTTCTAAAAGCTTTTCCGATCACATTTTGTTCATGTTTATTTTCGTGTAAATTGACATTTTTCATAACAAAACCATATAACATATATAAAACAAGAACCATTTTTATTATCAATATTCTTCTTTTACTTCCTTTGTTTTTTTTATCTAAAATGAAAACAATTGCAAGTAATGGCCAACATGATTAAGTTGTATGTTTTCTTCTTGATATTGCACATACTTTCACTACAAAATTCTAGAATGCTTTTAAACACATTCATTGACATTGCACGGAATTTGGTCCGTTGTTTACAAAAAAGCATGATAAAACATAATGGATAGAAATATGTGCAGAGTTGGAGTGTTATGTTGTAGCCAAAGAAAAGGTGTTTTTTTTTTAATCTCGTATTAATTTTCATTTTAAACAGAGGAACTGTCTTGCCTCCAAAAATATGAGAATGTGTACTCAAAACTAAAATTATGCAATATCAAAACTAAAATTATGCAATGACTTGGATATCATGACCATAGTCTAACTTCTCATATCCGCATTTCATATATTAGTTTGTTATGTCTATCTCACCTTAACATTTTCTCAACTTATTTCATTTGTGCTTCAACCTTTGGAAATGTTGTATGAGAGCTATTCTACCATAGGACAGTATTAAAATGATATAAGCAAATTCCAATCAATTTGGTAAACTTATATTTTTTCCCTTCGTGTTTGCAAGTTCAGATATTTTTAGTGTCAAATTGTCTTGAATTTCTCAAGAATTTGTTTCTTAAATTTATAAAAGATTGCTAGGGAAGGAAGGAAAAAAAGTTGAATAGGCAGAATTTTGCTTTGAATTATCTATGTCTATGTGCTTTTACAAAATTAGATAGCCTTTATCCCTAGCACAAAAACACAAATATTTGTGGCAAATTGTCAAGGTAATTCTATTGTGCAATGTGGGGCAAGTTATATGGATTCCTAAGAAGCAACTTATACAACATTAGAATTCTATTTCCTGCAGTAGAATTCTGATTGCAGTATTGGAATGAGAGATGCTACATCCCAAATTTTTCAAGTGTGCAAATTTCATCATGGTCAGTTAGAGAAGCTTCCCAAAGATGCATAGTCTCTACCATTTGATGCAAAGAACTAGTTTTCTTGATTATATTACTTACAATCTCTCTTCATAATCATTAAAAAAATGTCCTTCAATTTTAAGGGTCCTATGTACCAATTTCTACACAACAATAGACTCATGGCCACAATGCCATAGGAAATCCAGAGTTCACAGAATGTTTTCTTCCATGCTTCCATTCATCCTTCCTATCCCCTCTGTTGGAAGTTATTGATTGAAGCAACACAACTAGGGCCTCTTGATGCAGGAGCATCTAGTCAAGATTCTTTGTTTGATGAATAAGTAGTCAATGTTGATTTTCTGCTCCATGTAATTTTCTAGAAGATAGGGATAGTTGTAATTTGTTTTATAGATAGGGATGGTTTGATTGTAATAAGGACAATTTTCCAACAGATGCCTCGAATCTTGTAAGAGTGTGCTCGAGGATATGGTAGTTATAGATTTACTTTCTTAGGAATTCAGATCATTTTGTTGTGGATCTGATAGGTTTGTTTTGGTTCTATTTAATTGTAATTGATCTGAGTGTAAGAGGAGCACAAAAGTGTACAAGAGTGTGCAAGAGTGAGTGAACAAAAGATAGAGTATATGTAACATTGGTTAATGGAATGAAGAACAAAGTCTTAATACTCTGCATAAATGTTTATATCTGATGTCTTCTTTTTAATAACCAGACGTATGCTTATTTCTTTGTATGAAAGAATCTTCAGTAATGATTAAATTATTTATGAAGACTGAGAGGCATATAGTTGCATAGAAGATTGATCGCTCATTAATCAATTTGATTGTTATAGTCTGAATTGAAATCTATGAATTTCAACAGAACGACAGTTGTGGATGAATTTTGCAATACAAAAGTGAAGGCCCGCAAGTGTTAAGGTGAGATCTGCATCTAATCTCAAATCGACGGTCAGGAAGGAGCCCGCAAGAAATCAACAGTTCAGAAGAATTGCGGAAAATGAAGTTGTGAGAAGAAAATTGCGGAAACCCATTTTGGAAAATGGGAATGTGTATCCGCAATTTAATTGCAGAAAGGACTGTTGCGACCGCACGATTGTAGAAGTCGGTTATGGAATTTGGAAAAAGAACCCGCAATCCACAATTGCGGAAAGGGCCTTGCAGAGAATGTCTTACGGAGAAATCAATTGCTGGAATTGAGTTGCGGAACCAATCCTGTGGAGAACCAAGTTACGGAAAACTAGTTGCAAGAGAGCCCAACTTGCAGAAAGTTGGTTGCAGAGGCAGAATTGTGGAATCCTGCTTGTGGAAGGCGATTTAAATCAGCAATTCAAGCTGAAAAAGACAACTTTAGGTATTCTAGCTTTCACCTACCATCAATTTCGGTATCATAGCAGGCTAAAGATGCAGCCAATACAAGGACGAGCACATGGAGACCCGGTAGGACGTGGTCGAGGAAGATAAGCTACGGAGACAAACACACAAAGGGAATTAAGACAACTCCAAGCTAGGATGCAAGCTATGGAGAGAGAGAACCCAGAGAATACAGACACCAGTGATGAAGAAGAATCTTCTGAAGGAGAACGAGAGGAGGATACTGAAGAAGTAAAAGTATTGAAGATGTTGATGAAGGCTAGTAACAGACCCAGAGTTGAAGTCCCTATGTATGATGGTAATCTTAATGTTGAAGAACTCATGGATTGGATCAATGATTTAAGCCAGTACTTTGACTTTGAAGAAATTGAAGATAAAAAGAAGGTGAGATATGAAGTGACCGGACTGAAAGGACATGCAACTATATTGTGGGATTAACTTCAGATCCACAAAGAAAGAAGAGGTAAGTCTAAAATCAACTCTTGGGATAAAATGTTATATAAAATTAAAATTCAATTGGTGCCTAAGGATTATCAGTTGACTCTCTTTAGACAACTACAAAATCTTAGACAGAAGGGTATGATTGTTAAAAAATATACATAAGAGTTCTTTAAGCTAAGTATTAGAGCTGGACAAACACAAGGAGACATAGAAAGAGTAGCTGGATATATAAATGGACTGAGATATGAGATTCAAGATGATATCATCTTATTGAATTTGAAAATTGTTGAAGATGATTATGAGGCAGCCTCAAGGGAAGAAGAAAATATACTAAGAAAATAGAACCAAAAGAGCGGAGGGAGAAATACGACAAGAGGAAAAGGATTTCCAAATAGAGGAGGTAGGACTCATAAAGATGAGGTAGAAGGTTCTAGTAATCAGGTAACCCAAAGAGGAGGATTCATAGGAGGCAGAGGAAGAGGTAGAAATAGAGAAGTGAAATGCTATACATGTTGAGAAATTGGACACATGTCATGGGATTGCCTTAGGAATAAACCTGCAGCTCAGAGGAATGAAAAAATCGTTGAGGCTCATGAGGATTCTAGTGAAGAAGCAAAGGTGAATAATCCTCCTGAGGAAGGATAATCTCTTATGCTGAAGAGAGATTTAGTAAAGACAGAGAAGAAAGTGCATGAACCAACCTAGAGAAAGAGTATGTTCAAGACTAAATGCAAGTCACAAGGGAAGTGTTGTAAGATGGTCATTGACAACAGTAGTACATATAATTTGGTCTCCACTGAGATGGTAGAGAAGTTGGGGTTGAAGAGGATGAAACATCCAACTCCTTACAAAGTGTCATGGTTGCAGAAAGGACATCAGCTCTTGGTGAATGAGCAGTGCAATGTGGAGTTTCAAATTGGTACTTATAATGTGGAGTTTCGAATTGGTACTTATAAAGATGTGGTATTATGTGATATAATGCCTATGGATGTATGCCATATACTCTTAGGGAGGCCATGGAAATATGATAGAAAAGTTGTTCATGAGGGAACAAAGAACACTTATTCTTTGGAAAAGGATGGAAGATGACATACATTGTCACCATTGGAGGATGAAGCAGTTCAAGAAGGGTCAGGGTCGAATATTTTGCTGATGACTGGGAAAGAACTATTACAAGAAGTTAAGAAGGAGGATCAGCTACATTTTGCTCTTGTTGGAAAACCAAATGTAATATTAACCTCTACAAATTTAGATGATTTACCTACTGAAGTTAGAATCTTGCTTGATGAATATGTTGATATTATTGTGGATGAGTTACCAAATGCTTTACCTCCTGTGATAAGTATTAGCCATCGCATTGATTTAATACCTGGTGCAAGTTTTCCTAATAAGGCATCCTAAAGACTAACTCCTCAAGCGAATGAAGAGATCAAACAACAGGTGCATGAACTGTTGGACAAAGGTTTGGTGAAAGAAAGTTTGAGTCCTTGTGCATTACCCATTGTGCTTAGCCCAAAGAAGGATGGTGGATGGCGAATGTGCACCGGCTCCAAAGCAATTAATAAGGTCACTATCAGGTACATATTTCTTTTACCCCACATTGATGATTTAATGGAGTGTTTGAGTGGCTCAAACTATTTTTCAAAGATAATTTTGAAAAGTGGTTATCATCAAATAAGAATAAGAGAAGGGGATGAATGGAAGATTGCATTCAATACTAATAATGGACTATATGAATGGTTAGTAATGCCATTTGTGCTTACCAATGCACCTAGTACTTTTATGAGATTGATGAATGAGGTCTTGAAGGAATACACTGGAAAATTTGTGATAGTGTATCTAGATGATATTCTGATTTTTTAGTCATAATAAAGAAGAACCTTTGAAACATCTTAAATTGGTGTTGGAAACCTTGCAAAAGGAGAAGCTGCTAATAAATCTGAAAAAAGTGTAGTTTCTTAAAGAAAGAGTTAATTTATTTGGGATTTGTGGTTTCAGAAGAAGGGTTGAAGATGGATCCAGATAAGGTGCAAGCAATTTTAAGTTGGTCAATTCCAAGGAATGCATATGAGGTAAGGAGTTTTCATGGTCTTGCAAGTTTTTATAGAAAATTCATTAAGAATTTTAGTCAAATTTGTGCACCTATAATAGACACCTTCAGGGGAAGTAGTCAACCTTTCAAGTGGACATAAGCAGCTAACATAAATTTCAAATTGTTGAAGAAGAAGATCACTGAGAATCCTATTCTAGCTTTGACGAATTTTGGTAAGGTTTTTCAGGTAGAGACAGCTGCTAGTGGGACAATAATAGGCGATTCTCTGAGTCAAGAACAGAGAGTAGTAGCATACTTCAGCAAGAAGTTAAATTAGGCAAAACAAAAGTATTCCTCACATGACAAGGAGTTATATGTTGTTGTACAAACTCTCAAGAAATGGAGACATTACTTGATGACCAAAGAGTTTGTGTTATATTCTGATAATCGTGCTTTGCAATTTATAAATAGTCAACCTAAATTGAATCAAAAACATGTTAAGTGGGTGGGATTTTTGCAGAAATTTACCTTTGTGATCAAGCATACAAGTGGAAAATCTAATAAAGTTGTTGATGCTTTAAGCAAAGTAAATTTAATCTTGCAGGAAATTAAGGTCAGCTCTTTGGGATTTGAAAGTTTAATTAATATGTATAAAGAAGATGTGGATTTCAAAGATATATATGCAACATGTGAGAATCTAGTTACCCATAATAGAAGCCAATGGTTGCACTACATGTTACAAGAAGGATTGATGTTCAGAAATAATAATACTGGACTATATCAATCCCTACCTATTCCAACTAGGCCTTGGGATTCCATTAGTATGGATTTTGTTCTGGGATTGCCTAGAACTCAGAGGGAAAGTTATTCTATTTATGTAGTACTGGATAGGTTTTCAAAAATGGCTCATTTTATTGCTTGCAAGAAAACCAATGATGCAACAAACATTGGTAATTTATTCTTTTCAGAAATTGTAATGTTGCATGGTTTACCTTTAAGCATTATGTCTAATAGGGATACTAAATTTGTTGGTCATTTTTGGAGAACTTTGTGGAAGAAGTTGGGAACCAATCTCAGTTTTAGTTTTCCTTATCATCCTCGAACTGATGGTCAGACTGAAGTGGTGAACAGAAGCTTGGGAAATATACTGAGAAGTATTCTTTATGAAAATCCGAAACAGTGGGATTTAGCTCTTGCTCAAGCTGAGTTTGCTTACAATGATCCACCTAATAGAAGTACATGTACGAGTCCTTTTCAGATTGTATATGGAATGCACCCGAGGGGAGTATATGAACTTATAAATTTGGGAGGACAGGATAGGATAAGTGCATATGGTGAAGATTTTGGTATCTAGCATGCATGAGCTACAAGAAAATGTTAAGAAGAAATTGCAGGAAAGTGTTGGAAAATATAAACAGAGAGCATATATTAAAAGAAAGGAAGTTAATTTTTCAGGTTGGAGATTTAGTAATGGCCTATCTTAGGAAAGAGAGGTTTCCTAAGGGAACCTACAATAAATTGAAGTTTAAGAAGATTGGACCTTGTAAAATTTTGAGGAAGTTTTTTTTGAATGCATATTGTCACGTACCCATACCCCATTATCATGTGAAATTAAAAGTTTCATTGAAAACTTCCACTATTCATCGAAACACAGGGCATGGTCACGAACCGCTTCTCGACATTTCCAACACGGTCACACTACCTCCCGTATTCCATTGGTCAGCTCAACGATCTGGAGGGAAAGACCTCAGCGGAGATCAGCCGACGGAGAGAAAATGCGAGGGAAATCAACGATCTCAAACGGTCTCGCAGACTGGAACCAAATTTACGGTTTAGAATCCACCCGCAAAAATCAACGATGCAAATAGCCCGAGTTGCGGGGTCGAAAGTTATGAAAATGGCAATATCACTTCCCGCAACCCGCATTCCGCATTGGGAACAGATCAACGGCAGACAGTCATCCCACGAAGATCGACAGTGCGGAAACCTGAACTTGCAGGGTTGGGAATTGTGGAAATCGTGACACCGTGATCCTGCATCTGGCAAGTTGCGGAAAGAAAGTTGCGAAAGGGAAAATTGCGAAAACCATGATTTGTGAACCATCATTCCACATCCCGTAGACTACGTAAATGGAGAATTCTAGCGGGAAACCCAACTTTTTCACTGAAGTTTTGGATCGATCTGATCATTTAGGCCATTACCGATCTGGCCAATCGACCCTACAACTTAGTTCGAAATGCATTGATGGAAAACATACATAGATGCCTATATTTGCAGTTATTCAAAGGAACAATGCATCAATTCAACACAGTAACATGTCCATCACATTTCATCAAGCAATTTACAATACAAGAATACAACTGCAAAGAATAACATAGACAAGAACACTTATCTTGAACAGAACTTGTCCCGCAACTAGCTATGTCGTTGCAACGTTCCACCCAACAATAGGCCGGTGCTCTCATCAATCTCTCAGTGACACCGCCGCCCCCGAGCTGGGCACGATTTCCTCAAGGAATAAGGGAACACTAGTAGACTCATGCATAGCCAAGGTGCAATAACACTCAGCCAAGACAACACAGTTGGGTTTATCAGGCTGCAGGGTAAAACATTCCAACATATGGGTTTCACAAGCCACTCAGCCAAGCCATCTCACAACTAGGTATCACAGACTGAACACAGTCAAGCCAACATATGGGTTTATCAAACTATACACAGTCAAGCCATCTCACTGTTGGGTTTATCAGGATAACTAGCCAAGCCAGCATTCGTTGTTGGGTTTATCAAACTATCCAACCAAAGGTTACTCACCAGGTCCAATACAACAAGACACAACCAAGACAACATATGGGTTTATCAGGCTACCAGTCAAGCCATCTTTCCAGTTGGGTTTATCAAGATTCTAAGGAAATGGGCAGGAAGAACTGCTAAGCTAGTGAGCTCATCTATAGAGCTAAGCACACCTTCACAAGACCTATCTAGCATGGCTTCCCCACTGCCTACACATCCAACACAAGGAAGTGTCCCCTTCTCTGCTCCACAGTCCCTCGGGCTACACCTTCCCTTCCAGTGCTCTTCAGGATGTGCATAGCAAGTTTACTAGCCACTCCTATGTTATCATGAGGTTCCACACTAGGTTTATCAAGCACATTCTACATCTCTCCCAGTCCTAAGTCTTGTACATAGCTCAGAATCGAACCAGGGTGCACAACACAAAAACCACAGGGAGACTCCACCATTGAATTTACTCTGGAACATGAGTAACAGGGTCTGATACACTCTGTATTTTATGACAAAGCTGCAGCACAACAATCACAATCTTTCTAAGGGAAAAACACTCGCAGAACGCGAAGGATACGTACAGGTGGAGCTTTGCTGCTACCACAATGTCACTCTTTTGGGAACCGAAGATGGTGGTGAAACCTCTCCTGAATCCTCTCTTGAATCAGAATGTCCCCCCAGCTCTCAAACATGAGAGTAGCATCCAAAACGTTAACGCATGGGTTCCAAACTGGCATACCATTCTGGTGTTTTCTTATTCATGCAAGAAAAACATGACATTCTCAAAACTAGGTGCTCTGCCCAATTCGAAATTTCCCATACTCTTCCCCTTCTAAGCAATAACTACCTCAACCACCTTCTGGAAGAATAAATGGTTGGGAAGACAAGACAAGAAAGAGGGTAGTTGATAGTTATGATGGGTTCTCCCCGTGACACATGGCTTTTCCCCAGGGCCCAAACTAGCTCAAGGTTAACAATCCCACCCCCTTCTCCTTAGGAAAATCATGCCCCCATCTCATTATTCGTTGCATTGACATAGTTGGCTGTGGGTTTTTCATTAACTTGCATATTTACATGATGTTCACAAACGTGCTTGACTTAGCACAAAAACCATAGGCATCAACCACGATCGCCTATATTCCAAACATTAATCAATGACAGGGCCTTGGCCTTGAGCTCCTTGTCATGATTCAATATAATATTTACATCATATACATTAATGCAACAAGGTCAAAACCGTGGTGTTACATTCCTCTCCCCCTTTAATAGCACTATCCTCAATGCTTACAAAATTGAACAAAATGCTACACTAGCATCGCCTCAGTGCTCCGCAGATTTGAACAAAAATGGATGTGCCAATTGCATGGCATCCTCCATCTCCCATGTAGCCTCTTCAGGACCGTAGTGCTCCCACTACACCTTTACCTATCCTATGGCTTGGTTTCGGAGCATGGTGACCTTCCTGTCGAGGATGCGCATTGGCTCGATTTGGAACTCTCCCTCAAGTTCCACCTGAATCACATCCCAATTTATCACATGGTTAGGGTCATGTATATATTTCTTAAGCAAAGAAATAGGAAAAACATTATGATCCCTAGTGCTAGCAGGCAATGCAAGTCTATATGCAACTGGCCCTATTCTTTCAAGCACTTCGAATGGCCCACAGTATCTGGGTGACAGTTTGGCACAACTCCCAAGCTTTAAGGAACTCTTCTTTGCCCTCACTCTGAGGTAAACATGACCCCAATACTGAACTCTTTGTTCACCCTATGCTTATCAGCATAGCTTTTATGTATGTCCTGGGCTGCCTTCAGATTCTGCCTGATCTTTACAACCTCCTGCTCCATCTCCTTAAGCGATTCTGGACCAATCACATCTATGTTCAGTGGATTATCCTAAGTCACTAGAGTCCTACACCTCTTGCCATACAAAGCTTCATATGGACTCATCCCCTAGGATGCTTGTTGTCCATTGTTATAAGTAAACTCTACCAGGTGTAAATAATCTTCCCACTTGGTTGGTTTGTCCATCATGTACATGCGAAGCATGTCTTCAAGCACTTGATTTACCCTATTTGCCTTCCCATCAGTCTGAGGATGGTAAGCAGTGCTGAAGTTCAGCTTTGTACCCAAATCCGCAAACAACTCCTTCCAAAAATTGGAAGTGAACTTGACATCTCTGTCAGAGACTATTGCCTTTGGCAATCCATGCAATTTGAAAATATCCTTCATGAAGATCTCTACGGTGTCATTATTCTTATGCATAGACTTAACCGGTATAAAATGTGTTTGCTTTGTCAACTTGTCAACCACAACCATGATGGAGTCATGTTGTCTCCAAGTCATTGGCAATCCTGTAATGAAATCCATGGAAATAACTTCCCATTTCCATTTGGGAACTGGAAAAGGCTGCAACAAACCCGTTGGGTGTTGATGCTCAACCTTCACCTGTTGAAATTTCATGCACCTGGAAATGTATTCAGCCATGTCCTTTATCATTCCTGGCCAAAAGTACTGCTTTCTAGCTGTAGCAATTATCTTTTGATATCTTGGGTGACCAGAATATGGAGCTTGATGGATCTCGTCCATAACAACTCTACTCAAATCTGCTACATTTGGATTGTAAATTCGGTTCTTGTAAGTAATAAATCCATCTTCCTCCAAGTTATATCCCTCATACCTCTTTTCAAGGCTTTGCTGTTGTAATTTGTCCTTAATATGCACATACAATTCATTTTCAGCAACATGATTAACAATCTGTTGCCTCAACTCCGATTGGAAAACACTAATGGATGCCAATGCATTTCCCGCACCTTCCTACTAAGTGCATCAGCTACCTTATTCTCTTTCCCCTTTATGTGCTTGATCTTAAAATCAAACACACATAAAAACTCCATCCATCTGGATTTCCTAGCATTCAGAGTACGATGATTAAACAAATACTTCATATCACAATTATTTGTCCTTAGCTCAAATCTTCTTCCCATCAAGTAATGCCTCCACATCTTGAGAGCATGCACTATGGCTGCAAGTTCTAGATCATGAGTAGCATAGTTCTTCTCATGTTCCTTCAACTTTCTGGAGTCATAACATATCATGTGGTTGTCTTACATAAGGACTCCTCCAAGCCCCTTGAACACATGCATCAGTACACATCACAAAATCTTTCATTGGGTATGCAACTTTCAAAACCAGTGCGCTTGTGAGGAGATTCTTCAACCGCTGGAGTCTTTCTTCACACCTCACTATCCATTCAAACTTTATGCCCTTCTTTTGCAAAGAAGTAATGGCATGTGCAACCTTGGAGAATCTGTAAATAAATCTCCGATATTATCCTACAAGTCCCATAAAAGATCTCACATCTGTCATATTTCTGGGAGTAGGCCAATTCATGATGGCTTCAATCTTGTCAGGGTCCACAGATATACCCTCTTTTGAGATAATGTGACCCAAGTACTGAATTCTATCTCTATAGAAGTCACACTTGGTCAACTTTGCATACAACCGATTCTCCCTGAGCAATCGTAATGTCAATCTCAAATGCTCTTCATGTTCTTCCTTATTCTTAGAATAAACAAGAATGTCATCAAGGAAAACAAGAAAAAACTTGTCCAAATACCTGCTGAAGACACTGTTCATAAGGCACATAAATGTAGCTGGTGCATTTGTGAGACCAAATTGTACCACTACAAACTCATAATGTCCATACCTTGTTCTGACGATTGTCTTATGAATGTCTTCATCCTTGATTCTCACCTAATCGTAACCCGACCTCAAGTACTCAATCTTGGAAAACACCTTTGCTCCTCTCATTTGATCAAAGAGGTCATCAATCCTAGGCAAAGGATACTTGTTCTTTACTGTGACTTTGTTCAGGTTTCTATAATCAATACACAATTTGAGTGTACCATATTTCTTCTTTACAAACAGAACTGGTGCTCCCTAAGGGGACACACTCGGCCTAATATACTTTTTCTCCAACAGCTCTTGTGCTGCATCTTTAGCTCTAACATTTCCGGCGTACTCATTCTGTAGGGTGTCCTGGACACTGGTGCTACTCTTGGCACAAGTTCAATCGTGAAATCAATCTCCCTCTTTGGAGGAAGCTCTGGAATCTCATCGGGAAAAACATCCCTGAATTCTTGTAATACATGGAAGTCCTCCAACCTACAAGTTTCATTCTTTGTTGCCTCCAAAATATGAGCTGCATACAACTGGAAACCTTTCCTACAGAACTTCTTCAACTACATTGTTGAAATCTGCCTCACAAAAATCACCTTTGGAATGCCTCTTACCACTCTCAGGTTCCCTTCTTCATCCATGCATTCAAAAGTCTTATGTTAACAATCAATATTTACCCTGTGAGCTTCTAACCAATCCAATCCATTCCAATGAGAAAATCATAGGAACCAAGGGGTAGAACATTCAGATCTACACAGTTGACCAATCCATTCATCACTAATGGACACTTCTCTACCACTTCACTAACCTTTCTCTTAGTTCTAGTGGCTAGCTGAACTAACCACGATTTGCTATGCCTCACTTTCTTGAAAGCAGAAATATCCACTACTCTAGGAGCAATGTAACTGTGGGTAGAACCAGGGTCAACCAAAATAGAAACAGGTTGCTCAGCAATCTTACCTGCAACTTCAACCACAGTTGACTGGTGATATGCCTGGCGGTCCTCCAGCACTACGTAAATCATAGGGACGACCCTCGCTACTTGACCCACTATTTCTGCCTCTTGAAGGTTGTAAGCTGGCCTTGCACTCTCATTTTTGAGTAGGCAATTCCTACACATGTGGGGTCCTCCACATCTCCAACATTGGAGTGGTTCTCTGATTTGCTATGGATCTCTTGGCTTTTCTCCCACCACTCTAACTGGCTGCTTTTTCGCTCGGGATGGTTGCTTCTGTTGATTTCTGAAGTTAGAAGGTTTAAAACCTTTCTTCCTTTGGTTGGACTTCTCATTCTTCTTGTCCTTCCAAGTCTTCTGATAGTCAGGTTTGCCTCTGCTTTTCTCATAAAAATACCTAGCTTTCCTTATTGTTTCTTCCAGAGTTCTAGGCTCATAAAACTCAATTCTATCTTTGTAAGACAGAGGCAATCCACTTAGGAAACACTGGATTTTCACCTTCTCATCCTTGATATACCTGACATATCTCAATAGTTCTAGGAACCTGTTCACATACTCTTCCATGGTCTGCTGTCCCAATCTCAGCTCATGGAATTCTTTAATCTTGTCATCGTAGTACCTGTCAGAGAGATATTTCTGCTTGAAGTGCTTCTGGAACTATTTCCACACAACTTTCCTTTCATTAATCTCCTTCACTTGCCTGCAGTGCTCCCACCATATGGATGCCCTACCAGTCAAATTGAAGATGGCTACTCTAGCCTTCATATTTCCTTAACAAAACTGGACTTGGAAATACTTCCTCATCCCAAGAAGCCAAGCCTCAGCTTCTTGACCGTTCTTTGTCTCACCATTGAAGGTGGGCAGCCTTGCCTTCTTAAAATCATCCCGTGGGTTGTTCTTGTAACGTCTACTTCTATTTTTCCCATGAAACGAATAGCTAGAATCCTCATTGGATCCTTTGGATTCAGATGACTCACTAGGAGACCTCTTCCTTCTTCTAGTACTACTCTTACTACCTTCTGGATTTGTTGGATGTCGTCCCAAGCTCATCCGTCGTTGGATGTCTGTCAAAATTTGCAACATGGAAGCATTCAGATGATGCTGCTCTTCCTGAGCTTTAATCAGGCTTCTCATGGTGGCTACAATGTCCGACGCCATCTCTTGAAATCTCCTTCCATTAGACTCTACATCATCATTTCCGGCTCGGACATTTTCCCCCATAGCGTCTTGCGCACGCTCGTAGGAATATTGTGCCTCATATCTGTCATAGATTCTTATGGTTGAGCCAACAACCCACTTTTCCAAAATGTACTGTGCCTCTGCAAAATGTGTTATCAACACCATTTGTTAGATACACAGTAATTCAAAATCAAAACCATTTTACTTACTGTCACCTGGCCTATCTAGGCCCAATGCGACAACCGACAGTGCTGATACCACAATGTAGTGTACTACAAGTTGGTATCAGAGGGTACTTTTGACTCCTTTCCGGCCCATCCAGACCCAACACTGCAACCTGCAGCTCTGATACCATAATGTCACGTACCCATACCCCATTATCATGCAGAATTAAAAATTTCATTGAGAACTTCCATTGTTCATCGAAACACAGGGCATGGTCGCGAATCGCTTCTCGACATCTCCAACACTGTCACACTCCCTCTCATCTTCCATTGGTCAGCTCGATGATCTACAGGGAAAGATCTCAGAGGAGATCAGACGGCGGAGAGAAAACGCGACGAAAATCAATGATCTCAAACAGTCCTGCAGACTGGAACCAAATCGACGGTTCAGAATCCACTCGCAAAAATCAACGGTGCAGATAGCCCGAGTTGCAGGGTCGAAAGTTATGAAAATGGTAATCTCACTTCCCGCAACCCGCAACTTGCATCGGGAACAAATCAACGGCGGACAATCATCCCGCGAAGATCAACGATGCAGAAACTTAAACTTGCGGGGATGGGAATTGTGGAAATCGTGACACCGCGATCCCACATCCCGCATCCTGCAAGTTGCAGAAAGGAAGTTACAGAAGGGAAAATTGGGGAAACCATGATCTGCAAACCATCATTCCGCATCCCGCAGATTGCGTAAATGGAGATTTCTAGCAGGAAACCCAACTTTTTCATTGAAGTCTTGGATCGATCTGATCATTCAAGCCATTACCTATCTGGCCAATCGACCCTGCAACTTAGTTCGAAATACATTGATGGAAAACATACATAGATGCCTATAATTGTAGTTATTCAAATGAATAATGCATCAATTCAACACAGCAACATGTACATCACATTTCATCAAGCAATTTACAATACGAGAATACAACTGCAGAGAATAACGTAGACAAGAACACGTATCTTGAACAGAACTTGTCCCACAACCAGTTATGTCACTACAACGTTCCACCCAACCATAGGCCAGTGCACTCATCAATCTCTCAACAACACCACCACCCCTGAGTCGGGCATGATTTCCTCAAGGAATAAGGGAACACTAGTAGACTCGTGCATAGCCAAGGTGCAATAACACTCAAGCAAGTCAACACAGTTGGGTTTATCAGGCTGCAGGGTAAAACATTCCAACATATGGGTTTCATAGGCCACTCAGCCAAGCCATCTCAAATTTGGGTATCACAGACTGAACAAAGTCAAGCCAACATTCACCTTTAAGGACCATTCAATCCAACAGATGGGTTTATTAGACTATACACAGTCAAGCCATCTCACTACTGGGTTTATCAAGATAACTAGCCAAGCCAGCATTAACAGTTGGGTTTATCAGACTATCGAGCCAAAGGTTACTCACCAAGTCAAATACAACAAGACACAGCCAAGCCAATAGATTGGTTTATCAGGCTACCAGCCAAGCCATCTTTCCAGTTGGGTTTATCAGGCTTCTAAGGCAACAGGTAGGAAGAACTGCTAAGCTAGTGAGCTCATCTACAAAGCTAAGAACACCTTTTGGCTTCCCCACTTCCTACACATCCAACACAAGGAAGTGTCCCCTTCTCTGCTCCACAGTCCCTCGAGCTACACCTTCCCTTCCAGTGCTCTTCAGGACGTGAATAGCATGTTTACTAGCCACTCTTATCTTATCATGAGGTTCCACACTAGGTTTATCAAGCACGTTCTACGTGTCTCCCAGTCCTAAGTATTGTACATAGCTCAGACCCAAACCAGGGTGCACAGCACAACAACCACAGGGAGATTCCACAACACCGGCTTTACTTTGGAACATGAGTAACAGGGTCTCATACACTCTGTAGTTTACAACAACGCTGCAACACAGCAATCACAGTCTTTCCAAGGGAAAAACACTCATGGAACGCGAAGGATACACACAGGTAGAGCTCTGATGCTACCACAATGTCACTAAACACTCGCAGAATGCGAAGGATACACATAGGTGGAGCTCCACTGCTACCACAATGTCACTCTCCTGGGAAACGAAGATGGTGGTAAATCCTCTCTTGAATCCTCTCTTGAATCTAAACATCCCCCCAGCTCTCAAACGTGGGAGTAGCATCCAAAACGTGAACGCGTGGGTTCCAATCTAGCATACCATTCTAGTGTTTTCTTGTTCATGCATGCAAAACACGACATTCCCAAAACTGGGTGCTCTACCCAATTTGAAATTTCCCTTACTCTTCCCCTTCCAAGCAATAACTACCTCAACCACCTTCTGATAGAATAAATGGTTGGGAAGAGAAGACAAGAAAGAGGGTAGTTGACAGTTCTTATGGGTTCTCCCCATGACACATGGCTTTTCCCTAAACTAGCTCAAGGTTAACACTCCCACCCCCTTATCCTTAGGAAAATCATGCCCCCATCTCATTATTCATTGCATTGGCATAGTTGGCTGTGGATTTTTCATTAACTTGCATATTTACATGATGTTCACAAACGTGCTTGACTTAGCACAGAAACCAAAGGCATAAACCATGATCGCCTATATACCAAACATTAATCAATGATAGGGCCTTGGCCTTGAGATCCTTGTCATGATTCGATATAATATTTACATCATATACATTAATGCAATGGGGTCAAAACTGGGGTGTTACACATATGAATTAGAACTTCCTTTTAATCTTAAAATCTCTCTAATTTTTAATGTTTCAGATATATATCCTTAGAAAGATTCAGGTGAAGATGATTATTTTGTAGATTGGAAAGGACAGTTACCTCAGAAAGGACAACCTCAGATTGAAGCTATCCTTGAAAAAAGGGTTTCAAAGAAGATCAGGGACAAAGAATATTTTTAGTATTTAGTCAAGTGGAAAGATCAACCATTTGAAGATGCAGAGTGGATGACGACAATGGAAATTTCCAAGTATAATGTGAACCCTGAAGACTTATTGAATAATTCTTTTCTTCCCCCAGAGTATGATGCAGGAGTATCTAGTCAAGATTATTTGTTTGATGAATAAGCAGTCAATGCTGATTTTCTGCTCCATGTAATTTTCTAGAAGATAGGGATAGTTGTAATCTGTTTTATAGATAGGGATGGTTTGAATGTAATAAGGACAATTTGCCAATAGATGCCTCGAATCTTGTAAGAGGGTGCTCGAGGATATGGTAGTTATAGATTTACTTTCTTAGGAATTCAGGTCCTGTTGTTGTGGATATGATAGGTTTGTTTTGGTTCTATTTAATTGTAATTGGTCTAAGTGTAAGAGGAGCACAATAGTGTGCAAGAGTGAGTGAGCGAGAGATAGAGTATATGTACTAGTTGTTAATGGAATGAAGAACAGAGTCTTAATACTTTGCATAAATGTTTCTATCTGATGTCTTCTTTTCAAGAACCAGACTTATGCTTATTTCTTTGTATGAATGAATCTTCAGTAATGATTAAATGTTTTTCGAAGACAAAGAGGCATACAGTTGCACAGAAGATTGATCGCTCATGAATCAATTCGGTTGTTACAGTTTGAATTGAAATATGCAAATTTCAGCAGATCGACGGTTGTGGATGAATTCCACAATAGAAACGTGAAGACTCACAAGTGTTAAGGTGAGATCTGCATCTGATCTCAAATCAACGGTCGAAAGGTGCCCGCAAGAAATCGACGGCTCAGAAGAATTGCGGAAAAGGAAGTTGCAGGAAGAAAATTGCGGAAACCCATTTTGGAAAATGGGAATGGGTATCCGCAATCTGCAATCTGATTGTAGAAAGGACCATTGCGGAAGTCAGTTTTGGAATTTGGAAAAAGAACCTGCAATCCGTAATTACGGAAAGGGCCTTGCAAACAGTGTCTTGCAGAGAAATCAATTGTGGGAATTGAGTTGCAAAACCAATCCTGCGGAGAACCAAGTTGCAGAAAACTAGTTGTGGTAGAGCCCATCTTGCGGAAAGTTGGTTGCGGAGGCAGAATTATGGAATTGTGCTTGTGGAAGGTGATTTAAATCAGTAATTTTGGCTGAAAAAGACAAATTTAGGTCTGCTAGCTTTCACCTTCCATCACCTCTAAGGTATGGGACATGCATAATGGACAAGGTGTTGTGGTCACTACAAGATTTAACCTTCATCAAGTCTTCTAAACGGTATTTTAGGTTTGTTTTTTGGGTTATTTTGCTATAACTATGGTGTTAATACTAAATATCACATTTGGACATTTGTAAATATAATTTTCCACAGAAAAGTAAAGCATGGCAAATTAGTAAGTTGCATGGACATGGCAACCTATATTTTACAAGAGTTCAAACGCCATATGCTTTGAAAGGTCAAGACTTGAATTATGGAGTGACTTGAATGTGATGATTGTAGGCTGACCTCTCATATCCTCATTACACATAATAAATTTTTGAGTATATGTCATCTCGACATTTTGCCCACTTATATTTTCACATTGTGTTTCAACATTTGCAGACGTTGTATGAGATCTATTCAACCACACGAGAGTATACAAATTATGTAGGCAAAGTCCACTCAATTCGGAAAACACTATATTTTTTTGTTCCATGTCTCCAAGCTGAGATATTTTTTATTATCAAATTTCCCCTAAATTTCTCCAAAATTCGTTTTGAGAAATTTTTGTACTATCAAATTTCCCCTAAATTCGTTTTGAGATATTTTTGTATTATCAAATTTCTCCTAAATTTCTCCAAAATTTGTTTTTGAAAATTTACTAGAGATTGCCAAATTTGGAGGGACAAGGTTAAATAGCCATAACTTTTATGTTGGATTGTCTATGTCTAAGAGCTTTTGCAGCCTTGGAAATTAGCCAAATAACGAATCCTCCTTCCAACCATAGGATTAGTATATGGTTTGCTAAAACAAGGAACATGAACAAAATGAAATAGGTGAAAAGGATCTGGAACTAGCATACTGTCTCGTTTGGTCTAGGAAAAGACATTGTTCCTCCACTTTTCCGTTGAAAACACTAATTTCTGTCTAGTTCCAATGACTGAGAATGTTGTTTTCCTACCACGTCTGATGTGCTTGACCAATAAACAAGCTTTACCCAAGGCAATTTCCGTTGTGTTTGAACTGTGCACAACCACTGATGTAGTTGTGTCCAAGGTATGCATAAACGCTACATGAATTCCTTCACACAAAGTTGACATTCCATAACCGATGAAGGAAATCTCATACAAAGCATTTCATTAAACACGTGCATTATGAAATAGAAGATATATAGATATATATAAAAAAATATTATTATGGCACATAGTCGAATAGAGAGGTAACACATTTATTCAATAAGGAACTTGAATATGATCCAAATCAAGTTTAATAATAAAGGAAAATACAAATACACTCAGTTTTCATTTAAATTTAACATGACATAGAATCCAAACTCAATAACAAATAGAGAGGACTTATATAGTAAGAATTTGAACAATTAGCATCTAGCCGTAGTTATTTAACCCGGAATAACTAGTAAATATAAAGTATGAGTATATGATGTTTACAACAATTGGGTTCTACTAGTACATGGTTACTCTGGTAACCCCAAAACCATGCAAGAAAAATGTGCAAATAATCTAAGGTAATCTTTTGTGGCCAAGAATCGGCGAGAGATGCTAGTCAGTGGAAGATAGTAACACATAGTAGTTATCTTCTTCAATTTGTCATTATAAAAGGAACCTAAAGTACCTGGAATTGATGAAGTCCATAGAGCCATCGTTGAGACGCACTAAAAACCTATCAAGGGTGACAATGACAAGATCAATACAATGAAAAAATGATATAAATATCTATGAGAAAATAAAGGAATAATAGGTAATTAAATTAATCATCATACCTTACCTTTGGAGAAGAGTGGAGTGTCTGGCTTGATGGGATGACAAGAGGTGTCTCTTGTCTGCCTATTGATTAGAGGAGCTTATGTCACCACCATTCTATTGAGCTAGATAGAGAGGAATGGACCAATATGATGGGTTCCTTGCAAAAATAAATAGGGCCCATCATAATACAAGCACCAAGCTATAAATCCATCAAGCATTGAAACCACAATCCAAGTAAATCGGCGATCACAAGAAAAAAAATATTGTGCAAAGGGAGGGTTGTTTGCCCTTGTAGTAGAGTTGTAGCAGAATGGAAGTATAGTTTCACCATGTTCAACAAGAATCAAAGCCATCTAAGGCTTCTAAGCATATGCAATTGGACCACCCGCACCAGCTGGTGTTTTTTTTACATAGACGGACAACGCGGCATGACTGGAATTACGTTTCCCAACAGAGTGAGAGATAAACAAATTAAAGAAGAGACATTCTATAGTTTTTGGACCGTCAAACACATAATAAAAAACCAAAGAAAAATAGAAATTCATATTCATAACATTGCAACTTACAAAGCTTGCTTCCTCTTCTTCGACTTCGTTTTCTCCATTGCTTCCTAAAATCTTTCCTTTTTTTAATCACAACAACCACTACACAGGAGGCTCTTCTACCAATCATAAATATATTTGTAATAATCAATGCAACAAATCTAAATAATATCTTCTCAATCAAATATATTAATAAACTTTTGACAAATTAATAAACAATTATATTTATATGAACGAAATTACAATTTTTCTAAAACCATTTTTCTAAAGCCATTTTTCTAAAACCAAGATTCAATACATATTCATATTTATATCAACAACAATATAATAGCAGGGCCATTTACAAGTAACAAGTTTAAATAAGAACAACAAATATTATTGCAAATATTATTATTACCACTAATCAAAGCCATTTACAAATAACAAGTTTAAACAAAAACAACAAATATTATTATTACCACTAGCAAACTTGTATAATTGTCAATAAGTAATAATTAGAATATTGGAACAAAAGCAAAAGCTACATGAATGATAAACAGAACACATACAACTAGTCCAAGACTACACATCCATGGTCAATGCTCTTTGGCTTGCTACACTTATAAATCTCTGCATTTTGAAACTAGCTAGTCCAAGACTGTGCAACCATGGTCAATGCTCTTTGGCTTGCTACACTTATAAATATCTACATTTTGAAACTGTTGTGTTTATGGGCCAAACAATACAATGATAAATTGACAACACTTCTTTGGATAGATAGTTTATCACAAAGAGACAGTACAATGATGAAATGACAAAAACACACAAATAAAGAAATGCAACTCAGCTAAACCCACACTGATTGTAAGATGACATGAACTTGGAGATATGCACTTAAGCATTTTCATTAGGCGCCCAGCTACCATGCCTATGTTTTGCATGGCAAAGAATTAGGGTTCGTTTTGAGTTTAAGGCGTGGAGTGTGTTACATCCTACAATGTTGGTGCCCTACTGCTTTCAATTAATCTAGCTTTTAGTTAATCTAGTGAGAGGAGGTGTTCCACCTTAATAAAGCAGGTGTTATGGAAAAAATGAGCCGGATGGAGGGACGGTGTAGGTTTTCGCCTAGCTTATAGGCACAAGAACTTAAACAAAATAATCAAATGCCAAGTGTAGTTACATAATACAATGTAACCACATTACTATAAGCGTAGGAGAAGTTAGCTTCCTTGAGAAGCTAAATCCAATGGCCTAAATGATGCATTGGTCTGATCACCTTCCTCCAACCGTTGGATATTAAATCAATGGAATCCATGTTTTCAGCGTATTGGCTAAACTCACCGTCGACCATTGAAAACATATGTTTAATACTATCACCACCAATACATGGTAATAATAATAATTCACAATGTCAACGAAATAGAAGGCTCCAATTAAGTTGTTCAAAGGCACATGTAATGTTAATTTTAAAATTCGAAGTCATGTACAGTATTCAATAGCAAAATGAACAATATTCAAAGTTAAAACCTTTCACGAACAAGGTATTCAAAATCACATGAAAACTTAATTCAAAATCATTGGAAAAGTAAAAAATACAATGAAACTTAATTTAATATCATTTACAAAGAAAACAATACAATGGAAATGAAACTTTTAAAATATTTCCTTGTCTAATTTCTCTCAATCCAAGGGTAGCCATGATTGGGTGTGAAGAGGTTCCATAAACGTATATCCTTCATACTGTAGAAATAAAATTTCCACGTGATATGTAAGGATCCTTGAATACTTTTGATGGGCCAAACTTCTTTGTCATCTCTTTGTAGATATCCTTTATTCTATTTATTTATGTTTCTCTCGATCGCTATTAGAGTGTATTTAAAAAACACACTATCAGAGCGTATTTAACAGAAGTTTTTATTAAATAAAAATATATATAAATAAATTCCACGTTTTAAGTAAGGAGCCTCACATACTTTCGATCCAACTGCTATGGAGAATGCGAGACACTTAACTGTTAAGAATTTCTGCCCAAGTTTTTTCAAGTTCACAGACTATCAAAACTTGTTTCATTATAAAAAAGACCTGGCATTTATTGTTAAGAATTCCAATGACGCCTTTGGAATCATCAATAGTGATCACATTTGAAGAGTGGGTCTTAATTTCAATTGGAAGGGCATTTATTCTTTCAGCCCTTGAAAGATGAAGGGCAAAATAAATAATTATATTTCAATTGATAAGTATAAATTAATTAAACTTTTTCACCCAAAAAAATGCAAAAAAAAAATATTGTTCTTTCAATTTTTTACAATTTTAAACAATTGAGCACTCCTTAATATCTACATGAAAAAAATGATATATTTTCAATGAAACTTATTTTGAACACATTAAGTTGTCATATGTGTATCATTAATTTTAAAATTCAGTAACATAACAACTATTCTATTGTATTTTTTCAAGTTGGAGCACACTTCATTATACAAAAAAACTACCTAGACTATGCCATAACTATATTAGGGCATCCACGTGCAATCCAAGCTTGAGAGATGTAGGAATGATAAGGATTGGGCACCTAAGAAAAAATAATACACAACTCATAAAACATTAAAAGAAAATTCCTACATATCAAGCAAGTTAGCAAAGCTAGCATAATCGAGCTTGGGGCATCAAATATTTTTGTTCAACACTTGTCGTGAAATCATACATGTATGTGATGGAGGGGCCCAATTCAATTGAATCATTGCAACTCACTGCATGTTTGAGTCTCAACTCTCTCCCTTTTAAATTGAACCAAAATACCAAAAGAAGTTTATTAATGGCTAGATTTGAGAAAGTTCTAGGTGTGAGTAATTAAGGGTTTGTGGCTCTAAAATTTGTTGTGTTTTGTACCAGTCCACGATTCACTGAATCGACAGTCATGGGTAGGAATTTAAGTTATTTAATGAAAACAATTAATGTGTATAACCTCTATGTCAAAACCGTTTTCCATGCTGATGCAAGCCACTACCCTCTTTATTGTCTTACCAAAAGGCATGATAATGAGGAAGAAAACCTAAAATTATGGACTTCACCTTCCAAACAATGCCTTGCAATCACATTGGTAAGGAGTACTAAGAAGATCACAAGAATCCAACGTGTCCAATCTCAGTTGATAGTGTTAATCAAAGACTTATATGGTAAATTTAATATAAGACTTACTTATAGTTGTCTCTTACTTTTTGCATCTTGACACATTTAATATTTTATGGTTGTCTTTGCGCCTTGACCCAATTTGTATTATAAGGTGAGGATGTCCATGCATAATAATCCTTAGTTATGACCATGAGAGGAGGATGTAAAGACAAGTAATTTTTATATGTATTTTGGTAGCGTTGAGGACAAATGTTGTGAGAATCCACAAATGTTTGGAAGGACGGAGGGAGATTACATCACGATCATGCCGCCCATCAAATTGAAGGCTATTCTTGAGCCAACAATTGTTTTTTTAATTTTATTAATAACCATTGTTTCTCCATATCGTGTGCCCAAAGAAACCTCTCTATAGCAATGCATAAATCGACTTCTGCACAGATTGTGATCCTAGCTACATGCCACTATTTGTATTTGCATGACATCGAGTGTTCTTTATAGTTGTGAGTCCATGATATTCATGCAAGAAATGAAGTCTTGTAGAGGAGGACTTATCAAACCTGCCTTTTAAATTTCATTTTGACGAAAAAAGAGTGGACATTGGTAGCGTGATTCACATAGGTAGTAGGCACAAATTTTTGAGCTCCTTTCGAGCCTAGTAGTAGACTAGTAGTTGTTCTTTTTTGTTATAGTCGTAGTTGTTGACAAAATTTCACACTTTAGATTGCAGCCCCAAGTGACTCTGGAGTCAGATTCACATCACGATGGCTAGTGCCTCATAGTCATCAATGATAAATGGCCATCTTGCACAATTAAGCAGTGACTGCATGACATGAGTGAGTAAGTGATTACAATTTATCATATTTCCAATGCTTTGAATGATGAGTTGAACATTATAGCATAACAATTTCAACATCTTCAGAAATTTATATGGATGGGTAATTTCAAATGTTGCCCTTATTTTGAAATGTCGATATAAATTATGCCCTTCTTAATTGGAAGAGTAAAATTCAAATTTTATATTTTTTTGAAGAGCAATTTTAACTTTACACTTCTAGGAAGGGCTGAGAAGGGTTCAATTTTGAATGTTGATTTCATCAATATCCATGAATAAAGAGAAGTTCAATCAATTAATATATGCCTTATTAATTGAGTAGGGAAAGCTCACCCTTTCCATAATGGGCGTACTAGTATGCATTTAAAATAAACCTAACGGCAATCAAATTTCATAAATTAATAAAAATCGATATAACCTTTTCCGCAGGATGAAAGGTCTTCCATAATTACTAAGATCTTTCGTAATTATGATCATGCAGCAAAAATAGCCCTATATTGCAAATACCCAGAAGAACACAAAAATGACAGCCTGACCTGCAAATCAAAGTAACCTGAAACACCATGGAAATTCCTTGGCATTGCCCCTAAGGCTGTTACAATGGATACACAAAACTAGACAGTATAATAACCTAGGGTCAAAATCACAACCTTACATGCATAGGAGCGGTTTATGTTCTATGCAAAGAAGTTTCCAGGCCATTGAATAAAATAAAAACAGAGAACTTAAAGCATAGTTTGGGAAGATGGACATAAAAGATTTTCCCAACATACCTATGGAAGTCGATAACAAAATTCACAAGAAGCCCACCAAACGCCATTGAATCCGCTAGCAAGCACAAATCCACAATCCCATCGGTAAAAAAACCCTTGAAACGCCACTGGATCCGCTAGGAAGCACAAATCCACAAGCAACAACGAACGAACACAATACAAGAACTAACACAGTAGCCAACGAAAACAATTATTTCGGCCCTCATTTGATAAATACATGCATAAAACAATAATACTATGTCTTCAATCCATAAAAGTATGAAAATTATGAACTTCTCCCGTGGAAAAAACAAAACAAAATATATGGGCTTTTAAAGTATTAGTTCACCAAATAAGATGAAAAACCTGAGCTTCATTTCACTAAATTTACACTCACACCAACGTGAAATCAAAATACATTTTTTTCAATTCAGCCAAATGGGTAGAAAAAAAAAAAAATATTTTCAGAGTATGTGAATGTGACAATAAATTTATATGTACAACATTTCATAATCTGTGAATGTGACAATAAATTTATATGTACAGCATGAAATTGCCTTTCTGACATAAATATTGGGAGAATAAATGGAATGTATAACGTTGACAGCAATGGCCACCGCCTAGGCTTGGAGTAGAACCAGCAAGCTTGCGCTCGTTCTTCTTTTCCTGCTACACATGCTCATCTCCATGGCTGTGATGGGATTCGAGGACGTCACCATTTAGTCTTTGAGATTCCGATCGGATCATCTGCATGCGACCAACCCCATGGCCAGTACCGGATTTAGAGAGCCGCAGTTCGATCACCTTCAAATTTACTTTAGGACTCGGTCTTGAATGTGTCTTTGAACCTCTAAGATCGAAGATCGAGAGCTGGCCTGTGGTATCATTACAATAAATACTATCCGACACAAATACTATCAAACTCTACTATATGTTGCTCGACCTCACCTGATGGAGGCCCAGTTACGCCCCCACCTGGAATGCATGCACTAATTCGATGGGTAACAAGCAGAGAAAAAAAGAGTAATACATGGTTGATTATAGTTGTTTACATCTGTACTCAACTATATATGCCTTGCAAGTCTTGTACACAGATGCAACAAAAACAATCTCTAAATTTGTGAACGACTTTAATAATTGGAGCATTAGCATTTAAATAGACTGACGTCTTCACCCGACGGGAAACACAAAACAAGGTAGACGTCAGCCTAAAACAACCAATCACAGAATGGAAAAATGTTATTCCAAAAATTATTTGTGTAAATAAAATCTCATTTGTAATGTTTGAACTCGAGTTTCCTTTGAAAAATTAGCAACCCACCATAAACTAATGTCCACGATCGAAAACTATATGTCGAGGACATAATAATAAAGAACATAGTTTCATTAAATACATCTTCGAAATGAAGCATATATATATAATTAATGCAACTAGAATACAATGACAAACACCTTTTAAACATCAACACTTAGAATTTAAAGAAATCGTATTAAATCCCTAGCCAATGTAGCCCTGAGTTATGTTTCTACCCACCCATTGAAACCTAGAAGCAGAAGTGTTTAAAACAAAGTTCCAACAATCCCAAACATATATATAGCTCCAAAATAAATGATGAATGCGTTGAGAAATGTGTATCATACACCTTGTAGGCATGTGACCCACTTAAAGCATGCATGCAATTAACTCAGAGAATTCATGCAACTCATGCATGTAGGCATGCATTCAACCTACTCAATGCATGCATAGAAAGCACATGGGTTAAATGTTGCTACCTTCATAGACTTCAAGTCACCATCATGGTAGAAGAGGAGCTACAACAAAGCTTGTATTGTATGAGAGGAGTCCATTTCTAAAAGCGTTAAATGTTGTTCATTACTCTTGGTAAGAGCATAACTCTAAAAGTGATTTGTAATCTATTGTTGAATAATACATTTAGCTCTTGCATTGCAGTGGGAGTTTTTTTTTTCAAAAACATTTCCTTTAGAAAATCCTTGCTTAATGGTTTCTTGTTCCTATCTTACGTGTTATTTTATGCACACTCTTTTTTTCACTGATTAATGTAGGAAACATATTCCACACCTTTACTTTCTTTCAAAATGGTATCAACCTCACTACAATGTAGACACGTATCATTTGTGAAACATGTTATAATTGCAATTCCTAAAAAAGAGAAAGCCTAATAAATCAATAACTAAGTAAATAATCTGAATTTAAAACAACGCTTTAAACTTTGAACTTTTTACATATGAAAAACCTTAATGTCCGATTTGAAAGGCAAGATATACACAATCACACTAGTACATTTTGTAATGCCCCATTTTGTGAAACCCCCTTAATATTACTTTTGTTTATTATTTGACATTTAATATTTGATATATGCTTATGCACTAACATTATTATATTTTGATAATTAATTGGACAAGCCCGAAATAAGATGGGGTCATGGATCCTATGGGAGCAAGGAAAAACTTAAACTTATGAAACTCGGTCACACACTCAAAACTTTTGAAAAGCCAAAAGAAAATTAAAAGATCTCTAACCCTAACTAAATGCTAGGTGGCACCTCTGTATAAAACATAAAGAAGAATTATGTAAGTAAAAAGAAAATGAAATATAAAAACACAAGTTTTTCTGATGAGGAATTATTACTCAATTTTTCATTCTCAACCACTATCAATTGTTTAATGGTTTTTTGTTCCTATTTTAGGCTTTTGTTGCAATTATTTGTTTTATTTTATGCACATTCTTGTTTTCATTGATTAATATAGGAAACATATTCCACACCTCTACTTTCTTTTAAAATGGTCTCAATCTCACTACAATGCAGACACATGTCATTCGTGAAACATGTTATAAATCATAATTCCTAAAAATACAAACCCTAATAAATTAGTAACTAAGTAAATAATTTGAACTTAAAATAACGCTTTAAACCTTAAACCTTCTACATATGAAAAACCTTAATGTTTTATTTGAAAGACAATATATACACAATCATCTAGTACATTTTGTAATGCCCCATTTTGTGAAACCCTTATGAAAGTATTTTTTTATTACTTGACATTTAATATTTCATATATGCTTATGCACTAGCATTATTATTATCGTATGATAATTAATTGGAAGCTTGAAACGAGATGGGGGCCATGGTTCCTATAGGAATAGAGAAAAAACTTATGAATCTAAGTCACACACTCAAAACTTTGGAAACCCAAAAGAAAATTAAAAGATATCTAACCCTAACAAAATGCTAGATGGCGCCTCTATATAAAAGTTAAAGAAGATATATGTAATAAAAAGAAAATGAAATATAAAAACACAATTTTCTAAAAGAAAGGAATTATTATTTACTTTTTCATTCTCAACCACCATCAATTGGAAAATGAAGAAACTAGACCCAAATCCCCAAGAATAGTACAAGATAAACCCTTGGAAAGTTGTGACATTTTTGGTATCAATGAGTTGCAGGCGACCTTTTTGTTTCAAGTGCAAGACACAAATTTGTACTAGTTGTGTTTTCTATCCCGAGACTAAGTATGAAAACTAAAAACCCTAAAGTTCTAGTTCTAAAGGAACCATGACTCATCTTGGGGGTGATTGACATCAGACTAAGAGATTGAGAGTTTATCAATATATGGTTGGGTGCTTCATGGCACTGTCCAACACATTTTCAAAATAAATTACAGATAAGTGCTTTTTTGTATTTTTCATTGTTGATTAAAGGTTGCAAAATTCGGTTTTTGTTGTAGTCCAAGAATGGACTCGCTTTGTTTCTTTAGATTAACTACAATTATTTATACTAGTTATCTATTTAAATCTGAGATGCAAATACTTTTGCAACAACCATTAATAAATTTCATGATTATTGATAAACAAAAAAAATCTGCAATATTCTACCTAAAAGACTTAATAACTATTCTTGTTTAAAGATAACAAGTATGTGAATATTGTTATCGTAAAGCAGAAGCAAACAAAGAGTTGTAGATTATGTACAGAAGAAATATATGTGTGTTACTTCAAAATTGTTTACAAAAATACAAGTAAACACAACAAGACCTTTACAATAATTTATTGCATAGTTCATAAAAAAAAAGTTAAATACAACTAAAATAATAACTCTTTAGATGATTATTAAATACATTTTTTCTTATTTAAATAAACAAATATTCATATTTCAAAACAACACTGTTTAAATGAGTTAAAATGAAAATTTAAATAGTTAAACAATATAAAAATATATATATTTATATACTCAGAAAATATATATATTTATATAAATATGGAAGAGTCGATCCATATAATCTCTGGCTTGTTAGCCTATGAGTGATTTTATCAAATGTATAGAAGATTTGCAAGTACAATGAGTTAAGTATGAAGCTTTTTTATAAGTCCTTTACCATACAAAGGCATTGTATTCTATCAAATGTATTGAAGATTTGCAAGTACAATGAGTTAAGTATGAGGCTTTTTAACAAGTCCTTTACCATACAAAGGCATTGTATTCTATCAAATGTATAGAAGATTTGCAAGTACAATGAGTTAAGTATGAGGCTTTTTAATAAATCCTTTACCATACAAAGGCATTGTATTGTGGTCATTATTAATGGCATAGTGCACATGTCGAACAACCTTCTCAAGTAAAGGTTTAGGTTAGGGTAAATAAAATTAACTTGAAAAGCCCTTCACGAGCATGCCCATTTCAAGTTGACCTTATAGGACGACGATTTAAATCCATTCAAAATAAAAGATTTAAAACTATGTTAAGCATGAACGTGTGAGATTCCACCTCATCCATAAAAGGATTTGAAGTGAGAAGTAGACAACTACTTATATATTTGGTATCTATTCAAAAGAGAAAACAAAGGAAGCCGAGACTCGAATTACCCTCACACTTGTATATAAATATATAAACCGAGAACACTTAAGAAACTAGGGTTTAAATATAAGTTTGCGAAGTGAAAGCTATAGCAAATACACATATATTTCCTTAATTGAACTTAAAAAAGATGGCAAATGAATTACATTAATAAAGTTAAAAATTATATAAGTAGGTGTATATATAGAGAGATGGTGAATGAATTACATTAATATTTAGTTAAAATTATATATATAGCTTAGGATAATCATTCTTGGCCTTGTATGAGCATATGTATAAAGAATTTACAGTATGCATTTTAATATATAAATAGATTACAATAAGAGCCCATTATGGTACATAAATACAGAGTCTTTAGAGCTCTCAACTACCACAATAACAATCTCAAAATCATATATTAAATCAACAAACCCTTAAACGGGAAAATGAAAACATTTTTGTTCATCATTATATAGAGACAATGCACAATGTTGTTCAAGTGGCCACGACTCCTTCAAGGTTTAATTGGAGAATAACCATAGGATGTTCCATAAACTCATTTCTACATTTTAACTTAGCAACTCAAACATCAAATAAATAAACTTACAAATCCATATAATGGGTTTTAACTCTTGGTTGAATCCCATGGTTGCTTCCCAAGATTACTGGCAAAATCTTCTATCAACATACATGTAGAAAAATACATGTAAAGAAGGTCGAAGGGTTTCTGATAACTGCCACGATTTCCACATGCATCTACAAAGAAGGAATGAGTCAATAACTTTTCCAAGACTGTTAAATGTAGAGAATAAAATGATATGTGGAGAACGAGAGTCTTTCCTTTGACTTCCTAGACATATCGAGCCACGATAGGAATATTGACATAGCATTTATAATCATTCGTCTGTATGGGAAAGAGCAAAGAGTCAATTTCATAATAATAAGAAGCAAATGTTATTAATTATTAGCATTTTTATGTATAAACAAATCTAAAAACCCAACATTATTACCTATGCACGAAATAGTCTTGAAGACTCTATTCATCCCCAAGGATGCATGAAGTCTTTCCACATGTCAAGTTAAGAGTTATCTCAAAACAAAGATTTTCCACCACTAACAATTGACCTAGCAATCTTTCCTTCTCACCAAGAGAATAACATAAGTGTATGGTCAATATTAAGCTAAGATCATAAGAGAAACATTGGTAAGGGAGATAGAGCTCTTGGAGAGCAGAGCCAAAACCCTCCTCGAATAGTCAAACCCAAATGAAACTGCTAGATTGAAAATAGAGCTAAGTTAACTATTGTACAACCACCAAAAGTAAGTACGACTTTTCATTTAAATCCATTGTACCAACGCCCAAGTGTCAATTGGCCGGGAAGACTCAAAACCAAAGAGTAACCTGATGCATTTACTCTATGTCCGTTCAACGTTATCATGGATGGTGAAAGCAGTTGCATCCACTCCTAAACTCTTCAATTCTCCAAAGTAGTGCTAAAATATATCCATTGTGGGGTCAACACCTTATCCACCCCGTCTAGAACTTAACAACATATAACTCTAGACCCTAACCTGTGTATGGGTTGGGGACCCATTAGGGTCATGCCTGCCATAGATACACAAGTTGCGATTAGTTATAAAATAACATTGCACCTTTGGTAAACAAGTATTTAAGTAAATATAAATTGCACATGGAAATGATGGTAAAGCATTTGAGTTCTGTAATGAAGTGGTGCAAAGCTAACAACCGAGACCAATGATACAAAACGTTTATTACATGAATCCAACAGTGTGTTAGACCAAAACAAGAGGAGACCTTGAAGGCTTGTAGAGTGGCCAATAAATTTTATAGAAGGATAGACATTATTTTATCAAGCTATATATAAAGGGTAAGTAATTAATAAGAATCATATAAACTATTTAATGCCATTACAAGTAAAAAGTATGAGGAGACCTACATAGTTTTACCCATACGTTTTAACAATATAAAAAAATGCAAATAATTGGAAAGGAAACAATATGAGCAAGATTATCAACACTCTAATGATTAAAAGCAATGCATACTAATAGTTTAAATCCTCCTAGTATGTAATCATACCAATAAAAGAGGAGAGGATTCAACCCACTGTTTGGTCTCCCAAATGTAGCATTTTCATCCTATTTTCCTTCATTATTCCTCACATTCATCACTCCATTAACCATTCCTTATGTCATTTTCATAAATAAATATGGGTTACCTTGTTATTTTCCAATTTATTTATTTTTAAGTATTTTTAAGAGAATTCTTGATTAAATATTAGAAATTAATATATTCTTCATATATATCTCAAATATTTGTGTGAGCTTTGTAATGTAGGGATATTTGAAGCTTTCAATCAAGGATATTCAAAAGCTTTTCTAATGTTTTCTCCATCTTTTCAATATTTGAAAAATATAATTCAAGATTATTTCAAGGAGAAGATCATGGGGATAGAATATATTATCCAAGATATTATGGAGGATTTGAAGGGATAGGTTGAGAGAAACGTGGATCTGTAATTATGATTTGTTTATCTTCTTGTTCAAAGCATTCATGTATAGATAAGAAGGTTCTCTCCTCATTTAGAGACGATGCCTCTCTGTCTAGAAATAGAGAAATAGAGAAACAATTTATCTTTTTGAGAGTTAGTCATGGATTTGATCCTTTTGTAATGAAGTTGATGTTTTAGAATAAATATTTGGATTTTTTCTATAATAGATTTGTTATTTTGAGTAGTTAATTTAGCTTTCATGTGAGCTCACATCTATTTGTTATTTGTCATTTGTTACTTGTTACTTTTCACTTATGTTTTGTTATAGATAATTTTTCCCTTGTTTAATTTCATGCTTTCTTATGCTTAGGTTTCGTTTATGCTTTCTTAGATTAATTTAAATTTCATGCTTTGTAATTAGATTAGTTTTGGTTGTGAGTTTTATTTAGCATTATATTAGTTTCCTCTAGTGCAATTTTACGCTCTTCTAGATTTAAATTTCGTTTCAAGTCATGTGTGTTTTCTTTTGAATGTTAGATTATGCTAGCATACTCTAATCCTGCATATATTTTGCTTACACCTCTAAGTTTACTCTCTCCTCGGCTTGACAATTTATATTGTTGGATAGTTTGTTAATCGTTTAATGTTTTTCACCAACATTTTGGCATCGTTGTCGGGGAGGTGCTAAAAGGGATTGGAGAATAGATCCTGTGTTGTTTTTGCCAAAGGCTGGGGAGAGGAGGAACGATAAGACGAGAGGTAAGAACCTATGCATCTGTTTTAACAAGTTCCTCCAAAGCCTTTCCCTGAAGATCAGGATAACTTTGTAGCATGGGATGAGTGTGGAGATTTCTTTTAAGCAAGTGTGGTGTGACTTACATTTCCACAAAAGAATTCTTTCATTTTCTACAAGAGTATTTCTTTTATGCAAGTTTGCTTTTATGCACGTGTGCTTTCATCTAGTTTATCATTTTTCACTTACATTTTTTTGTAGTGTAAAGTTTGGATTGTTTTAATTAAAAATTAGTTTCTTCTTTCGTATGAGTTTACTTTTGATTTTTTACATGTTCATCTTTGGTTTTGGACTAGTTTTTCACTTGTTTATTTTTTATTTTTGCACTCGTTTCGTTCTAGTTTGTTTCGTACTGTTTTTGCACTTGTTATGTACTTGTTTTTCATTTTTTAGCATTTGATTTGAACTTTACTAAGATGATTTTAGGATGAGTGTAAATTTGGAACAACTTACTCAAATTCTAGCAACAGTCGGGATCTCTTCTTCACAAGAAGAGCACATTTTGATCGCAGTTAAAAGTTTAACTACTCCTCCTAAATTGAAAGAAGAATCGACATTTGAAGAATCATGCATATCAAATGATCCGGTGGATTATTCATCTTTAAAATCACACTGATCCAATATGGTACAAGGTTTATTAATCTATGTTTTTAACTCATATGCTAACATTATATCGCAGCCCACGCAATTATATTATGATGCGTAGTTATCACAGGGGCTGCGCAGCACAGTTATCGCACGCCGCGCAGCTATCGCATCGTGCGCAGCTTATCGCATGCCGCACAGTTACCGCATGGTGCGCAGCTTATCGCATGTCGCGCAGTTGTGGCATGGGCCGCGCAGTTCGCGCACCGTCCAGTTGAATATCGAATGGTTCGGCGAAGTCCTTATATACCGCGACATTTACAGGCTGCGACAGCGGATCGGGTATATGGCGAAGTCCTTATATGCCGCGACATTTTTATGCTGTGAAGTTGATGGTGACATCAAATGGTTACGATACGTGGCATAGCCCGGTTGCAAGTCATTGCAATGTGTTGTGAGTCGGCGCATGTGCGTGGAGTTGGTTGCAACGTTTCGTGGATCTGGAACGTCGTGGTAACATAACGCTTGGGCCATGACTTGGCGGAATGGCATGATTCAGTATAGCATATGGTTGTAACGATAATCAAGAAAATAACAGCTGTAGCGGAATAATCAAACCCATTACTTATCCTCTCGCTAAAACGCTTAAATAGAGGATGCTGGCCACCGTTCAAGGGGAGACAAAGTTGAGAGCGCAGAGCATCGTTTCTCTGTTATGAGAAGCTTAGAGAGCTTTTGCTGCGAAGTGTCTAGATGTTGTTACTGTAGAAGTCGACATTCTCTGTTATAGTTTAGCTTTCTTTGTTTTTGAATGCTAATTGTAATTTCCAGAAGAGAGGTCTTCAAGACTTTGTACAGCATTCTGTTTACAGTTGCTAAAGTTGTTTCCAAAACCATTTTTGTACCATTTCAAAGAGATTAATTGGATCGGTACCCATTGGAGAGGGACCCGGAGACGTAGCCCAGTGGAGGGGGTGAACTCCGTTATCAACTTCTGTTTGTGACTCTCTGTTTCTGTGTTTCTTCTTTGCATCTGTTTATCAGTGTTGTTTTCCATTCTGAGCATTTAATTTCTGTTAATGTTGTTCCATTAATTAACCTGTTGATCGCATTCTTTTACAACAAACTTTTAATGCACTCAAGTTGAGATCCGACGGATCATGTTATGGTATCAGAGCTGGTTGACTGTTGTGCAAGTTTGTGAATGCTTACCAGGTCCAGGTCAAAGGTTGGTGAAGGAGAATTAGT